>JAJPUD010000622.1:105170-163624 GCA_023553655.1 Myrmecobius fasciatus | reverse complement strand
CTCTCTCTCTCTCTCTCTCTCTCTCTCTCTCTCTCTCTCTCTCTCTCACACACACACACACACACACACACACACGCACGCACACGGACAAACAATGAAGCTGCCCAGATTCGCGTTTCATTGCTGTCTCATTTCTCAAAAGACCCAGCCAGTAACTCTCTTGTTCCTCAATCTCTCCTTTCCTGTTCCCAATTCCCCCAATGGCTTCTCTGACAAGTTCTAGGTGTGATTTCTTGTGGCTCTCTTCTCTTAAAGGAATCCCAGAAAAGTGTTCCACAGGACCCCTGAGGCTTCCAGTGTTCGCTCCTCCCAAGGGAGGGATCTGATCCTTTAAAAAAAAAAAAAAAAATCTGTCTCTTGCCTCCTCTTTTCTGTGTAAACACGAAAAACCTTCCTTCAAAGTCCATTGGCCAGTAGCATCTAACTACGGGTTGTTGTGATGGTTGGGGCAGTCGGAGTTCCCAGTTTATTAGGGAAAGTATATTGATTAGTATCTGTTGGAGAGCAATGAATGGGTACTATTTTTAAACATCGGGCAAAGGCATAAAATCTTGAAAACCATTGTCATGACCATTTTTTGAGCAGAAGTGAACGGTAAAGGGTGTGGGGGGGGAGGGAGGTCTTTTATTTAGTAAAGGAGTCTTTCACAGTTGAACTGTCTAGCCTCCTCCAAGCCCCTTAAGACAAATTTCCAAATTATGGCAATATCTTTCAGGCTACTGTAAAAGTGAGATGTGAGAACCTTACTACCAACTTTTATTTCTCTGGGTTACTTCTTTATTGTCCTTCCCAGAATCTTCCTTGCCTTCTACCTTAAGTCACACTTTTGTGATTACCTAATCAGGCTTAATCGGGTCCTAGGGATGGTTCATACTAAAGCCAAGAAGGCTTTAGTATGAACCATCTCACCATCCCTTACTCAGATTGCCCTAACTTACCCTAAATCTCTTCCCCAGTTAATATGATTCTGATCATATTATTCTGACCACAGGTTCAGATTCATTGTTTCTAAAGGATTTGGGACTTTTTTTTTTAAGAAAAAAGGGGGCTTTAACTACAGAAACAACTTAAAAAATAAAAGTGGCATCAGCTTTTTGGTTTTTTAAAGGAGTAAGGCTGGATGAGAGCAGAGAAAAGGGAGTTAAAGGAATTTCCTAGTTCTCTCTCGGCAGAGCTGGAGTAAGGAGCGAAAATTGTCTGGAGAGAACTATGACTTTCCCTGGTGGAGATAACTAACTACTTAATAAAGACATTAGCTTAAGATGGCTAGGAAGAATAGGGGAGGAAAGGGGAGTAATTGAAAAAGATTCTGACTTGAACCTTGCATTTGTGTGAAGGGGCTAGTGTCTGCATATATTTCACAATTGTCATTAAATATGGCTCTGGAATAAAACAGATTAACGTATAGAAGCAGAATCAAAGGAGGATTAGTCTGTTTGGAAAATGGTTTCCTTTGTGTTATTCAAAATGTGCAATAGGGGTGTGCCTGAGGAATCTTAATACAACAAAAGATATTGAGAAAGAACAGATATATTGGCGCTGTTACTACCATGTTTCCAAAGAAATGAGATTTGCTAAAATACTGTCACTTAACAATTACACTCAAGGGGTGCACTCACAAGAAATTTTTTTTCATACATTGTGCTGCTTTGAGGTAGTATGGTTTGCTTTCTACCTCCCCCTCCCCTTTCATAAGAGAATAGTGTAGGGCAGTTTCCAAAAAAGATCATACTAAACTGCCCCTCTTTTTTAGGTTTTTATTATACAATGACAAAATCTTTGGATGAAAAGTAGAAAATCCAGGAAATCAATGAAATATTATGTCTCTAGAATTTCAACTACATGCCCATTTGAAATGGCTGGACCCACTGTTTATTTTTTTTCCCTCAAGGGATTTTGGTATTGTATTTACAAAGTTTTTCTGTTTTAGTTTATGAACTCCTAGGCATACCCATCCTCATACAATTTAAAGTATTAGAGCCTAGAAGTACATTTAAGTTAATAGATATTTTTACTCAGTTTGTTAAAGAAGATAGAAAAATAAAAGATAAATTTAAAAGTCAATTTAGCTGTGGCAAATCTTTATTAAGGAATCCTGCCAATATCAAAAAGAAAAGACAATCTTAAAAAAGACTTTACTGTACAATGCCCTCTCTCTTTCCCTTCCCCCTATTTCAACCTTCCAGTTTTTGAATATGGTTTGAGCCCATGAGTTCATTTTGGTTCTGTTCTATTCACAAAGCTATTTTTACTATGATAGATCTACTATTCATCTAACTAACTGTGGGGCTTGTAAGTGAGGGTTATCAGAGGTATTGAATACATTGTATCTAAACAAAACATTCCTCCTCAATTTCAATAGCACAGATTGCTTTCATAGAAATCCTAAAATAAGTTTATTAAATGAAATAAAGCAAAATTATCAGAATCACAAATATTTATTGAACAATTCCTAAATAGAAAATATTGTTTATATTCTATACCCATTTTATTTTAAAAGACATGGTCTTTGTTATTGATCAGTATATAAATTACTTTTACAAATGGACAAAACAAGTCCTTAAAAAGTTTTCAGACCTTGTCTTCTCCCTTTTTTCAGTATTGAAATTCTACAGTTTTAATTTGGGGGGCATTTTGTCATTGTGAAGAGTCTGATGATCTTGGAGTCAGGAAGATATATGTTCAAAGGCCAGTCCTTACACTTTCAAAGCAGGTGAGCTTGGATAAATTGTTTAAATGCCATGCGCTTCAAGCAACTTTCCAGGATTACAACCAAATGAGAGACAGGCTGTGACTTTGCTTTGGTGAAGGGAATTCTCACCCTGAGGAAATAATAAATCTTAAAAATTATTCCATTAAGCCTGGGCAAATCAATTGATCATTTTCACAAGACTATAGTGAGGACAGTGATTAAGATAGAAATTGGGTATATGTGGCATTTGAGATGATGATGTTAAAGGGGAAAAGAAAGAGGAACATGAATTCTCATTTAAATAATTCTCTTGTGTTTAATTGCATCATTAAAAAGAAATTCGACAGATATTTCTCAGGGAATCTAAAAGTTCTTTTGAGTATCTTGGAGGGACCCTCATTCAGTGAAGAGTAAATATTTGTGTTCTTAAACTTTGGTATCATGCACTAGGATGACCTAGGAAGTAGCCTTCAAGTAATCACTCAGATCAAGTAGAAGATAAGGAAAAGGGAATAAACATTTATCATCTACTATATGCTAGGGAGAAACTATACTAAGAATTTTTTTTGATTTTTTGATTTTTTTATTTTTTTATTAAAGCTTTTTATTTGTATAACATATATATGGGTAGTTCCCCAACATTGATCTTTACAAAGCTTTCCATTACAAATTTTACCCCCAGTCCCCTCCCCTCCCCTAGATGGCAGGAAGTCCACTACATGTTAATAATGTTGAAATGCTTGAGAATATACTGAGCATTTTTGATAGAAAATTGTTCTGATTCCATTCAGTTTTACTCACAATGAACTTCTTGGAGAATAACTTGTCCATGTTTGTATGAATTCCATTTTATTTTGAATTTCTTTATGAGGCTGGACTATGCCATCTAAAATTGATACAGGCCACACAAATTTGGATATTTAGATACTGGCTTTAAATATCTTGGAAAGCCAGAAAACGATCTGACAATTAACATTATTTCCCCCCAATCCAGGGATTTCTACTTATGTAACTCTTGTTCTTTATTTAAGTGAGTTCCTCTGTGATCTAGTTGGTTCAGAGTTTTCTCTGAATTACTTCCAAACAAATTCTATAGTTGGTCTTAAGTCAGGGTTAGTAGAAGATGCTGAATAATGAGAATGTGGTAATACAATAGATAATTAAGACTTCTGGGAAAAAATCCCATGTCAAAATTAAGTGTATATCATTACTTTCATGTGCTAGGACTCTGGGTGCATCAGGCTCAGGCTATTTCCCCTCACATATTTGGACAAGTTTATCATCATCCTTAGATTGTTTGAGACATCCTAGGAGCTGTGTGGGCTAGTGCTGCTGTCATCATTGTCTGTTCCCACAACATCATAACTCCTCACATGTCAGCAAATCTCCTTGAGAAACCTTTCCTCAGAGGGAGGATTTCTGTGTTGTCTTCCCTCCCTCCTTTTCTCATTTTTGGAACAGAACAATTATCTGAAGAGAGGGATTTAACTGGAGAAAGAAAGTGAATATCACACATAAGGGCCTGCATATCTTTGGAGCCTGCTGATTGGCAGTCCTGCAGTGAAAATACAGCAGTGATAGGGATCTCTATTAAGACTTGGAATAAACCAGTTCTACATTTTATCCATTCAGAGGAGGATGTATGTGTGTGTGTGGCAGTGTGGAGGGGGGGGAGGGGTTCAATTTGATTTTGTCAGAGTTAACATTACTTGGAGATCACAACTAGTTATGCAGTTGCTCATAAAAGGAAGCCACAAATAAAATTAGAGACAATTGTTTGTTTTGCTTGACTTTATCTTTTTTGGCTTGGCTCCTGGAGTAATAAAATTTAAGGGATATAAAAAAAATCAAACACAGTGAGGCAATAAATTGTTGACTGCTTTGTTAAGTTGCAGAGGACTCATTTGATCTGCATCTCATAAACTCAGCACCACCTTGATCTGAGATTCTTTTTTTTTTTTCATTTAAAAACAATTTTTAAGGCAGATTTGTCTTCTCTTGGGTGCAAAGGATGACAGGAAACTATCTTATTCCGAGGCATTTTCTGGGTGTTTCTTCCTTCCTAGTATAGACCAGCTGAAACTAAAATTAAAAAAAAAAAGAAGTCAATGAGATAAGTAATATGGAAATGAAGGGTAGGAGTTAGGAGCAAAACAAAAATGATATTAACATCATATTTCACTTCCCCCAACTTTTATCCACAGCCTGGTTTTGAAACATCCTTTATGATCTTAATATTTATATAGAGAAACCTTTTTGAATAGGTTCTTCAGGCTTTTTGAACATATTGATAGTCCCAGTACTTTTTGCTATGTATTCTACTTTGAAACAAATTTATCAGAATAGAGATCTGTGATTAGATTTACCCCCCACTCCCACTCTGTGTAGATTTCTCACCTCTTAAATTTCATTAATCTTGATTTTGACCTTTGGGCTAAGCAAAATAATGACATAAATTATTGGGAGATTTTTTGTTGTTTTAAACTGGAGAGACTTTTTAATGATTCTGAAGAAATATTGTTTGTCTTCTGAAAAATTTCATTAGCTAAATTACCCACAATTTGGGAAAAAAAGGAAAAAAAAACAAAAATAGATTTGGGTTCTAATGTTGGGAAGTGAGGAAATGGGTAAAGGTTTCTTTTTTTGAAAGTATAACTTAAACTACCAAAAATAGATAATGAATACATTTAATTTATTATACTATACATATATATTTAATATATCAAATTTATTAATGACATAGCAAATTATATGTTTGTAAATGTATACATATAGATACACATACATATACATGCATATATACATATAAACACACATACATAAACATACAAACATAGGCACCTACACATATTCTTTGTACCAAATCAGTGGAATTGATTATATCACTGTTTTCAATTAGATTATTAAATTCATTCTGAAAAGTATGTTTGTTTCTATTCTCCTAAAGCTTCTAAAAACAGGTATTTATTTTCCTTCAAATTCAATCAATTCAACAAATATTATTGTTTGAAACCTCAGCTATTTTTTACTGCTCTTTAATTTGATTTTGTGTGTGCTTCTGATAATGAAATAATGTGTATAAAGTGCTGTGTAAACTTTAAAGTCCATTTAATGTAAGCTATTATTAATTATTAGTTTTCTTATTGTAAACCTTTAGAGGGAAGCTCACTGGAGATTTACTTATAGGAGAGGGGGGAAAATCTCTTTTTTTCCTCCTTCAAGAAGCATGCTGTTGCTCTCCTCCAGAGGTGTCCTCTCTCTAGGGCTAAGCATCAGCCTCTAAGGACTTACTATATCACTTTGCTCTATGTTTCCCAGAGAGAATATAGAAAAGCTTTCTGTCTAGAAGCCCCTTAGGCTATCGGTGGGGAGATAACAGTTCCCTTTTGGAGTTTAATGTCTACTAAGCTCTGGAAGAAAATATCAGAGGGAATATACAAGAGATTCCTCTCTCCTTTGTGTTCAGAGGAAGACATGTTTTCTAGCACCTCAGGGAGAATCAGGGTTAATGTTTCTTATGATTTAAATTCTCCCCTGAGTTCTTTGAATGACAGTGCAGGGTGCCTGATTCCACTTATTGCAATTAAAATTAGTTACATCATAGTTGACCAGTGAGGACTGAAGCTTTGTGTCTTTTGTCATATATTAAAGCGAACCAGCATCTAAGTGAAAGGTAGCAGACCAACTCAGTGGAGACAAAGCTGATGTCTTTCAAATGTCAAATTGTTGTTTTAATTTAAACATGAACTACCACTGCCATACTTTAACCAAGGTGAAGTTAATAAAATTGCTCTGGCTCTGGCATTAATTAGCAGAGGAGGATTAGCATTATTTTGGCGAAAAGGAGGCATAAACATTGTAATCTTAGCTACATGTTTGTTTTCACACTACTGAAAATAAATAAAATGGGAATTAGGGCAGGGATTAAGTTTCTCTGGGAGTTAGATAGTAGAGCCCATTGAAATAAAGGAAAAATCCTGAACTCAGTTAAGACATTTCCTAAGAAAGAAAACTGTTGCTGCCATATCCCGAATATCTTTCTGGCTGTGTCTGCTCTGCCCCAGGGAAAAATGACTTTTAGACACTTGGGAAGGATTTTGGAGACCCAGTTCTCCTTCCCTCCCTCCCTCCCTCCCTTCTTTTCTCCCTCCTTCCCTCCCTTCCTCCCTCCCTCCCTCCCTCTCTCTCTCTCTCTCTCTCTCTCTCTCTCTCTCTCTCTGAATCAGGGAGACAAAATAATTTTTAGAGGTTGACACCTGACTTCTATGCATGGAATAGCAAGCCTTTAATGAGACCATGGCCAACTCCCCCCACTTATATAATTGCACCATAATGTCATGGCAACTAAAAATACATTATGGGTTGAGGCTGTTCCTAGTCCTTTAACTGAAGTCACATGAAATATCTTGGTCTCATCCAGCCTTTCAGGATTCCAGAGTGAGGATTCTATTTTTGGATAACAGCAAATAAACTTGGATTATAGGTCTCTTCACATTGTTCTTTTTACTCCTCTCCATTAGATTTGTTGTTGTTTTTTAATCATTATCATATTATAGACAGGCACTAAGTATCCGGCAGACAGAGAGTAGGGCCTCCATGTCTGACTAGCTAGATTAGATGAGAATAAAAAGAAGGTCAAATAAAATACCCATTGCACTTGCTGGGTTTAAACCTCATACTAAATCTAAATCTAAATCTCTCTATCTGTCAATCTATTCATCCATCTATCTATCTATTTATCTATCTATCTATCTATCTATCTATCTATCTATCTATACTTAGGCCTTTCCAAATCTCTTCTCTAACTTTTACTATTGCAAAAATTGTACAAATATCAAGGCCACATATTTATGACCAATGAGTCTAATGTCCAGCAGATCAATGGGCTTCCCACTTAAGACAACAATACATTTTCCTCCATTGTCACATTGACAGATGGTTATCTCTGTAATTTGTATTGACCATGTAGGCTTCTGAAATATGGGCCAACCATACCGTAAACTCAATCATTTCCTTATCCTGAGTTGGGTGGTGAGGGATATTTTTATCTCGTTTGGAGGATTTTGTGATCATCATTGCTATTAGCAACTCTTTATTGCATGTATGCCAGTCACGTTTTTTTTTTTTTTTTTGTCTGGTGTTGAGTTTTACTTATTATTAGACTAAGGAGGATCTGTCTGTTATAGTGCTTTAGAGAGGCATTTGATGCTTATGGTTCCATCAAAGATTGGATACATAAGGAAGCATGCTTTAGGAGAAAAGGTGTTGGGCTATGATTCAAAAGACTTTGATCTCTGCCACTAGCTAGCTGGTTCAAGTTAGCAGGTCATTGAACAAATTTTGATTCCAGTTTCATCCTCCATAAAATGAAGCTGTACTAGTAGTTTCTAAGGTTCTCATTAGATTTCATATTTGATATCTCTTATCTTCATTTTTCTTCCCCAGACTGAAAAGGTAGAAAGGAAAGAGGAAGGAAACATTTAACACAAGAAAAGAAGAATTTGTGAAAGGGATTTTGGGTAGAAGGTTTATCTTTTGTTTCTCCAGAAGAGTGCCTAACTTTTCATCCCTCAGAGGAGTGAACAATTATCTTCACATTCCTGTTTTGCTGCTGTACCAAAAGGGATCCTTTGGACGTTCCTCATTTCCCAAACCAACCCCCTCCTTTACACCTCATCCTTTCTTTCACTCACATTTAGGTTTACACTTCCCTATCCTAGCCTAAGCAGCCTTTAAAAGGATTTAATACAAAACAAAACAAAACAACTAAAAAAAAAAAAAAAAAAAAAAAAAACAGAGCCCCAGATTAGCCTCTTAAGCTCATTAAAGTTCCCTTAAATACTGCAATGTTGGGCTCCTAGGGGATACCCCCCCAAACCATATTTTCATTCTTAACATTGTTGTCATTCACCATGAGGCAGATTAAGGCAAGCTCCCTCTGAGCCCCAGAAATAGGCCCTCACTCTCTGTAGGGGGTATCCGAATAGGTCTTTGTTTGAGCCCAAGGATAACATGCAACGAAAAAGATGGAGGATGCTGGGCCCTAGTTCTAGAATGGAGGTAAGGATGGAAGGAGAAAGAGGAAGAAATGGGTTTCTTTTCTACCATTAATTTTGAAATCTTTAGAAGAGAAGCTAAGTTCTATGGGTACTGGACGGCTGCAGGGAGGAGTTGGGGATCCTAGTGTTTGGAGAGCACTTTACTTGTATCTAGCTTATTTTACACCACTAATTTCTAGTCATTGCCATTGGAATACAGAGAGTGGAGAAGGGATAGATAAGGTAGAAAGCTACTGTAGCCTGGGTTTCATGAGGTGACCTTATCCAAGAGCAAATACTGAAGGTGGGAGGACCCCAGGGATTCTCTCCCCTGGAATACTAGCCCTGAGGATAAAGCAAGATTTCTGAGCATTGCCTCAGTCATCCTAAGGTCTTTGGAACCAGGTACTTATTTTTGACCACATTCAAACTGTGGTTAATTATGCAATTTTAGCACTCCTTCACTCCTCCTCCTCTTTTTCTCCTCCTCCCCCTCCTCTTCAAAGCTCCTCCTTAATACTCTCCACCCCCTCCCTGTCATCACAGGCTTCATTTCCTAATGCTGGCTCTTAGGGAGATCTTTTTGGTTTTGACAGTGGAACAAATCCCTTTTAACATAACCATCACGGCTCTCCTCCCCTGCTGCTGTTCCTCCACTTCTTCCTTTTCCCCATTTGCCCCTCCTTATTTAGTAGTGGAGAGTCCTATTGAGAGTACACCTCTTGCCCTATGGCTTCCATATTCACCCTGAGGCAAAGTGGCTGCAGCTTGAGCTCCTAAGAGTGAGGGAGAGGAAAATCCCTTAATAGCAGCCCACATTTATAGTGTTTTAAGATTTAGCAAGCAAAGTCATTTATTTCACAACCACCTTTGGAGATGGGTAACTCAGCTATTGTTTGTCATTCCATTTCATTGATGCAGAATCTCAGGTTCCAAGAGGTAAAAACTAGAGTCAGTATCAGCATTGGGATTCAAATTGAGCTCTTTCCCCTTTCACAGTCTCTTTGGTAATATAGAAGACAAATATGATCGAGTGCCTTGATCCTCCAAAGGGGAGAAAAGTCTCAAAGAAGGATCCAGTATTTTTCTTTGACTAGTACTTTCTATAATGATGACTATCCTCAGTCAGTGTTTGGAACTCTCTCCCCCTAACCTACTTAGCCCATCTCTTTCTTCTGATACTAATCCTTAGTCATAATATGGTATAATGGCACCTTGGAGGTTAATGTCCTCAACTCCTCACTTTCACTACCCCACTTATCCTATCTAATTTTAGGTCTTGTCATTTCTGCTTTGACAACATCTTTCAATATCTCCTTCCTTCTATTCATCCAACTACAATCTTGTTCAGGTTCTCATAAACTTTTAGGGTCACACAAGCCTGTAATATCTGCTACAAGGGGAGGCTGAAGCTGGTGGATAAATTGAGTTCAAGAGTAGTAAACTACAGTAGGGCTAATACCCATCAGGCATCTGTATCGTTTGGTACTAATGTGACTGTGGAATCAAGGGGCCATCAAGCTGCCTAAGTAGAGGTGAGCCCATCCAGTAGTGGAGTTGGACACATGAATAGCTGTTGCACTTTTAGCCTTGTCATGATAAGCCTCAAAAAAAACTTCTGCAAAAATTGAAAAAATATTTTATAAAAACATGCTGTTTTGTGTAGTTCCATGAAAGCATCAATTTGTTATCTGCTATATTTCATGTGTAGAAATGACATTGCTGTACTACAGTCAGTAGAATATGTTTTCTCAGTTGTTTTTGTAGGAAGGGAAGAAGTTTATATACTGAACTATCATACTAGTTGATGTAAAATGGAGGAACAAAGAAGGCAGAATTAAAGTTGAGAAAACTGTTTAATGGTGTGTTTGCATGTGTGTATATGTGCATGTATTTATGTGTGCATGTGTGTGCACATGCATGTGTGTGTAATTGTCCTAAGTATAAAAGTAGCATGGCAGCCACTTTCAGCACTATTACTAGAATTCTACCCAAAATTATCCTTTTCTCACTTGTCCAGTAATGGTACTTGAATTGTCATCATTAAAGATTCATTCCAGTTAAGCAGTGTCCTTGTTAAAAAGCATACATTCCTGGGAGAGTAAAATCTTAGTCATCCAAATGACCTCAATGAAGTCTTTTTCAAATGCTTCATTATGGGCTGGAGGTGACCTTGGGTTCTATGCCAAAGAAGTGTGAAGTATAGAAGGTCTTGTTAAGTTAGAGGGGCTTTGGATGTGATGGGTTTCCTCACTGTTCTGGTTAGTGACCACCTTACCTATTTTCCTATTTCAGGAAAGTCTCAGCTACATTTCACTCTCTGATCCCCAGCCATCTTCTCAACTTCTTCACTAATGTCTCTTCTCCCAGATTCTTGCCTTTCCCCTCCCAACTCTTCATTTGCCATTTTTGGAACCATGATCAAAGCAACTCCTCAGTTTGTTCTGTGGAACTGGGTCTTGACAAATAAGAGTTAACCTTCAAGATATTCAATCTGAGGCAGTCTTCCAAGTGGCAGTTTAGTCAAAGTGTTAGACTTGAAGTTAAAAAGTCTAAAAAATATGTGATGATACCATACAATACCCTCTATTTCTCTCTGTATGTAACCTCCACATGCTTAGCATCAGATGTCTCTAATAGACTCTCTATTTAGTTTATTTCATGATTACCTTATCCCATTTACAAAGATTCTTCCTCCAATGTAATGATTTTAACAACTTATAAATCCCATTTCTTGCAAAATGAATAAATAGAGCAGAGGCATTTTACTACCTCTCCTTTCTATTTCTATTCTCCTCCTATCCAAGTAGCATTCAGCAACTCTAACTGCCAGAAGCTGTTTGTATTTTCTGCAGTGGAATTGTTAGAAAGAAATCCTGAGTTGTTAGAAAACACCATACTATTTACTGCACCCTACTCCATTTCCTAACATCCTTTTTGATGATGTGGCAGTAATGAACATCAATGCAATAAGTATGTAGTAAGCATCTGCTGTGTATGAAGGCAGTGATCATAAACTTCTTGAGATCAAGAACTACTTTCTTTTCTTCCTTTTTTCCCTCCCTCCCTCCTTCCCTCCCTCTGTTCTTTCCTTCCTTCCTTCCTTCCTTCCTTCCTTCCTTCCTTCCTTCCTTCCTTCCTTCCTTCCTTCCTTCCTTCTTTCTTTCTTTCTTTCTTTCTTTCTTTCTTTCTTTCTTTCTTTCTTTCTTTCTTTCTTTCTCAAAGATAGCTTAACTAAAAAAATGATAGCTTCACCTTGCTCTCAAAGACCTTATAATCTGATAAAGATAAACAAATAGGCAAATCAACATATCAGAGGAGAGATGAAGGGCAGGGAAGAAGTTTAGGCAAAATGATTTGAGAGTTTTGAAGAGGGAGAATTCAGGGTGAAATGTAAGGTTCAGGACAGATTATTAAGGAAAACTTGTGAGGAGGCAGTAATATAAAGAAGAATTCTCAATAAATCAAGGTGGGAGAGCCCATTCTAGGTATGGGGACAGTGTGGGTATAGATGTGGAATGAGAATGGGGGATAGTGAGTATCTCATTTGGACTAGAAGGAAAGCAGTAAGAGATGAGGATGAAAGATTGGTTAGGGTCAAATTCAGAGGATTTTAGGATTAGCAATCAATTTTATTTGGTATTCAATTGGAAGACATCAAAAATTTGTGAATAATTGTTCTGAGATTTTCTTAACTTTTAAAAGAAATGAATCCCTGTCTATTCACTAAATCTTTATCAGCACTACTAGATTTCAGAGGAAATGAAATATGTGTCCTGAAATGTGACTTTTGTAATATGATGTTTATGATTGGAACAAATGGCAAATCATTCCCTTCTGTTGTTGGGGTGGTTCAGTCATATCATTCTGATTCTTCATGATTCCATTTGGGGTTCTTTCTTTCTTGGCAAAAATACTGGAGTGCTTTGCCATTTCCTTTTCTAGTTCATTTTACTTTTGGGAAAGCTGAGTCAAATAGGGTTAAGTGACTTGTCTCAGGTCTTTCTAACTCCAGGTTGTGCTCCCTCTCTATGCCATCTAGCTGTCCTTTCATTAGATGTAATGAACACATTTCAATGGGTTCTTCCATCTCCTTGTGGGTTACAAATACTCCTTTGCTTTTAACCTCCAGTTGTCCCAGTACATCAGTAAAACACAACATAGAAAGAGTTATTATCTGTCTTCAGTTTTGTCTTCCTGGGCTTTAGTTATAGAGGCACCCAAAATGACTTTGTGGGAAATTTCCTCTAAATAGATTCCAGGACCATAGAAACTTAAGGCAATGTGTTATATTGCCATGAGGTCAAATCTATTCAGATACTTAGTAGCTGCAAGACCCTGAACAAGTCACTTATTCCTAGCAGCTGCCAAATTAGAAAACATGCATTTTCTATTGTTATTGCCGATGTCATTTTTCTGGGGAATCTCTTCTTGGGTCTGGGCAAATTCAGAGTCACATGATATTTTGAAGTAAAAGAGACCAAAATAGTCAGTGCTATTCATTTATATTGATGCTGTTCAATCAACAATCATTTAAATATTTTTGAAATAGAGGGTACTAGGAATATTAAGAGAGACAAAACCCTCAAATAGTACCTGGTCATATTGAGTTTACACAATAATTAGAGTGACAATATGTGAATAAATAAATACATATTAGATACAATACCATAATGGTGCAGTCTTAACTCACCTAGGTCATATGCTTGGTTAATTAGTTTGTTTATTTAAATAAGCATTTCTTATGTATGAATAATTTTTTATTAAGAAAAGGATGCATTCTTATGTTATATCATTTGATTCAGATAACTAGTTTCAGCAGGAGCATAATTTTTAATTTATAAAAATGAAAATGAATTTAAAATGATAAACTTATAGCTATAAAAATATCATGTTATCGGATAAAAGTTGTTAAAGGAATAAGAATTTTATATTTAATGTTTTCTCTTTCCAAAGTAAAACTGTCTTCATCTCCTATATGTTGTCCACCAGTGTCAGGCAGCCTGGGGCATAGCCATCATGACAAGTCCCTGAGACACTGTCCATTATATGTGCAGTTTTCTTTTTCCTTCTTCTGCTCTTATTACTTCTTCCCTCTTCCTTTCCCTTATTTTTTTCTTTCTTCCTTTTCTTGCTTAGTCACAATAGTGGTACCCAGGGCCAAAAAGGCAACTCCATCACTACCCTGTGAGATCAGCAATGTTCAGCATCACTCAATATTGATGATGCTAATAATAACACTAATAATCTGGGCCATTTGATTTAGAGCTGGGAGGTATCTTAGATATCTTCTAGTCCAGGAATTCTTAAACTAGACCTCTAAGATTTCATGGACAAATTTCAGACAGTCTATGAACTTGGATGGGGAAAAAAGCTATCTCTTTATTTTCATTAACTTTTTGTTTCTTTGTAATCTTATGTATTATTCATTTAAAAACATTATTTTGAGAAGTGATCCATGAGTTACTCCACTAAAGGTGTCCATAATACAACAAAGATGAATAGTTGCTCTGTTCCATTCTTCTTATTTTGCAGATGGTAGATTTGAATAAGAAGTCACAAGCTGGTAGCACATAGGTTCCTTGGTTTAGAATAGAACGTCATTCTGACCTAACCCCCTCTTTTTACCCATGATCAGTTAGGTCAGTTAGAGGAAATGATATTCCTTAAGGCATTCACTTTGTAGATGACAGATCACATGATCAACATGTCTTCTTACTACACTACACTGCCCTGGCCATTAATCTGTGATTGTGTGTCCAAGACAATAAAAGTCAATTCACTGTGTATGTGCACTTGTGTATTTATATTTGTGTTTGTTGATATACTTGTTTTATATCATGAAACTCAAACTAATTTATGGGGTGAATTTTTTACTTGTCAACTGATTGCTTTGGTACAGTGAGGGGTGAATTTTTCACTTTTCAACTGGTTGCTTTGCTATAGCTTAGAATTAAAATAAATGTACCAGAAAGAGTGATGGGATGGAGAACTTTAAAAAAATTACAATACTTAATGGAATATTATTTTTCAATTTCCCCGTTGACAGTTAAAGAGCAAGGGCCAAATGAAATGCATTCTTTTAAATGGCAACATTGACACAGTGGGATTGTAGAAAAGCCATTAGCAGCCAAACCTAGTTAATATCAGCTCAGGTAAATGCTGCTCCATCATTTGGCCCTCCCCTGTCTCAATTATTAAAGGATTAAAGGACAACCCCAATAGATTTCCTTAAAAGTTTAATGATGCTGAGAATTATAGAGGTTGAACTATTAAGAGGCAGCTGATCTCAGCTTTGGCCCTGAGATTGTTGGTTAACCAGAAAGGAAAAGAGGTTGAAAAGCTCACATTACCTTTATATCATGGGGAAAAACCACAACTATAGGAAGAGCTATGAAGCAGTGTTGGGTGATACAGCTGGCTCAGGGCATCAAATACTCTTTCACGACTTTCACCAATCTGTGATTTCATTATAGTGGGTACTTCCTTCACCAAGAAAGTTTACAGCCCTTTCCTGTTTTAGTTAGCATTTTCATGCAGTACTTTGTTCAAAAATATTTATTACCTTGCAACTGAACCTTCCTTGATACTAAAGATGCTGGTCTGCTGGTGATAAACATAGAATCTATCAATGGTCTCATCCTCCAAACCTTTCTGACATGGAAAGATCTACCAGAGCTTGTCATTGTCATTACCACAGCCTTCAAGAAACCAGAGTCAATTCTATGCTACCCAGACTAGAAACCTAGTGTAAAAATAAAATAGGTCTTCTTATTTAGTATACAAGCTACAACTTATTTATAGCGATCCTAGTCAGTTGTACCAACAGTGTGAACAGCAACCTTTTTTTCTTTAGATTTCTTTAATTGGACACAGATCTAGTTATAAAATAAATATTCAAATGGGCAAGTAACTTAACCCCAATTGCCTCAGCAAAAAACCCTAAATAAATAAATATTCAAAAACCAATCAAGTTTATGAATCATAAAATTTGAGTTATTTTATCCACTAGTTAGTCACACTATTTAATCTACACCTTTTTGTAATGAAGTGAATATATTAATGATATGGGATATTGGGGCCAAGCAATATCTTGGTGGCAGAGGCCAAAATTGATGGGATTCTACCCATATTTTTGGCCTTATTAACCTTCAGACGATAAGAACTGAGCTAATCAAGTACAAATAAAGTAGTCATAACTCACAGGCACTTTGCATGCAGTAAATTCTGAATATATGTACAGTTTGAAGGAAATCCAAAGGTCACCTTAAGATATCAGGGAAGAACAATATACCTACTCTTTTCTAGATGGTTGACTACTTGTTTTACTTAAAAAGAAAACCAGAAGATTATACAAATTTCCTTAGTAAGCAAGCTGATTAATGCTTTAGTATTAAGAAATTGGATATCAAGGTATGGTGGGAAGGAGTCTGGATCCTAAATCAGAAAACTTGAATTCTAGGCTAGCTCAGCTAAACTTATTAGCTATGTGATTTTGCAAAAGTTATTTTTGCAACTCTGATGGTCCTTAGTTTCCTTATTTGTAAAACAAGATGGCTAGACTACATGAACTGCAGGTTTCCTAATCATGTTTTATTGATTGTAAATGATCCATAACACTTCTTGCAATGCCTTAAATTAATTTCTTATTGGGTCTTTCTGAAAGTAGCAGAACGGAAATCATCAACTTTCCCTGATCAGGTCAAATCATGTAAATTCTTTTCATCTTTTCTGGAAGCTTCTAAGTTGCGAAGTACTGGGGAGTGTTCTCTATAGCATGAGGTACTGAGCTGTGATCTGACCACAATGCTGCGTAACCTCTAAGATTAATTTCTTTGTATTTCCTGGTTTCTCTTAAGGCCCCTGACATTTGCGCAGGGAAATAAGTCTGATGAGTGAATTGCAACTTGCCTTAAAAAAATTGTCTGGAGAGTGTCATAAGTTCAAATTTTATACTCCTGAGAAAACATTTCAGAAGAGAAAAAAAATCCTCTTTGTCCTTTATTAATCACCAGATAAATAAATCTCCATGGGAAATTGGGCTTCATCCTTTTAGGAGTTTCTTAAAGTTCAGGGCTTGTTTGGGCAGTAGTTTTGTTTATAGCTCCTGAATAAATCCATTTCTTTTTAAAATTTATTTTTTAATTTTTTTGAATGAATCCATTTCCAGCTAGTCCTTTGTTAGATCAGATATATATGACCTCAACATGGAATCAATCAATCAATACTTATTCAGAATTGCCACTGCACTAATATAGAATACTGGGAGGAAACCTGGATATGGAATCAGAATGCCGTGGTCCAAGCTGAGACCTGTTGCCAACATTACCTGCATAACTGGGCAAGTCCCTTGATTTCTCTGTAGCTCAGTATTCTCATCCATTAAATGAGACAACTGGACTACATGATCTATAAGTTCCTTTCCAGGTCTAAATTTTTATCATCTGAGAAAAGCCATTGTTTCAGGAGGCAGTGGGTTCCCCAACTCCATGGTCTTTCAGCAAAGGTTGAATGACCATTTGTTGGGTATATGGTAACAAGGATTTTTCAGGTATGAGCTGAACTAGACAGGGTCTAGGGTCCTTCCACTTCTGAGATTCTGGAAAAAGGATGATCTGCAAGTAATACCTTATCCTCTTTCTGGTAATTAATACCACCATTCAGTTTCTTTCAAAGATTTTCTGAAATCATGGAAATGTTACATTGTGATCCATATTTCATTTCAAATGTATAAGAAAAAGGTGTGAGGCAAGGGAGGGGAAGGAAAATCAGGTTTTATCTCAGTAGTTGTTTTAGGACTCCATCTGGAAGAAAGGGATTATATTAACCGTGTCCATAGACTGAGAATAAACTGGCACAGGAGCTGGATGATGCCAGGAGTTGAGGAATGATAGTAATGGAGTGACTCTGCTGATGGCAGCCATCCAGGATGAGGTGGCTCAGCTTGAGCCAAAGACAATGAGTGTGATGACAAGAGTGAGAGGTAGTCACAAACAGCTAACGGCTCAGCAGGCGGTAGCCATGGTTGTTGTCTAAATCAGTGTGGAAAGGACAACTGGGCACACACTTTTTTTTTCTTTCCTTCACCTCTAAGTTGCATTATCATATGCAGGGAAAGGCAAAGTAGTTTCCTCTCCAAAAATGGAAAGCAATGACACTGATGTACAAATTTAAATATTCAGAAATACATGCACTAAATTATATATATTCCAAAGCTAACCTAGACTAATCAGGCAGCATCTAGAAATGATCATCACATTTAGTATTTGCTGACACTTCTTAATCCAATGTGTTATTTAACAGTTTATCACCCCAATGAATTTTTATCCAATTATTCTCATGAAGATGTTTTATTTTAAGAGAGGCATAGAAGCTTTGACCTCTCCTTCAGACCTAGGCTGGTTTATCTCTCCTTAGGAAGTTTGGTAATCCTCACCACACTAGTCACAGATTTAGTGTGGACACTTGATGAACAATATTGTAGAGCTCAGAATTCTCAAGCTTAAGTTATCTACCAGTCTCAGTCTCCAGGAAGCAAGGCCTACAATAATGCTCAACTATTCTTAGGTCAAAGAATATTTTAAAAAAATATAACCTCCAAGACACCTGCTTGACACACTGAATAATTACTTATCTTTCTAAAAAGTATTGAGTCAGATCTCATAGAATGAAATACAGAAGGGATAAAAGTAAAGTCTTGTATTTAGGTTCAAAAAATCATCTTCACAAATAAAAGATGGAAGAAAAGTAGCTAGATAACAATTGCTTTTGAAGTAACCTGACAGTTTTAGTGGATTTTAGTGCAGTTTTAGTAGTCATGAATAATGTGCTATGGTAACCACAAATACTATAGGACTTTAGACTGCATTAAGAATCATATTCCAGACTAAACAAGTGTTAGTTCCTCTGGTGTTTGTTCTACTCATGCTCCATCTGGAGTGTTATTTTCACCATTGAGCCCTAAAGTTCAGGAAGGACATTGTAAACTTATAGAGGGGAGAAATCAGGATGGCAAAGGACACACCATATAAGCATGAGTTGAAATTGTAGATATTTTGTTTGTAGAAGAAGGAGCATGGTAATTATTTTCAAAGCTTTGAAGAGCTGTCATAAGAGAAATTAGTTTTTTTCTATATAATTCCAGGGGTTAAAATTAGGAACAATGAGTCAAAGCTTATAAAGATGCAGATTCTAACTTAATGTGGGGGGGGGAGAAGGAAACCTTTCATTTTTGCATCATCTCTTCAATATGCCCCATTCTCTTCTGTGATACTTCCATAAATCCAGTGCAGGTCTTCATTACATCAAGTTTGGATTATTTCAATAGTCTGCTGGTAGGTCTGCCTGTCTCAAGTGTCTCCCCATGACAATCTATCTTTTCTCTGACATTCTTAAAATGCAGGTTCTACAAGCTATTAATCAACTCCCTAAGAAAAAATCTCCAGGACCAGATGGATTTACATGTGAATTTTACCAAACATTCAAAGAACAATTAATCCCAATACTATATAAACTATTCAAAAAAATAGGGAAAGAAGGTGTACTACCAAATTCCTTCTATGACACAGATATGGTGCTGATAGCTAAACCAGGTAGGGAGAAAACTGAGAAAGAAAACTATAGACCCATTTCCCTAATGAATATTGATGCAAAAATTTTAAATAAGATTTTAGCAACAAGATTACAGAAAGTCATCCCCAGGATAATACATCATGACCAAGTAGGATTTATACCAGGAATGCAGGGCTGGTTCAATATTAGGAAAACTATTAGCATAATCAATTATATTAATAACCAAATTAATAAAAACCATATGATTATCTCCATAGATGCAGAAAAAGCCTTTGATAAAATCCAACACCCATTCCTATTAAAAACACTGGAGAGTATAGGAATAAATGGGCTTTTCCTTAAAATGATTAGTAGTATCTACTTAAAACCTTCAGCAAGCATCATATGTAATGGAGTCAAACTAGAACCATTCCCAATAAGATCAGGAGTGAAACAAGGCTGCCCACTGTCACCATTACTATTTAATATTGTATTAGAAATGTTAGCTTCAGCAATAAGAGAAGAAAAAGAGATAAAAGGAATCAGAGTAGGTAGTGAAGAAACCAAATTATCACTCTTTGCAGATGACATGATGGTATACTTAGAGAACCCTAGAGACTCAACTAAAAAACTACTAGAAACAATTCACAACTTTAGCAAAGTGGCAGGATACAAAATAAATCCACATAAATCATCAGCATTTTTATATATTACCAATAAAGTTCAGCAGCAAGAGATACAAAAAGAAATTCCATTCAAAATAACTGTTGATAGTATAAAATATTTGGAAATTTATCTGCCAAGGGATAGTCAGGAACTATATGAACTAAATTACAAAACACTTTCCACACAAATCAAATCAGACCTAGTCAATTGGAAAAACTTAAAATGCTCATGGGTAGGACGAGCGAATATAATAAAAATGACAATACTACCCAAACTAATTTACTTATTTAGTGCCATACCAATCAAACTCCCAAGAAATTATCTTACAGATCTAGAAAAAATAGTAGCAAAGTTCATTTGGAAAAACAAAAGGTCAAGAATTTCAAGGGGATTAATGAAAAAAAAGGCTGACGATGGTGGACTTGCTGTACCAGATCTAAAACTATATTATAAAGCAGCGGTCATCAAAACCATTTGGTACTGGCTAAGAAATAGAGTAGTCGATCAGTGGAATAGGATAGAATCACAAGACAAACTAGGCAATAACTATAGCAATTTGGTTTTTGATAAACCCAAAGACCCCAGCTTTTGGGATAAGTATTCACTATTTGACAAAAACTGCTGGGAAAACTGGAAACTAGTGTGGAAGAAATTAGGGCTTGACCCACATCTAACACCACATACCAAGATAAGATCTAAATGGGTTCATGATCTGGATATAAAGAGTGATACTATAAGTAAATTAGAGGAATGTAATATAGTTCACCTCTCAGACCTTTGGAGGTGGAATAAATTTATGTCCAAAGAAGAACTGGAACTCTTAATTGAAAACCAGATAGATAACTTTGACTATATTAAGTTAAAAAGTTTTTGTACAAACAAAATCAATGCAGACAAGATTAGGAGGGAAGTAATAAATTGGGAAATCATCTTTACCTTCAAGGGTTCTGATAAAGGTCTCATCTCTAAAATATATAGAGAATTGTCTCATATTTATAAAAATTCAAGCCATTCTCCAATCAATAAATGGTCAAAGGATATGAACAGACAATTTTCAGAGGATGAAATTAAAACTATTTATAGTCATATGAAAAGGTGCTCCAAATCACTGTTGATCAGAGAAATGCAAATCAAGACAACCCTGAGGTACCACTTCACACCTGTCAAATTGGCTAAAATGACAGGAAAAGTTAATGATGAATGTTGGAGGGGATGTGGGAGGGCTGGGACACTGATGCATTGTTGGTGGAGCTGTGAACGGATACAGCCATTCTGGAGAACAATTTGGAGCTATGCTCAAAAAGTTATCAAACTGTGCATACCCTTTGACCCAGCAGCATTTCTATTGGGCTTATACCCCAAAGAAATCATAAAGAAAGGAAAAGGCCCCACATGTGCAAGAATGTTTGTGGCAGCCCTTTTTGTAGTGGCTAGAAACTGGAAATTGAATAGATGCCCTTCAATTGGAGAATGGCTGAATAAATTATGGTATATGAACATTATGGAATATTATTGTTCTGTAAGAAATGACCAGCAAGATGATTTCAGAGAGGCCTGGAGAGACTTACATGAACTGATGCTGAGTGAAATGAGCAGAACCAGGAGATCATTATACACGGCAACAACAGTACTATATGACAATTAATTCTGATGGACATGGCTCTCTTCAACAATGATATGTTTCAAACCACCTCCAATTGTTCACTGAAGAAAGCCATATACACCCAGAGAGAGGGATGCGAAATGTGGACCACAACATAACATTCTCATACTCCTTGATTGATGTTTGCTTACATTGTGTTTCCTTTATCTGATATATCGTTTGTGTAGATAAGATTTTTCTCGCACAACAATGATAAGTTTGGCAATATGTATACATATATTCGATTTGCCAATATTTTAACATAATTAACATGTAGTGGATATCCTGCCATCTAGGGAAGGGGTGGGGAAGTTGGGGGGAAAAATTTGTAACGGAAAGCTATGTAAGGGTTATTGTTGAAGAATTACCCACACATATGTTATGCAAATAAAATAAAATTTAAAAAAAAATGCAGGTTCTATCATATCATCCTCCTACTCAATAAACTTTAGTTGTTCCCAATTGTCTCTAGGAGCAAATACAAAATGCTGCTTGGCATTCAAAGCCATCACAAACCACCCTCTCATGCTTTTCCAGTCTTTTTACACCTTATTCCCAAACATGTACTTTTCAATCAAATGGCACTGACCTGGCAGATGCTCCATAAACAAGGCACCCCTCTCAACTCTGGACATTTTCTCTGACTATCCCCAATGCCTGCATCATTCTCCCTTCTCTTCTCTGAGTACTGTCCTCCCTGGCTTGCTTTATATCTTAACTAAAATCCTACCTTCTATAGGAATCCTTCTCCAAACTCGCTTAATTTTAGTGCCTTTCCTCTGCTAATTTTTTTAATTAGCCCATATATCACTTACTTTGTATAGATTTTCTTGCACCTTCCCCATTAAGGTGTAAGCTCTTTGAAGGCAGGTAGTATCTTTTGCCTCTGTTTTGTAGCTCCAGGGCTTAGCACAGTACCTGATGCATTATAGACACTTAATCTTCGTTGATTTTTTGATTTTGCATAGCCTAAAATTTCCTCTGTATCTCTTATTCAGAACCATACCACATAACAAAAACCTTAAAAAATAGGAATTGTGGAAGAAAAAAGTTCATACATTGAAAAAATTGATAATATATTCAATGTTCCACACCTACAGACATTTATTCACTACCTTTGCAAAGTAGATTCTGAGATTTCTTAAAAATCAGCAGTTCTATAAAAAATAATAATTAGAAAAAATAACATCATTTTATTAACATAAATAAAAACAATGTTGATGTGCTCATAGCATGAAATAAAGACAGAAACTATAAATAAATTATTATTTTAAGAAATACTTTAAAGATACATAATTTCACTGGCAGGGACTTTGTCCACTGATGCCAAGTGTAATATCTCATACCTGTCTATTTTCATGAGTTGTACTGGTTGTGAAGAGTCCATCAGCTGATGGTTAAGCCTTAATGAACTAGTCAAATATAAAGTCTGTTGCTTATTCTTGAGGGTGTAGAATTTCAATGGCAGGAAAAATATATCAGGAGATTGAGAAAAAGCTGTTAATGAATCTTGATTTGTAAAGTATCTTCCAATGCTACTATCCCCTTTATACTAATTTATTGATTTCTGAAAGGTCTTGTCAACAGATTGAATATGGGAACTGAGATATAGTAAACGGTCCACGATGACTTCCATGCTATTAACTTGAGGGACTGGGATGATGTTGTTGCCTACTATAGTAGTAGGGAATATTTTCACAGGAATTGTGGTCTAACCAAATCTCTTTCTTCCAATGCATAAAGAATATTAACCTTGGAAACAGCAATATGCTTACTAACATTATCTGATCCTTTTAGCTTATCTTTATAGAAAAAGGCAGGCTATTAAAAACATGTAATAATCAACTACCTTGTTTTTTTTTTATCCTTTGCTCTCAAAAAGGATCTTGACTTTTGAGTGAACAGTGAGGCAGGATTGCACAGAGTCATCAGTCTCACTCCCTACTCCAGGGTCATCAAAGTCCATAGAAAAGCCAATTTAAGGTCTTATTTAACAGACCAATTTGTGAATTTCTGTTCACAGCTTCATCTGCCTATCTGCCTATCTTTATATCTATGTATTTATGTATGTATCAATATCTATCTACTTATATATTTGTCTTTAGAGGGAAGAGAGTTATATTTGATTCCATTTATACTCTGCAGCTTGCTGATTTGAATAGTTTTCTAAGAGCAGATTTTAAGTCATCATCCACAATTGGGATCACAATTAGACCCTACAACAAAACCACACCTCCTCAGGGATGATCCAAGATCATTCAGGAGATATAGCTAAATGAGAGGGGGCTAGGGGGAAGTAAGTAGATTTAAAAATCTATATTGCCCAGTTGTGACATGCAATTGAATGGGAAACTCTTGGTATATCAAAATTTTTTGTGTATATATATATGTATATACATGTATATATATATGTGTATATATATATATATATTTGCAAAACATATGTATGGGTAATTCTTCAACATTAACCCTTACAAAGCTTTCTGTTACAATTTTTTCCCCCTACTCCCCACCCCTCCCCTAGATGGCAGGATATCTACTACATGTTAATTATGTTAAAATATTTGACAAATCGAATATATGTATACATATTTCCACACTTATTTTTGTACAAGAAAAATCATATCTACAAGAAAGAAAAATCAGATAAAGGAAACACAATGCAAGCAAACATCAATCGAGAGCATGAAAATGTTATGTTGTGGGCCACATTTCACATCCCTCTCTCTGGGTGTATATGGCTTTCTTCAGTGAACAATTGGAAGTGGTTTGAAACATTTCATTGTTGAAGAGAGCCGTGTCCATCAGAATTGTATATCAAACTTTTCAAGAAAGCAAAGATGGATAATGATCTAAAGTTTGAATTGAATTGAAAGAATAGAATGAATTAGATCAAATCTGGAAAATGGCACAACACTTCAATAGTTTCAGTCTGTTACCTGCCATGAAAGTCTTATTGCAAATATTAATATTCTACCCCATCTGATTTTATAAGGCTTCTAAATATAGCCCACTACAATATCAGAACAATTCAAATTGCAATTGACTTAAAAGCCAATAGAGAAACTCAAGTTACTATCAAAAGGATCTCTAAATAGAAAAAAAATTGAGTTGGTCATGTTACTAGAGGAAAAGGTAATGATGATAATAACTAGCATTTTTATAGTGTCTTAATGTTTTCAAAGCATTTTTCATATGGTTACCTCAACTGAAGTCTTATACAACCACCCACAAAATATTGAGGGTACCAGAGGAAGGCTTATGGTACATTGGATAGATACTCAATTCATTAGAATTACATAGAATTTTTTTTACCTGTGTTTCCCTCTAAGTTTTATATTGTTCTCTGCTGTGCATTTTTTATTTTTTCCTCCAACCTCTTCTAGAGAAGATCACATTTAAACATGAATGTATATTCCTATATACAAACATATATGTAAAGCCATAGTGTACATATTTCTGATGATGAGTTCTTTCCTCGGAAGTGGATATAATCTTCCTTCAGAAGTCTAAGTCTTTTCATGTTTTTCTACCATCAACTGTTTCATCATTTCTTCTGGCAAATGATATTCCATCACAATCACATACCCCCAACTTGTTTAGTCATACCCTAATTGAAGAACATCCATCATTTTAACCACTCTGTTGGGCATAAAATCATATATTTAGCTTTTAAAAGTTTAAAAAGAACCAGAGCTCTTTTCTTGAAATACCTTCCCAAGGTTTGTAATATGTGTTGTTCTGTTTAGATGATGAGAAAAATGAGACTTTGGGATATCAAATGGCTGATTCATAGTAAACTTCAGAGCCTTCTAAATATTGTCAAAAGATGAGGTCCACATTTTTGAATTTACTGGCAGTGTAGTAAAATGGAATAAAAATGACATTTTAGTTGGAGGACTTGGATTCAAATGTTAGCCCCATTACTTATTCTGTGTGTGGTCTTGGGCCCATTTCTAAGCTTAATTTTCCTTATTAGTTTTTTTTAAAGGGAGGGTGAGTAAAAGGATTAAGCTAGATCATCTCCAAGATTCCATTCAGCTTCAACTCTATGATTTTATGAACTTTGATTTCATCATGCATTCAATACACATAAAGGATTGGGTAGTTTAGCCCCAGAAATCTTGGAAATTCCTCATTACTCGAGTTCTAAGATCTGATGTAGCATTGGATTCAGTCTCAATTGAGGCTTTCCTGGAATGGCTACTGAAATTGCCAAAAGGACTTTCTGTTAGTACCATAATTTAGTGTGTGCTTGTATAGGGCTGGTTGGCATTTAGTAGGCACTTAATAAATGCTTTTTGAATGACTAAAACACAATTTTGTATCAAGTGTATGTATTGTATGAGGTGAATAACAGCATTAGGATAAACAAAGTTTTTAAATGTTGAACCATTTTAGTTAGATTGTTAGTCCCATTAAGGAAAACATGATGGTTTTGCAGATTAAGATACTGAGATAGGGAGAGATTAAACAATTTGCCTAAAGTCACACATACACAGCTAATTAGTGGTAGGGGTGAAATTTACATGCCCAGAGCATGAATGCTTTATTTCTCCAATACTTTATTTGGTTTTTAGACACTTTATTTACTCCTCAAACCCTTTTTAATACTTGCAGTTGTTTTATGTTGTTGTTCGATCACGCCTAATTCTTCATGACTCCATATGGTGTTTTCTTGACCAAAACACTGTAATGTTTTGCCATTTCCTTCTTCAGCTCCCTTTACAGATGAGAAAACAAAGGCAAATAGGATTAAATGACTTGCCCAGAGTCACACAGCTGGTAAGTGTCTGATGTCACATTTAAACTCAGAAAGATAAGTATTCCTGACAGCAGGTCAGGTACTCTATCCATTAGACCACCTACCTGTCCTAGGAACTCATAGTTGTTTATAGCACTGAACAATAGTTCAGTGCTATAAACAGCTGAGTTACCTTGTCTTTGCTTAGTAGATTTGCATCTTTTTTACATTATTCATAAAGCAATATTTGAAGTTTTTTGACTGCATAAGTTAACTTTAGATAAACAAACTCCAAGTGGTTGACATCTTTTTGGGTCAAAGAATCTCTGATGTCTATGAATAATGAATCAAATCTCTTAGATTTTGTTTGCCTTTTCCAAGTGCCATTCCCTTGTATTTTTCAGCTTAGTAGGTCTGCTGACTTGCAGAGTGAGATGTACCTAAACATATTTGGTGATAAGAATCTTGCATTTTTATTGATCCCATTAATAGAAAATTCAAACCACTTTTTAG
Source organism: Myrmecobius fasciatus (assembly GCA_023553655.1). Classification (NCBI taxonomy): domain Eukaryota; kingdom Metazoa; phylum Chordata; class Mammalia; order Dasyuromorphia; family Myrmecobiidae; genus Myrmecobius; species Myrmecobius fasciatus. Next base: position 136,778 of record JAJPUD010000622.1, on the reverse strand, counting down.
ACATGGTGGTACTAGAGTTAGACAAAATTGAATTCAAATCCCACCTTTGATGCTTGTTGGCTCTGTGACCTTGGAAAAATCACTTAACCTCAATGAATCCCAGTCTTTTCATCTGTAAAATACTTGTGATACTTAGCTTACAGAGTTACCTAATAAGTCTCAAATAAGATAATACATATAAACTCTTTCCAAACTTTTAAGGAAGTGATTATTATGCTTAGAATCTCACTATCTGAGACATATTCTATTTCTTCAGAAATAGAAAACTGAAGGATGAAGAGAGGAAAATAGCTTAAGGTAACTTGAAGAGTCAGTACCAGGGCCAGGAGAAGTAGTGTCTTGATTTCTTGACTGAGGTTAACTGTGACTGTGATTCTCTTACTCCTTTTCTCTGTAGTATTTTGTTTTACAAAGCACCTTCCTCATAATACCACCATGAGATGAAACACATATTTCAAATATTTTTCTCAATTTGTAGATGAGAAAACTGAGGCCCAGAGAGGGGAAGCTATTTGACCATAGCAACACACTAATGTTAGACTCTGCTGCTACCTAGTTAATAGAGATATTGTAAACTCTTGACAACTATACAACTGGAAGACAGGTTTTTTCTATCTTGCCAGGACCAAGGTATGAGGTAGTGGATACCTAGAGACCGGGAAATAGTAGATTTTTAACATAAATATTTTCTATTCTTAATAATAGCATTAACTTCTATTAATATAGTGCTTTAAAGTTAATAAAATACTTTACATATATTTTCTCATTTGATGTGAAGAAAGCAACATTCAAAATTAAACCCATTCCAATTTTTATCCTGCCTATAGTTTTTGAGTGAAGGGGACTAAAGTGTCCAATCCTCCATGACTCATTTACACAGCTGTGGCATCTGGCAAGTTGCCAGAAGCCTCCATCCTGTCCTGCACAAGCTGTTAAGACATCCCTCCAGGAACGAGAGGAGCTCTGAGTTTGAGTTTTGTCCAGTTCAGACATGGTCATAGCAGCCTGCCTTTGGGGAGGATCTGGAAGGTCACACAGGTAGTGAATGGCAGAGATGAGATCAGTAGTCAGTTCCTCCACTTCCAAATCTAGTGTTGAATGCATTATATCCCACTGTCTAGTTGCCTGTTCAGAGTCATGGATTGATAGATTAATTGAAAAAGGACTAGAACCATGAACCTGTTGGCCTGCTCTACTGGTCACTTGTTTCTATGAGCAGTAGACTTAGAACTGACAGAAAAGATCGAAGAACTCATGATCTGTGACATTAAATTTTCTCCTTATTTCTTTTCTCTCCTCTTTCATTCCTTTTAACTTTCTACTCTCTCATTTAATTGGAACATCGCAATGCCAAGAATTGAAATATGTACAGCAACTTTTCTTGTCCATTCTCTATGTGAAGTAGGGATATTTGTAAATTATTTCCTCTTAGGATCCCTGATTGGATGAGGTAATGGCAGTATGGGAGATGAAATGGGCCTCTCCCCACCTTAAAGAATTCCTAGGGAAAGGTTTCTAAGGTCCTGCATAAAGCTGGATGGATTTACATTGTAGACAATGGTGCTTTCACAGTTTTTAATTACACTTGACTTCTTCCAAAGCCTCCTGCTGGCAGTAGCTACCTTGTTGAAAAGGGACCAGATTTGGGCTGCTGGCACCCTCTGGCCAAAACTGTATGACCAGCCTTTACATGGCTGTTGCAATGAGGCTTTGGCTCCTAGGACAATGCCTGTGTTGTGGAAAGGAGGAGTTTGATTTTTCCAGGGGGGATATTATTTTGAAATTCCAAACGGCCTCTAAGTGACAGGACTAGCTATGTTCAAGTTTTGGCCCTCTGGTGGCAGGTGGATTCTGGATTGAGTTTGGGATTTAAGCACTCACATTTTCTCTTTTAAATGGTCATGTCACTGGAGTAGTAGCAATGCCGTGAGCATGAAATAGAGGAAAAACTATTTCAGTTGGAGTCAGAGGACCTGATAGCTCTCCTATTTAATATTTGTGTGACTTTGTAAAAATCACTTACATTTTAGTAGCCTCATATTTCCCATATATAGAATAATTGTGGTTGGATAAAATGATCTCCTGAATCCCTTCCATTCCTAAATCTTTTTATCTTATAGAACCTTGAAAACAAGGAACTCTGGATGTGAGAACATCTTTTCCCTTAATACTTGCTTTTACCTCTGTGTTTTATCAGTCTTCCTTTGGACCAAATAGTTACTTGGTTTGCTGTTCTCCTGAAGCCAATCGAGCTGCATGTTGGTAGCAGCTTTGGGTTGGGGATGAAGTACAAATCTTTAAGATCTCTAGTATTGAGAAATTTCTTGAAAGCCTTGATCCTGGACTGTTAGCTATAAGTTTAGCTTGATGAAAAGGAGCTAAATTCACTCCAAGTCCAAAATCGACCTACCAATAACCTCAGTTTCTCATCTGTAAAATGAGGAGATTGGGCTAATTGACCTTGAACATACCATCTTGATCTAAATCTGTGATTTCTACATCTGCTGATGCTTTAATCAAGACCTTCCAGAGCAGATCTGATTCACGATAAAGTACTATGCTAAACCATATATTATGCTATACTATACTAAAAAGTATAAGAGGACTGATTGTTCTCCAGAGGCAAGTCGTGGCTACTATTTTACCCTGAGAGATTTAGTTTGTTCTAGCCTTGACCACTTGGCTATAGCAGCCACTGTGGATTCAAGGACAAGAGATTAAATCAGCTCTGGCTCTGTTCTGTTACTGCCAATTTCTCAATGTTAACTCTCCCCTGTGGATGACTGTCTCTTGAAAGGGAATACAATGGAAAGCTGAGCCCTGGCACTTGCTTGGAGGCTGGAAGGTGCTTATGGTTAATATCCTCTTTATTTACAGATATTCCTCACTGATCTAGGGAGTACCACTTGGTGCCCAGAGGGCAGAGAGAAATACCGAGTCTCCCAGGCCATCATATGGAAATCAGTTTTACTGACAGCTCAGGCATGTCCACAACCCGACTATCTTCCTTTCCATCTCCTCCCCTCCTCTCCTTTCTGATTTTCCCCCTCCCCCCTCCACTGAGTTTCTTTAATCATTACTTCCACCCAGCCTTCTCCAGCCTATTGGAAAGGTCTTAGAAGCCAGTGATGGATTTGACTGAACAGTGTGTAATATAAAAGGGCAGAGCTGGGCCTGAAGGGACCAGGAGCTGCACTAGCTCTGTTATTGCTTCCTCCAACAGGGCAGTGCTGGGGAGCTCCACTGGGATTACTCACACAATATTACTGCCACTGGTGAAGGTGGAAGGAGGAAGGGGAGGAGGGGGGCAGCAGAGGGGGAGGGGCTGAGAATTACCAGAGGTGCTGCTGCTGATCACAAAAATAATAATAATAATAATATTATAATAATAGTAAAAACAGTAATGATTCTGTTTTCCAGGTTTATTAATTTTGGAAAGTCTGGTTTATTAACTTTTCCTGGCTTATTAACTTTGAGAAGTCAGTGCTCATCACAGCAAATGCCCGAGGCTTGTCTAATGTGCTAGAGCTCATCAGTCCGAGGCACTCCAAGAGAAAGCAGGGCACAGGAGGGAGGGGGAGACAGGAGAAGGGAGGAGTGCTGATATTTAAAGTAATTAGAGAGACTTTATTGAAATCAAATGCATGGGCAAGAGATGGTAATTAACTGAGAGAAGGGGATGCTATGTTCTTTCCATACACAAGGACCACTGGGCTGTCTTGGATAATCCTCATCTGGGGCACTGGATGGTTTGTGAAAAGACATCATTTGGAGAATTTTTTAAAAAGAGAAATCAAATTTAATAGTGCAGGTGAAAGGCATTTTTGTGGCTCCTTTCTCTGCATTACTGATGTAAAATGAATCCGAGGAGAATAAGAAAGCAAAGTATTCTGATTTTTTGAAAAGACTAAATGAGGATATCCTGGATATAATAAAAAAAATTCTTTCTGTGTCCTTGAAGTCATTCACTATTATCAATAATCTCATATACACCAAAGGGGAAGAAAACACCAGAAAGCAGTCCAAGGAGAATAAATTAGGAATTTTGAGTAGTCTAGAACAAAAGGTCGATATTGGGCATAAGACTTCACATCAAAGGAATAATCTCTAGTGAAAATATAATGATGGTCAAATGCATTTCTATTACTAATGTAATGCTACATGAACTATTACTATTATGAATATACTAACATATCTTTACTAATATAATAATAGGAGTCCAAGTATTAGTGTTATGAGTCTTTTGAATTTCTAAAAGTGACTTATGTTTACATAAGTTGCAAAACACTAGGCATGCTTTATTTCTTTTGACCCTCACAAAAACCCCTGTGAGGTGGGTATTATGGGTATTATTAATATATTTTTACTGATTAGGAAAAGGGAGACAATAAATGACATGGCTGCAGTCACATAAGCTCTTGAGTCAGTGGTAGCTGTGGGATTCAAACGTAGGTTATAAGACCACATACAATCTTAGTCCAATTCCTCATTTTACAAATTAGGAAACTGAGAACTATACTGAACTGGAGAAGGATATGGCAAACAATTCCAATATCTTTCCAAGAAAACCCCAAATGGGGTTATGAAGAGTTAGACATGACTGAAAAATGACTGAATAACACATAAGAATAATTAGTTAAAATAGAAAGCTACCAGATTTGTTTTTCCCCTATCTGTATCTATCATGTTTCAACCTAGTCAAGCTAGCAGCCTCGATATTAATGCTCTTACTTTGTCCAGGGTTCTCTCCTGTGGTCATATAGGATCCTCTCTAGAGTTCTAAATCTCAAGGTCTCAAGTTCTCCCACTTGTCCCAAGTGCCAGTATCACAAACTTTCTCTCTGATAATTCCACTCTTACCTTCTTCCATTAGAACTTGCTTAAGATACACAGTAGACCACTCTATAATTCAATCATAAGCTTCAAAATATTGAGTTGAAGATAGATTCTTAGATCAAGATATCAAAGAGCTTTCTTTGGTGAATGTAGGAAAGCTTAAACAATGACAAAGAGTCCTACTTCAGGATCAATTGTAGGATTCAGGATAACCACAACAAAGTCATACTTGCTATAATCTTAACTACATGCTGCCAATTTAGTCCTCCTGCTCTGATGGGTCTGGGATGACTCTGTATCAAAGGTATCTTTTGAGGATAGTTCTTTGAAAGAAATAAGGTTCTAGAGCCACCATCCCATTCTGTTCATGATCATGTTTTCTAGATCATAGAGGTGCCTCAGAGGTGTCCCATCATTTTGTAGGTGAGGAAATTCTTGAGTCCCAAGAAAGTGAATTAATTGATTTGGCCAACGTTAACCTGACAAGAAAGCATCAGAGCTGAGATTTGATTTTTGTTTTACCAAGAGAACATCCTCCCTTGTTGAAGAAGCACCATGGCTAGTTGGTAGTTGGCTACTATTGGAAATAAAGGGGCTGTTTTTCTCCTAACCTAAAAGTGGGATAGTTAAATACCTTGTTAACTTTATTGGGCACCTGCTATTTTAAAATCACTGAGCTAGAGCCCATGGGAGGGCACAAGAAAAACTCAAGAGTTGGTCTTTGTCCTTAGTTATTCACAATCTAGATGAGGAGTTAATATGTACACATTAGAAATAGCATGAGGTATCAGCTGCAGCATAAGTAATGGTTATTATTTTTTGTCATGATGATTCTTTTCAAGTAACCTTCTCACTGATTTTATTCCCTGCTATGATGTTGGCAGACTAAACAGTTTACTACTTATATAAGAAATTTCTTTCATAGAAAGGATGGTTCTATTGGGATCATGTTCTTTATGTTAGTCAATTAAACTTTTAAATGTAATCAGTTCTCAACATGGAGAGCTCTTAGCACTACTGTTGCCAATAAGTAAGGATCTTTTAAAAATTGTCTCTCAAAATCTTAAATAAAAGGTTTTCACTATTAAAAAAACAAGATGAGACTATTCTAATAATCATCTAGAAGTTAAAACTTTAATTTTATATGAAGAAAGTTAAATTAAAATTGAGACTATGTATGTGATAAAAGTGAGACTACTGATTATATATAAATGATTACACACAAAAAAAATAAAAATAAGCAGTGTGAGAACAATTAGGAGAGATGCAAAAGGTAATGGGACAAATAAAATACACAAGTGATTTATTCTCCTCATAGGGAAAGTAGAATATGGGAAAAGAGGCATCAGTGAAGTAGGATGATTCAAGGTAGAGCAAAGCTGAATCTCACTACTGTGTGATTAGCATGTAGTAAGCACTTAATAAATACTTTTCATTCATTTTGCAGTCATATGGGATGTGAGGACACAAGTTCCAATCTTAGCTTTGCTTCTTGATTCCACTGTGAACATTTCATGCCTGAAAGTTTCAGTTTTCACATTTGCTCTAGAAGGCTGAACTAAACATCCTCTAAGATTCTTTCTAGATCTGACTCTAGGATTTTATAAGTAGCATGATATGGTGTAAAGGGAAAGGAAGGGAACAAGTATTTGCTTGCTAAGCATTTTATGAGTATCTCATTTTTACCCCAGGGGGAGGGGGATAGATGCTATTATTATAATATTCATTTTACAGTCAAGAAAACTGAAGTAGACAAAGATTCAGGGACTTGCCCAGGGTCATACAGCTATTAAGTGTCTGAGGCCATATTTGAACCCAGATCTTCCCAACTCCATTCACACTGCTCTGTGCACTGTGGTGTCCCCCAGCTGCCTAGAACAATAGTCCTAGAACTAGATGATCTAGATTGGAGTGCCAGCTGTCTGAATATGTACAAGTCACATTTCACTTTAGGTTCCTATGTTTAAAAAAATAATGCTCTATTACAGTTTACATGGAGGCCTTGAATAAGGCATTGGGCTTGCACTGACAGGGAAGAAACAGAAGGGCATTCTTCTTAGAGGGAATATGTATGAAAGAATGGATGCATTCTACTGTATGGAACAGGTTGGAGGCTTTAATCCTCCATGGTAGTATCATACTGGAGAACAGAATTACTAAATAAGAGGGGATTGAGAAATAATGTGACATATGTCAGAAGTGTCAAACTTGGATCAAGTGAAGTTTCCAAGTACAACCCAAACCAGATTAAAATGTAAGTGGGAAAAGTTTAACACAATAAAACATAGATAATGCTAATTTGTGGTTTTCTAAGGCAATATGCTATTTGTCAGGGATCTGTTTCTACTGAGTTTGACACTCAAGGCTAGAGGCATAGAGGGATGGCTTAGAATCCTTAGCTTCTGTTGTATATCAACTATAACTGTGGGAAAACTCTAGGATTCTAAAATCTGGTTACAGAGTAGTTGTGGACCTACCTTTATAGAAGAAGTTTAGATTTCCTTAGTGGTAGAGACTAGGGCTTTTTAAACTTTTTCCACTCCTTATCACTTTTCTCTTGAGAAATTTTATGTGATTCCAGGTATATAGGTATTAAAAATAGGTATACAAATCAAACATTTATGGATAATAACTCATAATTTTGTGATCTCACATTTAATTACAAGATATAAAGACTGCAATCCACAATTTGGAATTCTGTAGTATAGATCCATGGAATCACAAGTCTTTACCCACAACCACAAAAAGGGGGGAAGGGGCAGCAAGTAAACTTTTTTGACTTGAAAAAAAAGGTTGAATTGGAAGAAAGAAAAGAAAAAGGAGATAAACAGAAGTAGGGAATGTGATAGAGGAGGCAATTTAAAGGTGTGAACTTCACATAATTATTAACACAGACTACTGTGTATTCTTGTTCACAGATGTGAGTGATGACTCTAAGGGAGATGATTTTGTATATGGGATGGAACAGGGTGTTGGAAAATTAGAGAAGAACAAGTAGAATACAGTTTTAAAATGAGAGAGAAGGTTAAAAATGCATCAATTTATTCTGTGTAATGTTTTCTCATTTTCCTTTCCACCCAATAGCCAATATCCCCCCCCCCCCAAAGTCTCTCTCTTAGTCCATACTATGGGAAATCTTATTTTGTAGTCCCTGAATTGACAGATGTTTTCTGGAGAGTAGTCTGCCTTTCCTCCATTCGCTAAACCTGGCCCCCATGTCAGGCTGAGCTCATCCCTATTTCCCCCATGCTTTGAGAGGTTTGTGGATGTAAAGGGCAGGGAATGCATTTAGTAAGTTCTGTGAACGTTTCTGAATGCTGAGGTTTCCGGCACTTGACCTGTGGGATTTCTCTGAAGTTTTGTTTGAAACCACAAATGCCTTACTCCTTTCCAGAACCTCTCACCCCAACACCTCCCAGTCAGAGAATGCTTCAGAGATGGAGACTGTGCAGGATAATTGAGTAGGGTAATAATTTCTGTCGTTTTTGAAAGGACCTGTTTGGCCAGTGAAAGGTGTTGGGCTGACAAGCCTTCAATCAGAGTTACCTACAAGGCTCACCCATTCTTCTGGCATCAGTAATGTACTCATTCTTTCTCCAATACTATTCCTATCTTTATTTTTCTCCTCCTTCCACCCCTTAGCATTTCTCTCCATGATTTTCATTTTAACATGAGAGAGACCTTAGAGACCATTGAATTCTACCTGCTAGGAAATTAAGGAATTTGTCCAAAATCACACACCAGATCTTCCTGATTTCAGTCCCTGTGTTCTATCCACTAAATTCCCCAGGGCTATGCTTGAACCCAGGCCCACAAAGGGGAGGGAGAAATTTATAGAGGGAAGAAGATTTAAACCCTAAGGTACTGAAGATTTCTTGGTATAATGGATAGGACACTGGACTTGGCATTAGAATAAAAATGGATTCAAATTCTGCCTCCGACATTTACTAGCTTTCAAGGTCTCAGTTTCCTAATTGTAAAATGAGGAGATTGGATTTAATGGAATCTAAAGATCCTTTCTGCTCTATAATCCTGTATCTTCTTTTGTATTCCTATTTTTTCTTTTTGAATATGAAACTGCCAAACTATTATGTATATAATTTGTTTTCCCTTTTAAATATATAATAAAATTATATCTCTTTTTTTCTCTCCCTTCTTCCTCCCTTCCCCATGGCTATCATCAGACAAAAATATGTAAATATATGCAAAATCATTCCATCCATACTTCTATTTATCAGTTTTTTTCTCTGTTGTAAATGATTTTCCTTCATATGTCCTTTGTAGTTAATTTTGGTATTTAAAATAGTCAAAATGACTTATTTGTTCAAACTTGTTCTTGAAACAATATTGTTACTACTGTATATAGCATTCTTTTGGTTCTGCTCATTTATTCTTCATTATTTCATGTAAATTATTCATGTTTTTCTGAAATTATTGAGCTCAACATTTTATAAGAATAACAGTATCACATCACAATCATATGCCCTAACTTATTCAGCAATTCCCCATCTGATGGGTATCCTCACAATTTCCAGTTTTTTGCCACCATAAAGAGACCTGCTATAAATATTTTAGACCATATAAGTTATTTTCCTTTTTCCCTACTCATCTTGAGAAATAGACCTGACAGTGGATTTGCGGAGTTAAAGGGTATAGATTTAGTTTTATAATTTTTTGGTCACTCTGAGTATCTTCTTGATGTCAAGAGGTTCAAGGAAGTCCTCAAGCACACGGAGTGAACTCCCTTTGGAGAACTTATGAGGGGCCATGGATGTCAGTTGCCTAGAATGACCAGATATGGAAAGTTTGTAAATAATATATATTTTGTTTCATCTTTCCTGCTTGATTTCATTTATATGGGGAACTCCAAATAAGGAAAATCCCTTTACCAATAAAGTTTGTCAGTTGTTTAACTCCTACTTAGATTTTCCTGCACCACTTAGAGGTTGAGTGACTTTAACTCAGATGTCCCTGACTTTAAGACCAGCCTTCTATAAACTACACCTGCTGTCTGAGAGAGAACCTTAGACACAACAGGGAGTTTTATCTAACTTTGTGAGAGATTCTTGTCATATAATTAGGAAAGTTCTTGGTAATCCTAGTGGCAAGATAAAAAATATTAAAGAATTGAAACTTGAGCAGAGACCTTAGGGGCCACTGAGTCCAACCTTTACTTGAAAAGCATTCTTACTCTAACATTCCCAACAGACAGAGATGTGATCCTACTTCTTCTCAGGGGATCCATTCTACTTGGGGACATCTCTAATTATTAGTAGGCTTTTTTTTCTCTTCAATATTCAGCCTAATCTGTTTCTTTTTTGCAGTTTCCATCCAGTTCTTCTGATTGTGCCCTGGAGGGACAAAAAGAATACATTTAATTCTTCTATATTTATTTGAAGAGAGCTATCCTGCCTTTTGCAACCTTCTCTTTTCCAGGCTAAACATAACTAATTCTTTCAAGAGATGCTCAAGTGACACAGACTCAGGTGCCCCTCACCCTCCTCATTGTTGTTTAGTTGTGTCCAACTCTTTGTGGCCACATGGACCATGGACCCAATACTGTCCATAATATATTCTTGGGAAAGAAACTGGAGTGGTCTGCCATTTCCTTCTCCAGTGGATTAAGGGAAATACATGTTAAGTCATCTGCCAACGATCACACACATCTAGTGAGTAACTGAGGCCAGCTTTGAACTTAAGCCTTCCTGACTCTGGGCCCCAGGCTCTATCCACTGAGCTACTCAGCTGCCTCATCAACCTGGTTGCCCTTCATATATTCTTCAGATTTTCAATGTTCTTTTTAAACTTTGGTGTACAGAAGTGAGGTTTGAAGAAACCAGAGCTCTCATTAGAGGCAATTTATGGCATAATGATTGGCCTTGGGTTAAGAAGCCCTGAATTCAAATCTAGCCTCAAGTACTTACTGAATATGTGTCCCTAAGTCACTTCATCTCTGTTTGCCTTAGTTTTTTCAGCTGTGGGAATGATAACAGCGCCTACCTCATAAGATCGTTGTGAGCATTGAATGAAATAATATTTATAAAATTACTAATTAACACAGTTCCCAACACAAACCAAATACTACTATATAAATGCTTATTCCCTTCCCTTTCCAGTGTACATTGGACTCTTACCTTCTTATACCTGGAAGCTATTCATCCTCTTAATGCAGGTTAAGGCTGAATTAACTTTTTTGATTTGATGACTAGTATTATGCAGCTCACTAAGATATTCAGATCCTTTTTCAAAACATTTCTGTAATTATGCCTTCACCTTAGTGACAATTAAGACTGTGGTGGGCTCACTACTAGGTAAATACTTAGATTCATGGATTTTGTCTTCACTGAAATACATAACAATGTATTATATATATGCATGTATATATGTACATATAATAAATATATGTATACACAATGTATATATAGGTATACATGTAAGCACATACCTACATTCATGTATGAATGTATGAATATATATATATATATGTATATGTTTGGTGTTTAATATTTATTGACTTGAATTAAATGTACTACATACAGCCTATAGGTTAAAAGAACTGAAGGACTGAAGGATTATGGCAGAAACATAGAAATAAGGAAAAAGAAAAAAAATTTTTTTGTTTATTTTTGTTATTTGATAGAAAAGAAGAAAAGACAATCAGTTTCTATTTGCAAAATGTTGAGTTTGAGATGCTAGAAAAACACTGATTTGGGGATAATTTCTATATTTGGTGATTCGTGATTGGTATTCAGGAGATAGACTAAGGTTGAATTATAGATTTGGAAGTCATTTTCATGGAGACAGAGTTGAAACTTTGGGGTTTAATGAGATCACTTAGAGGAGATTTAGAGAAGAGAAAAGGGTCCAGAAGAATCTTGAGCTATTCTTACTCATAGCTGGTGGATCATGGATCCAGCAAAGAACACTGAAGAACAGCTTGACAAGTAGGGGGATGATCAGGAGAGAACTGTCATAAAAACCCAAGGAGGAGAGAATAATTGGCAAAGGGCTAGTTAATTAGTCTATGGGAACTTAAACAAGAATTACAGCAGCTCAGACCTTCACTTTAGGACTTCTAGCAGGGAGTAAGCTACTATCTCCTGATGCAGGAAGACATTAATAATTAAGCACACATATTTTTTGAGTCTCACACGACCTAAATCAGTGATCTCACCTTTCAACCATTCAGTTTATTAACTAATTATATGCATTTTATAAATATGACATAATCAGGTTATATAAACAATAAAAATGAGGTAAAATAAAAATTAAAAATATATGAAAACAAAACAAAATCATAATAAAAGAATAATAAAAATAGGGAAAAAGGAAGTGGAAAAAAATAAAGATCAGTTGCAACCATCTTTTCTGGTTTATATTTCAATAGGTTTATTGTTTTCCAAAAGTAATTATCTGACATGGTTTCAGTTTATTCTAATGTTTGTGATTATTTTTAGTCACAAAAGCTTCAAAAATTTTTCAAAACAAAATTACCTTTCAGTCATTTTAACTTTAAAAAATAAACGTGAATTCCCTTCTTGTGGGAAGAAGGGAAGTATGTAATTAAATTTAAAAAAATGAACATCCAAAGAAATGAGAATGATGGCTTCAGAATGGGAATTTCCCATAACTCTAGGTGTTCTTTGGTTGGTAGGACAGGTAGACAAACATGGTAGGCTCATAGAATCTTAGAATTCAGAAGAAGTTAGATTTCAGAAGTCATCTAGGTTATTTTACAGTCGCATGTCAGAAAATTTAACTATTAGGCAGGAACTTGTCTTGGCTGTCATTGGCAAGTGATTGAACTCCTGATGGGTTGACCTCCTGTTCTCTTGGAATTATTCATCGAATATTAGGTTTCTTTTCTGTTGGCTACTGTCACATATCACTAGGATGCCTGGGCCATTCTGTCATGTTTACAGGTTGTAGAAGAAAATATCAACTGGTCTGTCCAGCCTCTAGAGCCAGCATTCTTCAAGTAAGACTCAACTGTCACTCGACTATTGCCATGGTCTTCTAACATGGCTTATTACTTCCACTTTATTCCCTCTCTAATCCATCCTTCTTCACATTTCTGTCACTTGGGTCTTTACTCAGAGATCTGACTACATCACTCTTTTATTTCTGTCTTTCTTCCTGTCTCTCTGTCTCTGACTGTCTATCTCTGTCTCTCCCCTCTGTTTCTTTCTGTGTCTCTCTCTGTGTCTGTCTCTCTGTTTCTCTCTCATTCTCTCTTTCTGTCTCTGTCTCTATCCCTGCTATACATGCCATACTTCAATTTAAAATGGATCCCTACTACCCACTCTGTTATCTAACTTTTCCTTGAACAGTCCCAAGGAGGAGAAAGATCATGCCTTTGGAAGCAACTGTCTTACTCTCAGAGAACTATAGCACTTCTTCCTTATATCAAGCTAAAATTGCTAATTTGAAGATTTCAATGAACTAATCCAAGTTCTGTCTTCTAGGTCCTAGCAGGACAATTACAATCTTTCTCAACCTTTCAAATGCTTGTATGCTTCAATAACTAAAAACAGACATCATGATCCCTTAAATATCCAAGCTAAACATCCTCACTTATGTTAGGTCATGTTCTCTAGGACCTTGATCATCACCAGTTTATTATTTGTTGTTTAGATGTTTTTCTGTAGCATCTGACTTGCTTGGGGGCTTTCTTGGACATTATTGGGATAGTTTGCTTTTCCAGCTCATTTTACAGGCGAGGAAACTGAAGAAAACAATATTAAGTGACTTCCCTAGGGTCATACAACTAGTAACTGAAGCTGGATTTGAACTCAGGTCCTCCTGACTCTGTAGGCAGTACTCTATCCAATGTGCCACTTTGCTCTTCTCCTTAATCCCCTTTAAATGATGAGTTTATTGTTAATCTTCCTAATATGTGTACAGAAATGAGCACAGGACTCCAGATGTGAAAGGTATATGCAGAGCAGAGTATAGCAGTGCAGAGTACAGCCTCATACTCAATGCTGTGCTTCTCTTAATGTGGTGCATGGACTCCTGGGCCTGAAGTCAAGAAAAACCAAATTTGTCCGCTTTAGACTCTTAATGCATATATTACCTTCCTTCATGTAACTGCCTGTCTCGGTTTTCCCATCTGTAAAATGGGGTTAGTAATAGTATCTCCTTCCCAGGGTTATTGTGAGGATAAAATAAGATATTTACAAAGTTCTCTGTATACTTTAAAGCACTAAGTCCTAACCACTATTATTACTCATTTAGTCTTAAATTATATTAGGTTTTTATCCATCTTATCATATTGTTGATATATACTGAATTTGCATCTTCCCACAAATGGTTAGCTCTTGTCTCTCTTTCTGATCTATATATCATTTTTCTCTTCCTTGAAGTAAAAAAGGTGCTTTCCCTCATAGGTTCATGGAGAAAAGTGCCCCATTTCACATTGCTTTTGTGGCAACTATTAATTGCTTCCTGAATTTATAGAACATAAATAAAATAGGTTGCCAGGGAGTGAATTACTGAGTGGATAAATGCCATGCCATAAATGCATTGTTGACCTTGACCCCAGAAGATGACGTGTGATCCAAGAAAGCTCTCAAGAAATTTACCAGAACCTATTTCAGCTGGAGGTGATGTGTTTTAAATCCTCAAGTAATGCAATGAAGGGAATCAAATAAGATAATAGTTTGCAGAAACCTGCTGGGCAGGAAGCCCCACAGAGAATGGTTTCATCCCTCAGCATTATCAAACTGCATTGTTTTGGGGCATACCTATGTTCCACTGGGCTTTAGTTGTTTGTTGACCTATATTTGCATAGCGACACCCCAGCTAGAGTTCTAAACCCACATTTCATCCTTCAGATCTGGGGTCATTTTAGCATTAAGGCCCTTTATTATTTTAATTAAAATGGGAATTCCAATTTTCTTATATTTTTAAGATCTTATTTTTAATTAACCTAGAAGGAAGGGGAATGTAAAGAGGTCAGAGATTTAGATAAAAGCATGGGATTTTAAAGGGGAGGGAACCTTGAAGACTTTATGGCTCAGTCCTCTAATTTTGTAGATTAGGAAACTGAGACCCAGAGAGGGTTATTTGCTGAAGGTCACACAAATAATTGCATCCATTCCTCTGGCCTCCTTTGCAGTGGTCTCCATTAAGATTTTTCAGAGAACCACATCCAGGTGTAGCAAATAGTTTGGTGAGTTCTAAATGCAATTTCAGACAATTTGCATATCAATCCTATTTTAAAAGTAAATGGAAAAGTAATAATAGATGACATTTGTATATCATTTATCAAAGCAAGACACATACATTTTCTCATTTCTTCCCCACAGTGACAAAATGACAGGTGATTATCCCCAAATTCAGGTAAAGAAATAAAAATGAGAGGTTTTTAAATGACTTGCCAGTGACCATATAACTAATAAGTGGCAAGATGGGCCCTGAATGCAGGTCTTCCCAGATTTAAAGTCCAGACCTTTAACAAATATATTGGAAGTTTCTAGTATTCTTTTCCCTGCCTTACTTACCCTAAAGCACTAAGGACAAATACAAGAGTCCAAAGAAATGTTTGAACTCTAAACTAGAGTGTTCTATGACAAAGAGAAGAGAAAAACAAACTTACCTATCAATCCATGTTATATTGCATACCTACTAAGTGCAGGGCACTTTGATAGAAGTGCCTTCTAAAAAATATAATGAATAAATTCAACAAATATTTCCGTAATCAGTAAACTATTATTTATTTTTACATCACCAATATATCCCAATATATCATACCATCTTTCTCCTTCTAAAGGGCCATCCTTTATAACAAATATATATATATATTTTTTAAATTAAGGAAAATGAACCAAATCTTCAATAAAATCTGGTGTTATATCCAGACTTCCACACCCATAGGCCTCATAAAGGGCAGAAACTTGGAAGGAAAAATGGAGATGATTTGTTGAGCATCTATCAGTTACCATTTCATGGTCTTCTCTCATTCAGTGACATAAAGACATAGCCCAGGCTCCCCTAATTAGTCCTATTCTTATAAGGGAGAGGCAACATAGTGCATAAATGAAGCTCTGGGCTTGAAATCAAAATTGATTTCTGGTCCCTACTCTGCAACCTACTGGCTAAGTGATCATGAAAAAAATCCTGTAAATTGTCCAAATCACAATTTTTCTCATCTGTAAAAAGTAATATTGCAGTCCCATACCTTCCATTTAAGTCTTACTTTGAATCCTCATTGTGTCAAAGAGTAATCTTTGTCTACTCTTTGTCTAGCCAAATTGGCCTTGTCTCTATTCTTCACTGTATATCTCTAGTCTTTCTAAGTTTGCATTGACCAGAGAATTCTCATAAAATCTCTCTTTTCTTTAAGACACAGCTCTGACCCTCCCACTTTTTTAGCCATGAAGACTATTCTGATTTCTAGAACCCTCTTCCTAACTTCTAGTGTGTCACCCTTCCCAAACGACCTTATATTTAACTATTTTGTATATATTTGTATTTATTCATTTAGTTGCATGTAATTATATATGCATTCATTGTCTCACCCATTTGAATATAAGGTCTTTGAATGTAGATCCCCCCCCCACTTTGTATGGTGATATTTCCCATCAATAGGAGGATATTCTGGCTTATTCTCCTAGATCCAGGTCAGCTATCTCTGCTTCTCAGGATTCTAGGGATAACTAGATGGTACAGTGGACAGCACACTGGGCATGGAATCAGGAAGATGCATCTTCCTAAATTCAAATTTGGCCATGTATTAGCTGTGTGATCCTGGTCTAGTCACCTGACTTTGCTTCAGTTTCTTATTTGTAAAATGATTAGGAAGAGGTGGGCATGATTGAAAAACAACAGCAGCAGAGTTCTAGGGTACCTTGAGGTATTGGGGCATCCTCTCAGGCCTTTATCTCTAACCCCCACCAAACACATTACCCACATTGTTAGGTTTCAGTGACCAGGAGCTCAAAGGAAGATTGTACAAAAATTGAACATAGGATAGTAGCCAGGTGAAGAAAAGAAACAGGAGAAATGATATGTGGAGGGGACCAGGAATATAACAGAGGTTGAAAGAAGAGACACAAGATCTCCAAAGACTACCTTTACTTGCTTTATATTCTGGGACACCATGCTGATTATAGGTTGCTAGACACCATGCTGTCATGAATGAGCTTACTGATGAGAAAAAAAATTCTATGCATGAACAACAGCTGCTCTTTAGTCTAACAAAAATACTCTCTTGAAGGAGATGGAGTAAGTAGGATTTAGTCTGATGGGATTGGTTTAAGGACAACAATACAAAAATGAGCTGGCTAATTCTCACTCCACTGGTTCATTAACCACAGGTAGTGGATTTTAACTCTTTTTACTAAGAAAGCAATGAGGAACTGCATTTGGGATGCTCTGCACCCTTGTTATGTTTCTTCCTAACTACTCAGTGCTAATCAACTCCAGGTGTTTTACTTCAAAACTGACATTGACAGTGGGTAGCTAACAATATCAACACAAAGACTTCCATATACTTAGAAAGTTGGTCCAGGGTTTGGGCTAGCCATATTGTGGACCAAGACATTAGTGCTACTGGGGTAATTTGAATTAATCCTTATTCTTTTACAGCACCAATGCCACCATGACCTAAGACTATAAAGAAAACAGGGGACAGTTTGAGTGAGCTTTGCCCCTGGGCAGAATCACCTTGGA
This sequence comes from Myrmecobius fasciatus, assembly GCA_023553655.1. Lineage (NCBI taxonomy): Eukaryota > Metazoa > Chordata > Mammalia > Dasyuromorphia > Myrmecobiidae > Myrmecobius > Myrmecobius fasciatus. The sequence goes on along the minus strand of JAJPUD010000622.1, from coordinate 119,267 downwards.
CCACATGATAGGCCTTTTTGGAAGAGTATATAGGACTAGTTTAGGACTTTGGAAGAAGAGCTCAAGAAAACCCCCGGAACTTCCATCCCAACTGCTTTAATATCCAAGACAGGATTTTTTAAACTCTCCTTCTGTGTTTCTGTAGATTGCTTTTACTGTCTTGGGTACTACCTTTTTTGATGTTGTTCAATCATTTTAGTCATGTCTGACTCTTTGCAACTCCATTTGAGGTTTTCTTTGCAGTGAAACTGAAGTTCCTTCTCCAGTTCATTTTACAAATGAGGAAATTGAGGCAGAGTTAAATGATTTGTCCAGGGTTACACAGTTAATAAATATCTGAATTTGAATTTGAATTCTGAAGATAAATCATCCTGATTTTAATCCATCACTCTACTGTGCAATCTAGCTGCTCTGGGTACTGCCTTTACCTGGAGACTATGGAATATATATATATATATATATATATATATATATATATATATATAAAAGAATTGGATTATTTGAACCCTTGGACTTGGGTATTCCATTGTACTCTAATCATGGAACCATAACGTGGACACTTCAGGGTATCGAAAACAAGCTAATGTCCACTCAATCCTTGCAAAAGATAGGAAGAGAAAGCGATTTTCCTTTCATATGCTTATTGGGAGGATTAGAGGAGAAAGAAGCAAGAGAGTATTGCTTAGGAAATGTGGAGGGAACCAGAGAAGAGATGGGAATGATCAAGTAGGGGAGGACCAATGAGGAACTGTGGCCAGGACTGACCAACTGTGAAATTCCACTAGAATGTGGGAGTTCAGGGGCTATGGTTTAGCAAGTAAACATGACATTTGCTGAACAAGGTGACAGGAGAGAGAACAGGGAGGGATAGAGCAGGAGGGGGGAAGGAAGATGGGATTAGGACCCAGTGAGGGGTTAAAATATACCATTTGGATATTTGGAAACATTTGTTTAAAAAATAGAATGTTGAAATCCAGAAGTATCCTCTCCCTTTGCTCTCGGATCAATGCAAACTAGCCTTCTTTCTGTTCTTAACATAAGACATTCCATGGCTTGTCTCCATGAAGTTTGCTGTCTACCAGACCTGGACTTCATTCCCTTCTCTCCTCCATCCACCTTTTGGAATCCCTAGTTTCTTTCAAGGTCAACTCAACTACCAAGTCCTATTTGAGATCTTTCTGATGTCCTCCAGCCACTAGTGCTTCCCTCTCCTCCATCTGCCATGTAATTCTTCTTCTTCTTCTTCTTCTTCTTCTTCTTCTTCTTCTTCTTCTTCTTCTTCTTCTTCTTCTTCTTCTTCTTCTTCTTCTTCTTCTTCTTCTTCTTCTTCTTCTTCTTCTTCTTCTTCTTCTTCTTCTTCTTCTTCTTCTTCTTCTTCTTCTTCTTCTTCTTCTTCTTCTTCTTCTTCTCTCTCTCTCTTTCTTTTTCTCTCTGTCTCTTTCTGTCTCTCTATCTCTCTGTTTCTGTCTCTATCTCTCTCTCTCTCTCACACACACATACACATGCAGTCTCTCCTTCTCTGATTGAATTTAGGCTCCCTAAAGACAAAGACTATTTCACTTTTGTCTTTGTATTCCCAGTGTCCAACAAAATGCTGGACATAAAGTAAGAATTTAATAAATGTGGATTGAATGATTAGACTGAAAAAAGGGAGAAAAAGTAGCAGCTTAATGATTATCACATTAAAATGACCCTAAGATTCATTGTTTCTCACATTAAATGAGGGTCAGTATCCAAAAAGATATCAAGACTAGAACAATTAATTACAACTAATTGGACCAAATTTAAGAGGATTAAATATAGGATATGATGCTTGGTTTCAAAAAAAAAAAACTCTAAGGAATATACTAGACTTGGAGTCTGGAAGAACTGAATTTGAATCTCATCTCAGATAATATATACATGTGAACCTGGCTAAGCCACTTAATCTCTTTCAGTTTCATTTTTCTCATCTGTGAAATGAAGGAGGATGAACATGATCGTCTCTGAGTTCCCTTCAAACACTACATTTGTAATCTTAGGGTCTATGAGGATATAATACTAAGTCCTGGATAGGGAAGACAGAATTAACAACAGGATAAATGATATCTGGAGGGTTTAGTAGATGGACATCTCAATGGGAAAAAATTCTGTCATGTGGTATGGCAATGCAAAAAAACTGAAATAATCTTAGGCTGCATTAAGAGATATGTAATGTTGATGAATAGACAGATTTCAGAAAAACCTGGAAAGATTTACATGAACTGATGCAAGGTGAAGTGAACAGAATCAAGAAAACATGCATAGTAACAGCAACATTCTGAAATGATTAACTGTCTGACTTGGCTCTTCTTAGCAACACAATGACAATTGCAAATAACTCATGATGGAAAATGCTATCCACATTCAGAGAAAGAACTTTACTTATTTTATTTTTCTCTTCATGTTTTTTTTCCTTTTGCAAACTGTAATTTTTATTTTTTATTTTCTGAAAAACATTTCCTCTTTCACAACACAAATAGTATGGAAATAGGTTTTGCCTGATTGCATATATATAATATGTATGGAATTACTTACAGACTTAGGGAAGGGGGAGGGGAGAGAAGGAAGAATTTAATTTGGAAGTCAAAATTTTATAAAAAATGAATGTTAAAATTATATTTACATGTAATTGGAAAAATGAAATACTATTTTTTTCAAGGAAAGAGATATATGATGTCTATAATGAGAGAAAAAAATTTTCTCTCCCCTCCCTCTACCATACTCTTACTGGTTAGGTCAAGATTCTACATTTTAGGAAAGACATTGACAAAACAGAGAGTATCCAGAGGAAATTGAACAAGATGATGGAAGATCTTGATATTCTGCCATATGATGATGGGATAAAGGATACTGTTTAATCAATAGAAAACTTATGGAAAGCAGGGTAGCTAGCTGTCTTACAATGTTGAAGGGCTACCATATAGAAGAAAAATTAAACATGTTATTTCTTGGCCTTCAAAGATAGAAGTAGGGTCATTGGGTGGGAAATTTAAAAAAATCCATTTTAGGCTTGATGTAATTAAAAATGTCCTAATAATTGGAACTATCCATGAGTAGAATGTAATGTCTTAGGAGATCAAGTTTCAATGTTGATGGAGGCTTTTGAGTAGAGGTTAGATGGTGACTTGTTAGTGGTATAAACTATGGAGGAGATAACAGAAATTTCTTTTATAGCATCAGATATGTATCAGTGATCAAAGATCTTCCAATTCTACAATTCTCCTTGCTTCTCTAATTCATTCACTTAGACATTCACTCATTCATTCAGTTTTTCATTTTGGTAGACAACATTATATGGTAGAGAGAATTTGAAAAATTCACTTAGTCTGTCTCAGAATTATGTTCCTTATCTGTAAAACTGAAATCATACTAATGTATACTCTTTCTCACAGAGTCTTTGTGAAGATCAAATGAGTTCATCTATATGATGGTGCTTTGTGACATGCTATAGAATTATATAGCATTATTTTTTGTCAATTCTTTCAACAAGTATGAATTAAGTTCAAATTGTTTACCAAGTACAATGCCGAGTATCATGTATGAATGAGACAACATGATGTGGAAGTCTGGAGATGAAATCAGGGAATTGGTGCTGAGCCATGGGAACTTTTTATGTCTAAAAAAGACTTTGGTTTTCCTTCTTTTTGCTTAAATAGAATGGTTTCTCAGGGTATGGAGGGAAGAGGAGAAAAGGAAACAAATTCCCAAGGAAATTAAAATCTTACCTTTATATAAAACATTCTTTATAACCCTGTGTAGTAGATAACAAGATGTTACTGTAATTCTTGAAGAACCTTTAATTTCATTAATATAAGAACTCTAAGTGTGGGAACTACTATGATGGAGATAACATCTCAGTTATAATTTTAAAGAGAATAATATATTTAGAACAGAACAGACCTTTGAGATAGGGAAACTAAGCCCCATCAGAGTTAAATGGCTTGCTCTTTTGTCAGTTCTTCAAAATATCCAGTGACATGCCAAATTCTAAAAAACAGGGGCCATAGCCAAAATCTTAGTCTTGAAAGAAAAGACATTTAGAAAGTGACTCACTTCAAAATAAAGAATTGGTTTCCTGACATCTTCCCGAGTATGATTTTTTTTAAGTTTGAGAGAGATCCCTTTGGCCACTAATGGGTGTTCATCCAAAGCACCAAAGTAATACTTTGTTCCAATGTTCACAGTTTCTGCTCATGGCGATTTCTACCATATTCATGGCCCTGCTCTTACAGCTTTCTAGGAGGACTGTGTTATTTCACATGGAGGCGTTGGCTTGTGGAGATGCTTGCTGCCTTCCTTAGGGAGCTGCCTTTCTTGCCTCTGTCTGTTTGCTGTTAACTCTCCTTAACTTGGCAACAAAGCTGGAGTTGGGTTTTTGCCATCTTCAGTGTAACTACCAGCCACCTCCCTTTGGGCCACCCAGTCAGTGTTATATTCTGAAGGCAGTGTGGCCCAAATTATGTTCTGTGGAACCCAAATTCAATGTTCATAGGGCTTTCATGACAGAATTTTTATAGTATAGAATCAATATTTTAAATCTAAAATATGAAATTATTTAGGTATGAAAATATGTGCAAAAACTTTTGTTGTGAAAATATGCTTCATTTCCTCAATTTGGCTCCAAAAGTTTATCCACTCATCTTTTATTTGGAGATTCCATATTCTTTAGAATTCTTTCACTGACATTTGTGGGATATGTCAATATTTCAAGCCTAGAAATGTTCCAAGGCTAAATTAGTCCTAAAGTATAATGGAAAATGGCAACTGAAGCTTTGGTCAAGTGGCTGCCATGTGACTTTCCTTGGCCAAAAAAGCAAATGATGGCTAATAATTAACTAATAAAGAAATAGCTTCACTTTCTAAAGATAATATTCTCAGTGCTAATGTTAGTCCAATTTTGGATCTCAAAAAAGAGAAATAGTCACTCTCACCTCTAATCTAACTACAATGTTTATTAATAGCATATAGACCACTAGTAGAATTTTTACTTGCACAAAAATGATATAAGGAGATATGTCCATCTTCCTCACCTTAGATAACAATATGGATTTGGATTGACTAAATGAAGCTACACATGCAACCATAATCCAGAAATTTGATTCTTCTTAGATTCGTCTGATAAAGAATGGCCAAGGGTGAATATGTTCTATGAAATTTGATAGTGGGATAGATAAAGGGGACCCAGAGTCTTTTACAAAAGTACCCATCGAGGATAAATATATCTTAGGCTACTATTGAATATGCCTACCTTGAATTGTTGAGCCATTCTGATTTATATCCTGCCACTGGACCCAGATAACTCTGGAGGAAAAAGTGAGAATTTTGCATAGACTCCCTCACTCAAATCCAACTCACTTGCATGTCATGACATCATCTTCTTGGAGTCATGGTCCTCTTCACACATATATATATATATATATATATATACACATACATGTATATATATATATATATATATATATATATACATACAGATAGTTACATAGATAATGTTTTCTAAGAAACAATAATGTACTTGAGGACAGGGACCATATCTTGTTGAGATCTGTGTAGTTCTGTCAGTGTCTAGCCCAGTATGTTATGCTTAACAGATAGTTAATATACATTTCTGGAATGAATGAATGATAATTACAAATTACATGCATTTTAAGATTTGCAAAAATTCTTTATGAATATTATTTTATTTGAATTAATGAATGAAAAATGTGGCACTAAATAAGAAGATGCTCACTCTCAGAGAAGCCAGGTACAAATGATTAATGTTTCTAAAAGTCCTAAAGGACACTTAGAGGATTTTCAAACATTATGAAGATTATTTCTGATTTGAACTGCTTCCCAGAGGAGAACTCTCAGAATCACTATGGAAGAGACACTAAAGTTCCAGCTAAATCTGAACTTCTGTGAATAGCCATCTTCCTTCTCCCTGCTTTACCCCCTTCTAAGCTCTCCTCCCTCCTACTTTGTGAAGGTGAGGATGTTGAAGATTTTAATTTGTCTTCTCAATCTTGGAGTTATTCAGATATTTAAGGCTGGCCTTGGTCTCAGAGTTGATATATGGACTCCTTCTCTCCCTTTTATCTTTACTATAAGAGCTATGTACTGCAACAGGTTTCAAAACTATATGAAGGTTTTGAGGGAATGTGTAAATTCTAAAACTACTTTTGTCTTGTCATCCTCAATGCCTACCATAGTACCTTACACTTAAAATTTGTATATTTAGTTGGGTTGAATTATATTATTTTTGAATTGGATTGGTGAGGAAGAAGGCATACTGGAAAAAGCATTGAATTTAAAATCAAAGTACTCAGTTCAAATTTCTGTCCCATCCCTATCTTCACATTCTTTGGCAAATCTCCAGTTCTCATTTTCTTCATTGGTAAAGGGGAACATCAGTCTAAATGATTTATATATCCCTTCTAGTTCTAAATTTTATCATCCAAACTTGAACCTCTCAATTTTCAAACTAATGGGAGCTTAGAAATCTCATACTCAAACTTCTGTTTTGCAGAAATCATACACAGGATCATGGCAAATGTTTGATTAGAACATAGCTTTCTTTTTCTTTCTTTTTTTTCTTAAAGCTTTTTATTTACAAATCATATACATAGGTAATTTTCCAACATTGACCCTTTGCAAAATCTTGTATTCCAAATTTTTCCCTCCTTCCACACCCCTCCCCTAGATGGCAGGCAATCCAATACATATTAAATATAGAACATGTTTTTTTATTTCAAAATGTCATAGGATTTATAGCTGGATTAGATTTTATTCAATTCCTCATTTCATAGGTGGCAAAAATGCCCCATGTTATATAGGTAGAAAGTAGAACTGGAATTTAAATTCAGGTTCTCTGACCCAAGATCCAATGTTCTTTCTTTTATACTTGAAGCTCCTTGCCTTTCCCCTCCCCCAAATATAAAGTCAAGGGTCAAAGACACCATAGAATGCAGCCAAGGCTTTTAATGTGATCCTTTGGGTTTTGGGTAGCCACTGATTCATGTATCCTATAACTTCCAAAGTAATATAGAACTCCATTCAATGGGGTCTCCAGGAAGTTTCTATAATTTTAACATTTTAATTCTGAACCTTTCTTAGGTGATGATAGGTGGGCTCTTAGCTTTTTGGCTGCAGTACATGGGCTCCCAAGGGGCAGGTTGTCTTCCCGGTGAGGGTCAGGATTGAGCCAGATTGGATTTGGGAAACTGGCCAGATGTTTTTAAGAGTCCACTTTAGTGCATTTATGCCTTAGACTCACTCACATGACACTGAGAATGTAGCATGAGGGTGACTGGGCTAGAAATGGTTCTTGGCACACAGGAGATACTTTTTCACATCGTTAGGAACTTCAGAGCAGGTATTTATCACTTTGGTCCTGTATAATTGTACAGAACACACATTTCCAGGGACATTCAGATGAGTAGATAAGATTTACTGTGGCCATTGTAGAAGCAGTATTTATTTAGCCAAGATAAGTCTCAAGAGATCCCAGAACTCTTAAAAAAATATCAGTCTTGATGGTTGATGATGATGATTAAAGGATTCCTAAGTGGGAGTTTGCATAGTACAGTGGAAAGAGAGTTGGTTTGGGGTTCAAATGTTGCTTTGATCATGGTTACTTTTGTTATGTTTGGAAAATAACTTTCCTGAGTCTCAGTTTTTATTTGTAAAATGAGAAAGCTTTGGCAAATCTCCAGTTCTCATTTATTCTAGTTCTAAATTTGTGATTTTGTGATTATCTAGTAGATTTCATTCCTATAAATATAATGGAATCCCAAGAATACAGCATCCTCCATGTCAACTATAGATCATTTTTTTAAAATAATGCAGCAGCTAGAAGATTCTGGGAGCTCTCTTATTGTAAGATGCTAGAAATCTCCCTTTATTTATCAGTGACTTGAACCAAACCTGGGTTTGGGCTCTCTTTAGGAGAAAATATACTCCTAGATTTTGTTCTCTTTATGTCAACCCAACATGGGAAGACAGTAACTATATCTCTATCTTGTAATTGAAGACAATGAGGCACACGTTTCATGGTAATTCAGCTCAATAAGTATTTAATAAACTCTTAACTATGAGTATAGAACTGTCCAGATGCTGAGAAACATCGATAAATAAGATAGGGATTGTGGCTTTATAAGTTTAATTATTATGCAAAATAGAATCATAATTCATAGAGCTTCATGGTATCTATGGTTTTTCCAAAGTCATACAACTAATAAATGACTGACCATATGATGGAAAGAGTGCTAGACTTAGCAGAAGCAACTCAGTGATAGAGCTATGGGCCTGGAGTCAGGAAGATGTGAGTTCAGATCTAGCCTCTGACACTTACTGGCTATATGACTATGGACAAAAAACTTAATTTCTATCTGCCTCTGTTTCCGTAATTGTAAAATGGGCATAATACCTAATTCTCAGGTTGTTGTGAGAAGTGAAGAAGATACTATTTGTATCTTTCCCTTTGCAAAGTCCCTTGCACACCATAGGTGGTTAATAACTGCTTATTTTCTTCTTTCCTCAGAGTCAGAGGACTTCATTTCATTACTGGCCCTGAGAATTATCTTTCTGAGTCTCAGTTTCCTTATCTGCTTAAGTTAGAAGTACCAGGTCTAGTTGTTAATAAGGAAGGTATTTATAAATTTTAAATGCTTTATAAATGTTATTATTAATGACCTTGGTTTCATGACTCTGAATCCAGTGCTTGTTTTCCTCACTCTTCTGTGATGCCTCAGAAACATTGTAGATGAATAAGCAACTAAATAATATGCATAAAGAAATAAAATGAATAAAATATTACATAAATTGTAAAGAGGAACTTTGGGATTGAAAAGTGGGGTGGTCCTAGAAGATTTCACAGAAAAGATAGCATTTAAGTAAGACCTTGAAGGATAGTCTGATTTTAACAGCTTGAGATGGAGGTAGGATGGGAACTCAATATAATAACTAGTATAAATGAATAAAATATTGAGGAGCTCATAAAATAGTATAGAAGGCAGTAAAAATGAATAAAGTTTAGAGTCTGGGACAAATGGGAAATTCAGTGGGAGTGTGGCAAAGTGAGGATGAGCATCCGTATACTACACATTTGGAAGGAACAGCAAATTTCATCATGATAAAGTCTTCTGACTAAATCAGACGTTCTTACATTTGTGTAAATGCATGTGCATGTATGTGTGTATGTGTGTGTGTGTGTGATCAGATCCCTTTGCAGGCTAGTGAAGCCCATGGACTCCTTCTCAGAATTGTATTTTTTTTTTTTTTTTTTTTTGCTTTTTGCTGAGGCAATTGAGGTTAAATGACTTGCCCAGGGTCACACAGCTAGGGAATGTTAAGTGTCTGAGATCAAATTTGAACTCAGGTCCTCCTGACTTCAGGGCTGGTACTCTATCCACTGCGCCACCTAGCTGCCCCTCAGAATTGTATTTTTAAGTAATGGAAGGAAATGCTACATTTCAGGTAGGAGTTAGTGAAAAAAGGAGTTTTATTCACATCTAGATACTTTGAAATTTATACACGGATCTCTTGAGAGTCTGTGGACCCCAAGTTAAGATCTTTTTTGTCTTTTGCTGCTTTGGTGACATCATGATAAAAGATTCTCTAAAGAAATAATCTTATTCAAAAAGAATTTCTTTGTTTCCTGGCCATATAATAGTCACTTTCTATAACTAGAATGCCTGATTGTGCGAAAAGAGGAGAGTTGAACATTTCATAATTCTTTGGTTCTTGTCACTCAAATGAAATTCTTTAAACTTAACAACTGTTAAACTTGTGCTCAAATATCCCTGTCACTTTTGCCAGAAAACTCTCCCTCACCTTTCTCATCATTCACCTGAATAAGTCACATTTTCTTATAAAAGAGGTATGAAATAGGATTGGAGGGCAAGTAAAATAATGATTAGTTATACATCCTTAACTCACTCCTTGTTCCTTTCCCTCTTCCTTTAAACCTCTTCTATTATATACCCTCTCAAGATTATCTCCAGACCTGGGATTCTTCTCTGTAACAGGTCAGAACTGAATTCTCCAAGATTTAGGGAAAATTAAAGACCCAGAAAGTATGGTAACTGGAAGAGATCTTAGAGATCATTTAATTCAATCCCAATATTTTATCGATGAAGAAATTGGTTTTTCCAAGGTCATATTAGTGATAGAATCTTCTTACCCTATAACAGTGAGAGTCAATCATCTGGGTCAAAGGCAGGGACCATTTTTTTTCTTAGAACTTGGAGAGAAAAGAGGTGAACATTGCCTTGATTGGGCAGATTCAACTGAATTTAGATATAATCCTACTGTGAAAAGACACCTTACTTCATGAGACAAATTGCCCCTTTGTACTGCTTTTTGGTTTATTAAATCTGGTATATTCTTTGGCTTAACCCCTTCTCAACATTATGACTATGCTTCTGGATCATGACGAGTATATTCCTTCTGCTTTATATTTATCTGAGCCTGTTAGTTATTCTTAATCATCAGCACATGTTGGCCCTATCTCCACAGGGCTTGGGGACCTAACAGTTACGTGTTTGGGAAGTGAAGAAGGGAGATCAGTGAACTGGTTTTTAAGATTCTGGTGATGTCAGGCACAGTGTTCCCATGTGGGAAAGGTGTTAGGTACAACACAAGAGGAGGTGAATTCAGAATTACCAGCAATTGTCTGCAGAGTTGTTTTTTTTTTTTTTTTCCCTGGAATGGGTGTTTCATAGCTAGGAGAACCAGGTGGGGTCTTGAGAAGGTGGAAGAAGCATTGTTATTGTTGCATTCTGCTAAGAGGTGGAAGTGACAAGGATGGGTCATACTCAACATCTCAGACTAGAAATAGAAATATGAGCTGTCAGTCTACACGCCCCCTCCCAGGACTTCCCTGGATTTGCCCCTAGGGGCCTTCAGTAGGCAAAAGGTGCCTGCCCAGTGCCAGAATTTATTTTTTTCAGATTTTTGCTATTAAAGTTGATCCCATACATCAGTAAGTGGAAGGCGAGTCTTAAAATTCAGGATCCAAGAGGATTGTACAGCAGCTCATGCCAATGGTTGGGGGGTGGGGAACTCCCAGTGTGTTTGTTGCTTGGATCCAGGAGTGAGGGCTCAGCATCATTCACTCTGTCAGGATATCTCGATGTTAATCACTTCCAAATGGCGTGGATGCAGGGAGGGGGCTCTTTCCCCAATCACCCGAGGAATGTCTTGACTTAGGACGGAAAGGGAGGTTTTCCATGAGCAACTTCTCTTTCCAAAAGGGACCAGCAGTAGAATACGAGACGCCCATGAGCCTCTGCTAGCATCATCTATAATAATAACCATGTCTAAGAAACAGAGAGAGAAAATAATCCAGGGCAGTGTCATATCTCATCCATTGACCTACAAGGTTTTTTTCAGGATAAACCACTGGACAATGAATGACACCTTATGTATAAGCTGAGCTCTTTTGCAAGGAAAGGATTGTCTTGAGAAAGGAGTGATTTCCCCTTTGTGTGTGTGTGTGTGTGTGTGTGTGTGTGTGTGTGCGCGCGTGCGCGGGCACTTGCATGCATATAAATTGGTATAATATATATCATCTCTAAATAAATATATATCATATAGTAAGTGTATCATTCAGACACAAGCTTCTGCAGGCCATTCACTTTAGGGTACTTTAGGAAGTAAGAGAAAAGGAAGCCAGTAGCTTGTGAAATTGCTTCACCTTATATCCCAATTCAGTCTAATTCAGCAAGAATTTATTAAATGTCTGCTATGTGCCAGGCACTCTGCCAGGAGATGCAAAGGCAAAACAAAAGAATTCCCTGTCTTGAGGACTTATATTCTACTAGGGGAATACATCATTAAAATAGATAAGTACATCTATGATACCTTCATCAGTTTGAGCCTTCATCACTGTAGTCACAAGGATGGGCCCTGGTGCTCCTCTTCATGTACTCTCTAAAGTTTCTGTAGGCTGGTAATAGTATCACCATATCCCTGGGTCCCAGGGCACCTCAGAAATAATCTAATGCTTTTTTTTGGTGGTGAACTATGTACTTGCCTTTAAAAACAGGAGTCTTTTAATAATGATATTTTAAAATAATCAGTTGCTTTTGTAATTTTTTGCATTTTATTTCATTCCCTTAAAACAGCATTTTATGAATGGTACTGTAGATTTCACTAGATTGCCAAAGGAGCCATCACACACACACACATACACACACACACACACACACACACACACGCAAAGGGGGAATCACTCCTTTCTCAAGACAATCCTTTCCTTGAGACTGGAGTGTTTTTTATATCTTCCATGTCAGACAGAGGTGCCTTCCCAGTGTCATGTTGAACTTGAATCTAGGAGTGGGAAGAACTGAGTGCTGAATCTGCTGCCAGAGAATCCGTGATTGAATCGCTTTTCCTTAAATAAAAAATTCTCTTTAATTTGAACTAATTATGTCACATCTGTAAAAACAGTGGCAAACAATCTTTGTTGACCATACTTCAAACAATCCATGATTGAATCTAATAAAAATTATGATGGTGATAATGAGTATTATTTACAAAGCACTTATTATATACTGGGCACTGTGCTAAACACTTTATAAATATTACCTCATTTAATTCTCATGATATGAGTGGAAGGATGGTGCTATTATCATTTCCATTTTATAATTGGGGAAACTGAGGTGAGAAGTTAAATAACTTGCCCAGAACCATATAGCTAGTATTTAAGGTGAGATTTGAATTCAAATCTTTCTGATTCCAGACCCAGCACTAATTGTACTATGGAGATTCGTATATGAATATATCATTTAGATGATGCGACGTTCATCATCATTTAATCTCTTTGTATATCAGTTACTTCATCTGTAAATGAAGAGGTTAGACTCAGTAACCTTCAGTGCTAAAGTTATATTATCTAGTCATGAGAAACTAATTAGTGGTCTGATCCTGAAAAATAAGCAAACAAACAAATCAACCTTGGTTTTAATGGGTATGATTTCATGCTGTGCCATTACTTTCAAGAGTGTGACAGTGTCTACAATTCTGTTTTAGGTGTAATTTTTTGAATAACTTTCTTTTTATAGTTTTTACTTCTTCGTTGAGAGGTAGTGTGATATTAGAGATCATGCATGAAGCTAAGAAGATCAGGGTTCAAATTCTAACTTTGATAAATAATAGATATGTTACTCTGGGCAAGAGATGACCTGTCAGTGCAGAGATCAAAAAGTTCAAAGAAGGTGCCAATCTGTATGGGTAGAAGGAGTTTCTCACTTGGAATTTCTGTATATTAATTAAATATAAGGTTCATTCTCTATTTCTGATTATTAGTATCTGAACAAACAGCAATTTCATTACATTGGCTCTCTCTATCTCTCTGTCTCAGTCTGTCTATTCCTCTCCCCCCACCCCAATTCATCTTTCTTCCTCTGCCATTGAGTTGTTTTAACCTTTACTGAAGAAATTCAATGACTGAAAAGTTTTCTTTTTTCATTGTTAATAGTATTTTATTTTTCTAAATACATGCAAAAATCTGAAAAGTTTTCAAGGCATTTTTCAAAACCATGGTAATCCATGGTAATGAAATTCTTAGCTGCCTGTAACCTGGTTCCATTGAAGCATTGAATCTGCAGGCCAGCTTGAATACGTAGGATTCATAGGGGAATGGTAGTAGTATAATTTTTAATATTATCATTTTTCTGTTTAATTCTTTAACACAAAAATTAGAGGTTGTATTCACACAAACCAATAGAAGAAAGCCTTCAGAAGGTTTGTGAAGGCATAATTTGGAATGGACTAGTGAGATTTCAGGCTTAACTGAGAAGTTCTTAAAAAAGAAAACAAAAAAGAACCCTTAATGAAAGGGAAGTTATTAGTTTAATTCATGAAGAACTTGTAAATAAGATCTAGGGTTAGTGACAAACAGGAAGTTACTCCCTTATAACCTGATGAATTTGTGCAGATATACAGGTGCTTATGTGTGTAAGAGAAAAACAGACAGCCATATAGTGTGAAGGTGGAGAAAAATAGAGAGAAAAAAAGACAGAGTGAGACAGAAAAAAGAAGAGAAAAAGAGAGAGAGAGAGAGAGAGAGAGAGAGAGAGAGAGAGAGAGAGA
>JAJPUD010000622.1:83776-105070 GCA_023553655.1 Myrmecobius fasciatus | reverse complement strand
GAGAGAGAGAGAGAGAGAGAGAGAGAAAGAGAGAGGGAGGGGAGAGAGAGGGGAGGGATGAAGAGGAAGAAGGAAGAGGAGAGGGAGAGGGAGAAGAAAGAGAGGGAGAGGGAGAGAAAAAGGAAGAAGGAGAAGGAGAGGAAGAGAAAGAGAGGGGGAGGGAGGGGGAGAGAGAATTTCAGAAAAGTGAATAGAATAATGAAAAGACTGGAGATCATGCTTTAAGAAAATTTATCTAAGGAACTAGGGATGTTTAGCCTGGATAAGAAAAAAAAAACTTAAGGCATATAAAGATAGCTGTTTTTTTTCTATATATTTGATAGGCTGCCCTTTTGAAAAGGGATCAGACTTGTTTTATATGGACATAGAAGACTCAACTAGGAGGAAAGCAGAAAAAATAAAACTTTTTTACCCAATAAGTTGTTTCTAGTGAAACAGGCCATCTTGTAAGGTGTTAAGTTTGCTATCATTGTAAATCCTTGAACATTACTGCTTATGCTACTGTTAAAGGAAATTGTAGAAGAGATTCTCAGCAGGCTGTAGTTCAGACGAGATGATCTCAGAAGGCTCCTCCCAACTCTGAGATTCTATGAGGTGCTGCTGATCAAATATGTGAGATGATACTATATTTTAAACTTATTTCTTTAAAAAAATGGGAAAAAAGCTTTGCTGATTTATTTTGTTTATGTCACAATCACTTTTTGATATAAATCTTCCCCTCTCCCAAAATGATTCCTTTTAGCAAAAACAAAAAACAAAACAGTCAAACAGAAGCAAATGATACAAAGAATAGGTTTGATGAGGTATGTAACAATTTGTCCCATAGTCTCCCACCTCTCTGCTGAAGAGAGAGAAATTTCATTATCTTTTCTTCAGGGGCAAGGTCAATTAGTTTTTTGTATTTAAGTTCTCTCTCTCTCTCTCTCTCTCTTTCTCTCTCTCTCTCTTTCTGTCTCCCCTTCTCCCTTTCTACTTTCCCTCCCTCCTTTTCTCTTTCTCTTTCTCTCTCTGTCTCCTTCTACCTCCCTTCTTAACCACCCCTTCTCTCTCACTCCCTTTGTCTTTATCTGTTTTACCATTTTTGTTTTTCTCTCCCTCCTGCTTTCTTTCTCTTTCTCCCTCCATCTCCTTCTTTCTTTTATTTTTCCTGTCTCTAGTTCTCCAACTCTCATCTAAGCTGGCATTGTTTCCTGAGTTGGTCAGCAGAATAAATGGGGTGCCATTTATCTCTCTGTCATTTCTGAAGCGGGAAGGGAAGTTCATCCTGCCTTGCCTAGATGTGGGATTCTCTGTTGCTTTACACCAGGAAGTTCACATCACCACTACCCATATGCACAATCACAGCATCTGTCTTCTGCTGGGAAAAAACACATGGAGAATCTCTGGCAGCAGCCATGGATGACAGCCAACTTCCTACTGACCATTCTGTGCTCAGTTAGGCCATGGGGGAAAAGAGGGAAAAGCATGGCATATCACCCCCATCAGTATTCAGCAGAAATGATGAGAGTATGAAGTCACCCTAAGGAAACCAGACTCCCCACCATATCATCTCTGGGAAAAATCCTGAGTATAAAATACCTGTACTACTTGAGTGTTCACCAGCCTGTTCTTAGGGAGGACCAAGAGAATTGACAATACTGAACTTATTCATGGACTACTTTAAATTGTACATAGTTTTCAGTTCCAAGATACTGAAAACTTGATAGTTGAGACTAGAGTGGTAGTGGGGAGGAGAGGGAGGCGTAGCAGTTTGTTGGTAATGACTGATGTCTGATAAAGAGTGGGGCTGGAGTGTGTACAGTTGCATTGGCAGGCTAATGATGGGAATTTTTTGGATGAAGTTATGGTGAAGATTTATCTTCCTGTCCTTCAGAAACAAGCAGTAACAAGAAGTAGGCTCGGTGAGTAGCTATGCAAAGGTCACATATGGCTTTGTATGTGCAGTAATATCTCATCAGTAAGCTTTTGCTTACCATAACCTCACTCTTAGGCCTTTGGGGTCCTCTTTCCCAGCCCATCCCATTGATCAGGGTCTTTGAGGAACCTGTGAAAGTCTACAGTTCAGGATGATGCCAAAGGTAGAAATAAAATAAATCTGAAATGGGTATAGCTGTTAATGTTTGTGAGTCTATGGGAAGGTCAATAGTGTATTCAACTTAATTTTTAAGGGAGTAGATAAAGTTTAGGGATTCAGTATAGTTTAACATCAGCTAAGGACTGATTGAGATGAAGAGGTGACACTATTAACTTCTTTCTCTTTGTGATCCAAGGCTGCTCTCTGGTCACATCTCAATCCTGTTTGCAAGACATAAGCTAAAAAGGGAGAGGATTAACTTTCTGTCTATCTTTAGTTATTAGTTCCAAGGGAAAAACCAAGTTATATGAAATCTTTGTGAGCACTCTCAAGGTCATCTCTGCTTAAGAAGAAAAAATACAACACAAGGATTTCCTACTCCAGCTTATTTCCAGGAATAGCTAATAAATCAAATTTCACTTGTACCAAAAATTTTATAGCCTCTTGGATTCCATTGTTACTGGATCTGACTTTTTTATGCTTAGTTGGAGAGAGCAAATTACTAAGAGTTCAGAGGAATGGTAGGTAGGACTTCTCATAGCCAAATATTCTATAGGTTGTCAGCTCAAGAGGGCTAGGAAACTCTCAAGGATAAAACATTGAACATATAAAGGGTATCTAAATGAGGGTGGAAAGGGAAAGGTTTTTTTTTTACTTTTTTCAGTGTGGATGCACAGGGAATTCAATGAACAACAACTTAGATTATTTTTAAAGACATACAAAAGATGGATATAGAGACAAGTTAGAAACCAAAAAGGCAAGAATTGTGTCAAGAAAATCAAAATTAGAAATGAAGGAATGAAGAGGCATTTATTAATCACTTAGGATGGGCCAGATTGAGTCTGGCAAGGAAATCTAAGGATAAAAAAAGTAAATTTCTAAAAGTTATATTAAAGAGGGTGAATAAAGAAGAGAAAGGCATGCTAATCAGTGTATATGGGATGAAGATTAACTTGATGGAGAGAAGTTGGAGTCACCCAACTTTCATTTTGCTACTGCTTTCTTTGCCAAGGAAAATGTTCTTTGGATTGGAAAGGACTGGACAAATATAACTAATAGGAGTTAAGAAGCAAGATAAATATGAATATTGTAAGAGATCACCTAGCAGCTCTTGATGAGTCCAAGTCGCTAGGTGTGAATGAAGTATTTCCTGGGTATTGAAAAAACTGGGAGATGTGATATTGCTAAACCACTATCAATGATTGCCAAAAGATTAGATAGAATGAGAGAAGCACCACAGGATTAGAGAAGGAAAGATGTTCTGATTTTAAAAAAAACACAGCACAAGTAAAGGAAAGTGCTTTGAAAGGTAATGGGCTCTTCCTCCTTAGTTGCTTAAAGCAAAGAGTGGGTGACCACTTTTGTGTTTTGCAGAGTGAACATTTGTTCCAGTTATGGGTGAGGAAAAGATGGCCTCTATAAAGGGTCAGAAGAGACCCTAAGATTTTGTAATTTTCTTGAATGCTTCCAAGTCACCACTTAGCTCTCTTCACTTTGTTATTATATAAGTAGCTTTGCCCATTCAAAATAGAACCCATTTAAACTGGCTTTAGATAAGGTCCCCTTTGAATAAAGCACTTTGAAATAATTCTTAAGCACCATAGATTTTTTTTTTAACTTGAAAAAGCCACCTCATCTAATTTACTCTTTTTACAGATGAAGCTAATATATAAGATTAGTAGGAAAGGCCTGATCTTTTTGGATTGAATACTTTTCCACCACAAATATACAATAGTGTTACAGATTGTTTATTATATATTTTTTCTTGGCCTTTAATATCTAGCATTGCCTAGCCAAAGAGATGCTGCATAAATGTTTGTGGATTAATTGTTGGGTCAATTTGTATTCTAAATGTCTGCTGACTACATAGAGTTCCCCAAATGTGGTAAAGTATTTAAAATCTTTCCTTCTTATCTATCCTCACTGATTTGTAAATCTTATTTCATATTTATTTATTATTTAGTAATTATTATTTAATAGAATATTATTTTATTATTTTTGAGACTGGGTATTTCTATTTTTGGGCAGCTGAGTGGCACAGGGGATAGAGTTGTGGGCCTGAAGTCAGGAAGAGTCATCTTTCTGAGTTCAGATCTGACCTTAGACACTTATTAACTATGTGATCTGGGCAAGTCATTTAACCTTGCTTCCTCAGTTCATCATGTGTAAAATGAACTGGAGAAGGAAATGACAAACTACAATAGTGTCATTGTTAAGAAAAGCCCAAATGGGATCATATAGAGTCAAACATGAGAGAAAGTTGTTGTTGTTCAGTTGTATCAATCTTGCCTAGGTTGGACTTGTAGTGGCTGCAGTTGACTGGCATGGAAGTATTAGCCTGTCTTGTGTTTTTCCACCTG
This sequence comes from Myrmecobius fasciatus, assembly GCA_023553655.1. Taxonomy (NCBI): domain Eukaryota; kingdom Metazoa; phylum Chordata; class Mammalia; order Dasyuromorphia; family Myrmecobiidae; genus Myrmecobius; species Myrmecobius fasciatus. The sequence continues at coordinate 100,636 of JAJPUD010000622.1, read as the reverse complement.
TGCTAATTTACTTTCCTTATCCAGCCTGATTCTTCTCCCTACCAGCCACAACTATTAAGGAGTCATCATAATGGTTCCAGACTTAATACAGACACTAGGACCACTTAACATGCTCCAGTTCATAACTCCTGATCTCAAGTCAACCACCAGCTTTAAATTTTCTAGTGATAGGAATGACACAGCCAGTCCTTAAAGTATTATTTAAAAATAAGGGTTTTTTAAATTATAATAATAATTCTTATTAGCAATTATGGCACCAGCAATAAGGACAGAACTAGAAACTGGGAAAGGTTGATTCAGGGATTAATTCTACTTTTGATTTTGGAATCCAACTAGCTTATTTCTCGATGTTTCTCCTACTCTCTTACCCGAGGCTCCTCCTTATTGTAGTAACCCATTCCTTCAGAGAATGACAAGTATGCTGATTCCCTTCTCCTTTTCTCTACTCTATAAAACTATTAGCTCTATAATTATTCTTTGCTCTATTCTAAGTGACTTTGAAAACTAATGAGTTAATTAAATGAAGTATTTCTTATTAATGCACTATCTAGGTAATGGGTTAATTTTCTCAAGAAGCAGAAGATCTTTTTGATAGGAATCTGTTAGGATCAGGTTCCTTAGCTCTGAAATGGAAATAATTATTCAGTAATGCTAGTCCTACCCACTTAACAGGGATTTAATGAGAATAGCATATAGGAAGCTTCCAAATGCTATATAAATGTTGGATGTTATATATATATATATATATGATTGTCTACGCTAACAATGGAAGGTAAGGAAAGCAGCAAATTGGATTGGAAAGAAATATTTGGCATCTGGGATCTGTACTGGAGAGCTAGTTCTGCTTTTCATTAACTGTATGATCTTGGGAAAGTCATTTACCTCTCTTAAGCTTAATTTCTCATCAAGTGAGGGACTGGACTAGATGAATTTTAATGTTCCTTCCAAGTTCTGATTCCTATGATCATAAGGAATAGATAATACAAAACAGATAATCCATCATTTATGTTGGAAAGGCTCTGGCTTCATTCCAACACATACTTACACAGACTCATCCTCTTCCCTGCTATTTTCTGGTCCTCTCAGATCAATGCTTTGCTCAGTAGCCCAACCCTAGTGGGGTATGAGACCTCTCATGGTTAAGATAGTACACAAAGAAGATACTGAAATCCAAGGCTTGACAAATTCAGCAAGTGATGATGCCACGATTCTTCTAATTTATTATTGTTCACATCAAACATTTTGAGGGCTCAGTCTTTGAAGATCATTGAGTTCAAGCTCTCCCTCCTTTGTCTAAGGACAAATTAATTCACTTTTTTTGGTACTCAGTTTTCTTATCTGTAAAATGGGGATAATAATTGAACCTACCTCACAAAGTTGTTGTATGAATCAAATGAGAAATGTATGTTTGTCTACATTTTTTCATACCAAACTATAGACACGTTTAGAAAGTTGCTCAGCCTTCTCAGCAGGCACTGCCTCTATTCCATCTTGGATTTGAGATTTCCTCCTATCTATACAAGAAAAAGGGAAAGCAATAAGTAGAACTTACTATTAGATTATAAGCTCTTTGAGAGCAGGCACTGACTTTTGTTTATTTTTGCATCTCTAGTGCTTAGCACATTGCCTGGCACATATTAATAAATATTAATTGAATAAATGAATGACTGAGTTCAAGGAATGTCTTCTTGCTACTTTGTAAAGGATTCAGGAAGCATCCCAAGGCAGATGGACTCTGTCACCACTTTGTCTTTCTAGGGGGATTCTTCAAGACATACCAGCCAAATCTCAGTTTTATTGCCTTAGATTTTAGAAATAAATGAATGGATGAAGAAATATGTGTCTCTTGTATATGTGCATGTGTATGCTTGCACATGTGTGTGTGTGCACATTTTAATTTGAGAGCAATTTGATAGGAGTAGGGCATATTTATTTAACTTTTCTCTAATCCACTTGCAAGTAATCAAATAATAATTTGTTATAAAAATAATTACTCGTTTCCTGTAAATGGGGATAATAATAGTAACTACTTCATAGTGTCATGTATCAAATAACAAAATGTAGAACAGTATATTTCAGACATGTGCTTTATAAAATGAAGTCTATAGTTGATCTTGACTTGTTTTTCTCAGTACAAGGAGATCTCCTCAAGGAAATTTCCTCAGCCACTGAAGGTCTACAACTGTTCTCCAACATGGAATCTTAGGGGGTTGATTGGGACACTGAGTGGCTAAGTGTCCAGATATCATGTGTAATTTATCTAGCCAGATTTTCTTAATGTTAAAGTGGACCTTTTATCCCTTGTACTAGACTAACTCTTAATCTATATGCATATATCTACAGGTATATTTATATGTATGTGTATGCATATATATTGTTGTTCAATTATTCAGTTTTGACCAAATATTTTTGGTCCTGGGGATATTCTTAATATTGCCCATGGGGTTTTCTTGGCAAAGATATTGGAGTGGTTTTTCCCTGTCCACTATGATGTATCTTGAATAACCTTGCACATCATGTTTCATAGTTTCATTGACTTATACAAGCCCTTTCTGCATGAAAGTTCAGTGATTCAGGAAGGGATACACAAATACCCATATGTATGTTTTTCTATAGACATAATATATGCATACATATATATATATATCCATGTGTATATATAAATATGTTTGTGTATGTATATGTGCATATGGAGATGAAGGACCTAATGATTACAGAAGATGTCTCCTAGTTGGTCAAGGGCAGAGTCAAGATTAAGAATGGAAATTTCTTGATTTTCTGTGTAAATCACTTTCCACTAGCCCACAAATGGGCTGGACTGAGACAAACTGGATATAATATAGAGAAGAATAATTTTATATCTTACCACTTTCTTTAACCTTAAGGACAATTTGTTTTCTATTGTAAATAGCAATAACTGACATTTCTCCATTGCTTTAAGGTATACAAAGCACTTTGCTCACATTCACCTTTGAAGACATATAACATAAATATTTTACCCACTTATTACTGATAAGAAAACAAACTTTAGAGACAAGAAGTAGTTTGTCTGAGGTCCTAGACCTGGAGAGTTGTGGAGTTTAGATTTTAACCCAGGTGTACTTATTCCAGATCCATTGACAGTCCCATGAGAACTTGATGCAGCTATTGACTAAGTTTAGACTAAGGATAACATGTCATACTGTTGTTTAAAAAGAAACTTTTTGATGCAAAAGACATAGGCCCTTTGTGAATCTCTTTTTGAATGGATCTCTTCTTGGAATCTGGTGAAGTTATTTCCTTATTTATCAATCAGTTCAGCCCTGGCTGTATCTGCTGTCCTTCTCTTCCCACCCCTATTCTCCTTTCCTCTTTGTGGATACAGTGGACTGCTGCTGGGAAAGCAGGATAACTGGCTGCTGGGTAGGATGATGTCTGGAGGAATAGGTCATTGGGATGTGAAAGCCAAGTCCGTGACCAGCATGGTCTCAAAGGGGCTTACATTTTGTGGTTACTTGGACAAGAACAAGAGGAACTCTTCCAACTAAGGAATGCAATTTCCCTCTTCTCATCTGTCTTGTTTTTTTCCCCCTAAATGCAGGGAGAAACTCTAAGCTACACCAAAGCACCAGGAGAAGATATAAAGTCATGCACCAACAAAGCTTGTTGGTCCCGAGGACAGTTGAATTAAGTAAAGTATCAATTGGGAACCAAAGCCTGAATGGCCTCCTCATGGCTAAATAGAACAGAAAAAGCAATAACTTTTGAGATATTGCAAGGAAGAAATATAATATTAAGAATAAATAAAAATAGTGAATAGAGAGTCAATCTTCCAGTCAAGAAGATCTAGGTTCAAGATTGGCATCTTTTATATACTGGTTGTATAATCCTGGGTAAAGGCACTTAATATCTCAGACAAAATATTAAGATTATAAGATTACAAATTGAAGGGCAAATATTAATTTGCAACAGTACATGGAATTTCCTCTCAGGGAGCTCCCTATTTGAATGATATTATGTCTGATCCAATAAATAATGACAACAACAAAATGTGAATGTGAGCTCAGAGGAATGTAACACTTAAAGGGTCATGAAGCCAGTTCTTTACTGATTTTGCTCAGGGGGCACTTTGCAGACAGGGTAGGGTGTATGTCTGAGTTTTTTTTCAATCTTCTAGTTTAGTATGAGAATCTCTGACCAAAATATGCATTCTCTTACCCTCATCTTAGATGTTAGATTGAAATGCAAGGATTATAGTACAATTTGTCAAGAAGATTTTAGGGTTGCTGTTTTAGGAAACCCCACATCTTGGTGACAAATGAAGTAAATGGGTACCACTAACATTGTACAACTGTGAATGACTCTATGCTGTAGATTATGCAAGTCTTTCCAGGTTTCTTTGAAACTATCCCTTTCATTTCATCATTTCTTACTCTACCATGGTATTTCATTGCATTCATATACCAAAATTTGTTTAATCATTCTCCAGAAAATGAATACTCCCTGAGTTTCCAATTCTTTGTCAACACAAAAAGAGTTTCTTTAAGCACATTTCTACACATGGGTCCTTTTACTCTTTCTTTGATCTCTTTGGGGCATAAGCCAAAAAGAAGCATTGTTGGGTGCTTTGAGACTGTGAGATACTGTTTAAAGAGAAATTGTTACTTCTTAGTCTGGTCCTCAAAAGATGAATCTCTACTGAAATCACTCACAAATTAGCAGGATTCATCAGAGATTGTGTTTTATCTGCTGTCCTTGCACAATGTTAAAGTTCTTTGACCTTGATAAAAGAAAAAAAAAACTTTTCAGGAAGACTAGGCTTGAGGCTTATGCCTTGGAAATTTTTTCTTAAAATATAATAATTTATATAATATATTTACATCATTTATATAATCAATTTGACTCGTTAATGGATTTTTGCCATTAGCCAAATTTCTGTGATTTTGGGTGTCAGAGAAACACATTTGGAAAATCATTTCTCTTTTTGTTTCTTTTTAAAAAGGGCTTTCTCCTCTAGGAAAGGCTTGTGTTTATGTAAATGGAGGATTAAGGGATGACTCTTAATTTGGGTAAACAGTCATTTGGGAACAGTTACCTGTGTGTATGGGAAGACCCATTTTTTAACTCCTCCATGAGTCATGTCCTTGAAGTCAATACTCTTATTTTTAGTTTCTTAGGAGAATTGGTTGTTGCTGGCATGACTGCACTCGAGGGACTCGTGTAGAGAGTAAGAGATTTAAGTGGTTTATAGACTCATGCAACATTACAGTAAGGAGGGCACTCAGACATCATCTTGTCCTTCTAGCTCATTTTATGGGTGAGAAAAATCAAGACTCAGAGGGGTTAAGTAATAGGTCACATGTACAGGTACAATTAGAGCTAAGATAGGATCCAGGTGTCTGGACTTCTAGATCAGGGCTCCATCCATTAGTCCATGATGTCTTTGCAGGAGTATTTCAGTACAGTATTTTTATTTTATTTTATTTTTTTTGCATTGGAGAAGGAAGTTTTTATTTTTAAAAGGTATGCATAGATAATTTTCAACATTCAACTTTGCAAAACCTTGTGTTCCAGATTTTTTCCCTCTCTTCCCCTCCCCTTCTCCCCTAAATGGCAAGTAATCCAGTATATATTAACACATGCAATTCTTCTTTATATATTTCCACAATTATCGTGGTGCACAAGAAAAATTAGATAAAAAAGGAAAAAAATGAGGAAGAAAACAAAATGAAAACAAACAACAACAAAAAGAGTGAAAATACTATTTGGTGATCTACACTCAGCCCCCACAATCCTTTCTCTGGGTGCAGATGGTTCTCTTCATCACAGGACCATTGAAACTGGTGTGAATTATTTCATTATTGAAAAGAGTAGGGGGGCGGAGCCAAGATGGCGGAGTGAAAAGGTGACTTTCTGCCTCTCCTCCGATCTTCTCCCAAATCAACAATAAAATAAGCCTCTGAACTGATCTTCAAGTCAACGAACTCAGAAATATTTGGGCACAGCTCTCTGGATAACTTCATATCAGGTTAGTCGGACTCGGACAGAGAGATAAATAGACGACAACTGTGCAGGCCGGAAGTGAGGGTGGGACTCAGCTCAGCTCATCCTGGCAGAAATTCCAAACTCCAAACTCCAAATTCCAAACACCTGGAGTTTATCTGAGGCACTTGGGACACTCTGCCCTGATTGGGGGCAGGTGTTCTGGCAGACTTGCCTTGTTTAAGGAGTAATTCAGACTTAGTCCTAGCCCCCACCGGCCCAGCACCTTAAGTCAACTCGCCGAAGTGCCCCAGGGCAAAGCGTCTTCAGCCGAGTTTTTTTTTTCCCTACCTTAAAGAGATATCCACGCTGTCTAAAAAAAAAATATGATGAAGAAGCAAAAGAGAGCTCTCACCATAGACAGCTTTTATCAAGGCAAAGAAACCACCCCAGAGCCAGAGGTTCCTTTAGACAAAAATAGAGAGAACATCAGCCAGGACCATCACTGGTCCCCTTTTCAAAAGGCCTTTCTGGAAGATTGCATAAAGAACCTCAAAAGAGAGCTGGAGGATAAATGGGAAAATAAACTGAAATCAGTGCAAGAAGGATACAGTATCTTGCAAGAAGGATATGATGCCCTGCAAAAGAGGTATGAAAAAGACACCAATTTATTAAAAAATAAAATTAGTGAAGTGGAAAAAGAGCACAATGAACAAATTGGCCAGTTACAAAAGGAGCTTAAAAAGGTAACTGAAGAAAACAACACTTTAAAAATAAGAATTGAACAAATGCAAGTGAATGACTCACTAAGACTTGAAGAATCAGTCAAACAAAAACAAAAAAATGAAAAATTAGAAGAAAATATGAAATATCTCCTAGGAAAAACAACTGACTTGGAAAATAGATCTAGGAGAGACAATCTAAGGATTATTGGACTTCCTGAAAGCCATGATGAAAAAAAGAATCTAAACACTATCTTCCAGGAAATCCTGAAAGAAAACTGCCCTGAGATTGTACAATCAAAGGGCAAAATCACCATTGAAAGAATTCACCGATCACCTCCTGAAAGAGACCCCAAAATTAAGACCCCAAGGAATATCGTGGCTAAATTTCAGGACTATAGCACCAAGGAACAGATTCTGCTAGCAGCTAGAAAGAAACAATTCAAGTACGGAGGTTCAATAATAAGAATCACACAGGATTTGTCAGCTTCCACACTGAAGGATCGAAGGGCATGGAACCAGATATTCCGAATGGCAAAGGAACTTGGATTACAGCCAAGAATAACCTATCCAGCTAGAATGAGCATTATCCTCCAGGGAAGAAGATGGTCATTCAATGATATAGGTGAATTTCACCTATTTCTAATGAAAAGACCGGATCTGAACAAAAAATTCGACACCCAAACACAGAACTCAAGAGATGCATAAAAAGGTAAAAAGGAAAGGTCTCTTGAGAACTTTATTTCTACTAGGGGGATACTCAAAGTTTGGGGGTATAATTAACTGGATATTACTTTGATAATATGAAAAAGAGAACTAGAGGGGAAAATGTTGTCATACTGGGGAAAAGAGGGAAAAAGTGGTAAAATAAGATCTAAAAAAAAAAGGAGGTTAAAAACAAGGAAAAGAGTAAAACTGATCATTGTATAATCTTGCTGTTGCTGTGTACAATGATCTCCTGGTTCTACTTACTTCACTTAGAATCAGTTCATGTAAGTCTCTCCAGGCCTCTCTGAAATCATCCTGTTGATCATTTCTTATAGAATAATAATATTCCATAACATTCATATACCATAACTTATTTAGCCATTCTCCAACTGATGGGCATTCACTCAGCTTCCAGTTTTTTCCTACTACAAAAGGGATTGTTATAAACATTTTTGCACATGAGGGTCCCCTCCCTTCTTTATGATCTTTTTGGGATACAGGTCCAGTAGAGACACTACTGGATCAAAGGGTATGCACAGTTTGAAAGCCCTTTGGGCATAATTCCAAGTTGTTCTCCAGAACGGTTGAATTAGTTTACAGCTCCACCAACAATGTATTAGTGTCCCAGTTTTCCCATATTCCTTCCAACATTCATCATTATATTTTCCTATCATCTTAGCCAATCTGAGAGGTGTATAGTAGTACCCCAGAGTTGTCATAATTTGCATTTCTCTGATCAATAGTGATTTGGAGCACCTTTTCATATGACTAGAAATGGTTTTGACTTCTTCACTTGAAAATAATCTGTTCATATCCTTTGACTATTATCAATTGGAAAATGGCTTGAATTCTTATAAATTGGAGTCAATTCTCTATATATTTTAGAAATGAGGCCTTTATCAGAACCCTTGAATGTAAAAAAATTTTCCCAGGTTATTGTTTCCCTTCTAATCTTGTCTACATTGATTTTGTTTGTACAAAACCTTTTTAAACTTAATATAATCAGAGAGGAGAAGCTTTTAATTCCAATCAGTAAAACAGAATTTGAAGCAGACAAGTGACCACAATAATAAATGATCTGATCTGGCCACACAGTATTGCAGTGGGTTAAAATGGGCTGGAATGTACAACTTTTGTAGGTAGTGAGTTTCTCAATGTGCTGAAGCACATTCTGCTTTAGGTGAGAGTCATACCACATGAGTCCTGTGGTGCCTTCTGATCAGTTAGTCAATCAACATTCATTTATGAAAAGCTTACTATGTGTCAGTCAGGGTTATACATAAATGATGCTATGAATAGAAACAACTGAACCCAACAAGCTTTCATTTCAATGGGGGAAGACAAAACATAAAAGTGAAATTAAAAGCAAAGAAGGAATATACTAAAGGAGGGGGAATGTACCCTGGTGGGGGCTTAATAGACATGTCTGGACAGTCAAGAATAGTGTCAAGAGGATGGTGAAGATAAAGAAGAGTAAAAATGGCTGATTTGATCACTTCCTCGAAGTGGAGGCTTTTGGAGCAAATCACCAATTGATGGAGGATAATATAGAAGTGGAGGAATCTTTCAGGATGTATGTACACAAAGTTAATCTCTCTCTCTATCAATCTATCTATGTAGGTATATATATATACGCACACATATATGCACGCATGTACATATGCGCACACATACATACACACATGTATTTGTGTGTACAGGAATCCATATATTACATATATAAGGTGGTTTGGGAGAAAGGGTACCAGAAGTTTGGAGGCTCAGGAAAGGATTCATTTTAGAAAGTGGTATCTGAGCTATGTTTTCAGAGGAAGAGAAAAACACTGAGACTGAGTTAGGAGAGAGTACATTCTAAGTATGGGGAGTGGAGTCTGTTAAGGCACAAAGAAGGAAGATGGAGTATCATGTAGAGAAGGCCACTTTGGCTGGATTGCAGTGTCTCCTGAATCTGGAAAGATTGGTTGTGGCCAGTTTGTAGAGCATTTGCAAAAGCTAAAGAAAGGAAATTCTATTCTCATTCAAGCCAGCCTTCCACAGCATTGAGCCATACTGGTAACTTTGTGTTCCCATTCCTTTGAAAGTATAACTTCCCTGGAGCCCACTCTCTAGGGATTCTACTCTTTATGAGGGGTTCTACTTTCATGGAGAGGATATCTTGATATAGGGATGTGTTGGAAAGAACACTGGATTTGGAAAGAAAGGACATGGGTTCAAATACTGCCTCTGCTTCTTGCTACCTAGGTGATCTTTGAACAATCATTTAATATCCCTAGACCTCAGTTTCCTTATTTATACACTGAGGGATTGTAGTAGGTCAATCAAAGAGCCTTTTGGATATTTTTTTGTTATTGTTGTTGGTCATGCCAGGTCAATGCAAGGTGACACATAAGAGATAGTGAGATTATAGGTGTGGGGAAGGATCAGAGAAAGAATGAAGAAAGAGAGGTTGGGAGAGGTCTGCTCATGTCAATAATATTACAAGCAAGTGCTATTCAAATATCATGCAAATTAACACTGGGAGTTCTAGCATGGATGAAAGGTGATGCAAATTTGCTTTTAATTTCCTTTTGTACTGCTGAATGTGCTGTCAGGGCACCCAGGGGGCTCCTTGTGGGCAGAGTGATAAGCTTACGCTGCTTTGGGGTGAACTATGAAATTCACATCTTGCCTAAATATGGCAGACTCAGTGGAAGCACAGAGTACCACTTATGAGCCCCACTTCTTGCTGCAGAGGAGCCCTGCTATCTGTATTCCCCCAGTGACCAAAAGACTAGAACACCAGAGAGATAAGAGAAAAAAGAAGAGAGGAAAAGAATACATTACACTTAAAGTTAAAGGCTTTTGATTTAAATCTTATCTTTTGCTACTTGCTGGAGATGTCACTTTGGGTAAGTCACTTAGCCATTCTGATTCTTGATTTCTGTAAAAGTTCTGTCCAGTACTGATCTATGACCCTATCACTCAAAGCAAATGAATATTCTACAATGACTAGGTCCAGGTTCTGGTGAAGGGAAGAACATTGAGGTAATCTAGTTGACTTTTCCTCTACAGAACTAGGAAAATTGTGATTCATGGAGGGGGTTGTCCATGAGCATACCTCTATTCCTCCTTACTTTAAAGAGGCAGCTTTAGGTAGAATAACCAGGTTTATGGCAAGTCTCCAGCCACTGGCCTGGCCAGCTCCTTTGGTTGGGGAAAATAATAGAGGCATACTATACTGATTACTAATATTATAATGGTGGAAAGTGCCATCCCAGGAGCAGCCATTTTGGCAGTATTCATCAAGACATGCCTCAATAAGAAATAGCTTGTGACCCTTGCTCTTCTTGAGGAGACTGCCCTCATATGCAGTAGCCACAAACTAACCAATAAATCTAGATAGTCAGGAGTAGATGTGCCAGAGTAACTGTGAAGAATAAAGGATCTCAATGACCTTGGCAGAGCCTCCTCAGAGCTAAATTTGAAGTCAAATAAACTGAATCATTGAAGCAGGCAGTGAGGGGCTACTATAGTTTAATATCTTTTTATTTTCTTGTGGCTGAACTACTCATTCTACCTCTTCTGATCAGTGATTTGTTTGCAGTTTATAATCCTGGAGAGTTGCCTGGGGGCTTGAAAGATAAGTGATGGACATAGTCACCCAGAAAGTCTATTTCTGAAAGGCAATTTGAACCCAGGTCTTTCTGACCCCATATTTCTACCTACTACATAGAGGGCATAGTGGATAGATCATTACGTTTAGAGTCAGTTACAACTGACTCTTCCTAACTGTAGAACAAGTCATTTAACATCTGCCTGCCTTAATTTCCTCATCTGTAAAATGGAGATAATGATTATACTTACCTCCTTGGATTTTTGTGAAAATAAAATGATATATTTGCAAAGCACTTTGCAAGCCTTAAAGCACTATATAAAAGATATCATCCTTAGCAATCATAATTATTACCAGTACACTTATTTATTAATAATCTATAATAATCCTATACCTCTTCTCTATTTATTCCTCCCCAAATCAGCCAGGTTTTGTACTTTTGCATAGGTGGGATGCTGACGTTCTTAAAAAATTTTTTTGATTCTGTCCTTCTTAAAGCCATTCTAGATCAGGTCCCAAACCCCAAACCAGATTTAGGGATGGTAGGAATGTAGGAAGTTACAGGGAGAGTTTTGTAGGGAAAACTTCAGGGAGAAAAAAAAAGGATCCTAGAAGATGGGAATGGTTAAAGTAGAAGAAGGCAATGGGAAACCACAGGAAATATTTGAACCAAAGGATGTATAACTGTAAGAAATAATTTTGTTCTGTTTCCTTTTGGTTAGCAGCAAGAAAGCTGAGATCCCCAGAGAAACACAGTAGTTTCATAGCATCCAAGATCTGGAATTTATTTGGACCCCAGAGTCCATCCATTCCAATCTTCTCATTTCACAGATGATAAAGCCGAGACCTACTAAAGTTAAAGGACTTAGGAAATGTCACACAGGCAATAAGCATCAGAAGTAGGATTTGAACCCAGGGTATTCTGACTTTAGATTCACTGCTTTCTACTATATTATGCTGCTATTTGCCCAGGGTCAATGAGGAGGTCAATTATAGAGGCTATACCAAGATCTAGATCCATTGTCCTCAACTCAATCTGCTGCTTTACTATGATTTATCTTAATAGTTGAAGAGTGAAACACGGTAACAAATATCAAAAAGAACTCTAGTAAATCATTTCATTATTATTATTGCTAATAATGGCAATAATAATATTTTTTTCTTGGGACTTCTGGAACTTTTCCTCTGTTGCCCTGTTAGCAGCCACCTATGCAGAAGCTCCAAGAAAGAAATATGTTTTAACATCCTGAAACTGAATTATTAAACGGGGATTAACTTGGTGTTGACTTTTCTTCATGGCTGATTTGCAGTATAAACTGGGTTTAAGGCATCTTTTGCTAAAACCTTTTGGATTTTGCTGGATCGCGTTGGATGAGACATTCATTAAAGATTTCATGCTGATGTTATTTGTTTAGGCTTTGATGCCCTTTTTCTGTTTTTCCCCTTTTATTCAATAATGATATCTTTCAGACAGAGAATACCTTCCATCCTGAGGTATTAAAGGCTTTCTGTGAGAGAGAGGGCATGGCCTACTGGCTACTGAATATGCCAAAAATTATCAGAAGATCTTACTTCCCATTCTTTGGTTGGTTCCTGTGCAATTACACATCCACAGTCAACTTCAGATATAGCTTACTTACATAGTATGATTTTAAAGATCCCAATAAAAGTCTCTTCCCACTTTCACATGGATCTCAGTGGTTTCTTCAAGATTAGGTTTCAAGTGTCAAATTCAAGAATAAAATGCAAATATCCATCACTTAACCCCAATTGCCTCAGCAAAAAAAAAAATGCAAATATCCAGAGAACAACAGAAAGCATGGTAGTTGATAGAATGTGGGTCTTGGAGTAAATTATTTGGTTTCAAATTCCACTCTGATAATAATTAACCATGTGACTAGAGGTAAATTACTTAACCCTTCTGAACTGCAAGCAACTCTTCAAATCTATAAAATATAAACGATGGATTCAGGACGGCCTTGGTGAAAGGAAATCACACACAAGAAGTTTCCACAAATCAAAACATGTGTCCTCGATATATCACTGATTTTAATTCATACTAAGCTATGAGAGAATAATATTTGATCATTTTTTGGGTTTCATTTGAAATAAAGAGAAGAGAGGGGAATGAATGCTTAGCTTGTGGAGGAGAGGAAATGAGAGGAGAGGAGTGAGCCATAAAAAAAAAAAAAGAAACAAAGGCTACATAAAAGGAAGGCTGAAGATACTGGAGATAACCTGTCTGAAGATAACCTCTAAGGTATCTTTTGATTTCTCCAATGAAGACATTAATATGAGAATGATGACACAAAGGTCTATTGGAGATCAGAGCTCCCAAGGAATATTAAAATTCTGGAGAAGAGAGTTCAGTAGGTGAGATGAGAAAGTTGAGATCACGTGGAAACTGACATTCTTTGTGGTCTTTAAGATCTTTCATTGCATGGGAGATTTAGTCTTGTGTGGATGCAGACCAGAGATTCCACCCAAGTTTGTTTCCTTTGGCATCCCCAGTGAAAGACTGTCTGTAAAAGGGCAATAGAATAGTCCAGTACAGTCGTCAGCTCAATGGACTCCTAGGGATGTTGCAGAGCAGTCAAACATTCCTCCATAACACCAATGACTTGGTCCAAGCCCTGTACTTTAGAAATGGAGAGCACATTCTGGTCCTCCCTTTTAAACCCATCTTTACTCATTCAGTACTATTTATCTTTGTTCATCCAAGCTGTGGGTCACAACCCTCACATAATGTGATGAACTCTGACTTACCTAGCCAAATGACTCACAATAGTAGAGTGACCTTGGAATCAGGAAGACCTGAGTTTTAAGACCTTTTTTTTCTGAAATATTTTTGTTGTGTGAACATGGTCAGTGAAACTCTTCAACTCAATAGATTTTTGACAAGTAGCAGTTCTTGATCAGTGGAGAGTCTTTCTACACTGAGAATTCCCCACATTGATAAAAATCACAGGTCTTGATCCCTCCAAAATGGTGACAATCACATTGGGTAATTGTTGGGTAAGTATCCAGCACTAGCATTTCCACAGAGGTTCTGTTTAGAAAGACTGGAATAAGGCAATGTAGGGCTTATCTGTAAATTAGATATAAAATAGTGGGGGTTTGAGGATTGAGGACAAAAAGAAAAAGATTCAAGGTAGTTAATTCCTAATGACCCTGTGTGTTTGAAAAGCATTCTTGAATCAGGAAAACTAATTTTCATTTTCTATCTATATTTACTGCTTTTTCTCCTCCTTCTCTTCCTCCTCCTCCTTTTTTTCCATCCTTCTCTTTCTTTTCAGTTAATTCATTAAATTGTAAGCTCCTAAAGAGTAAGGATCAGATAGCCGTTATGTCCTACCCAGTGTTTAGCATCTTGGAGACATTTATTTATTTATTGAATAAATTGTAAGTCAATCAACTCACAAATTAGGTCAATAAACTTCTGTTTGAAAAAAATACATTTAGAGCAATACATGTATTTCTAGAGGGGAACTTCTAAAGTGATCTGTAATAGCTGCTCTTGTTTCCAAATAACCCTTTACCAACCAAACAAATATTTAGAAAGGAAGAACAGTAAATGTACAATATCCTTTCCTTTGATTGTATAGGACCTGCATACTAGAGTTGGATGCACTGATAGCAGGCCGATTTGTTTGGTTTACTTATAACAGTGACCTGGGTTTCATGTTTGTCTGGGCCCCCAGCCTGCCTGCTTCTTTGTGGGAGAGTAAGTATTCTCTTGAGCCAGGAAGTAGTGACTTGGCTCCACAGGGATTTACTTGATCACTGATTCAGGGATATGACCATTTTTCCTGTTTCTTCTTATTTTTTTAAACCCTTTGTATGGTAGTAAGTTATTTTCTCTGCCATTAAGATCCATTCCACCTTGTACCATTAAAATGTTTTAAAATTTTATTTTTTTTCTTAATAGTAATTTCTAGATTTTTATCAAATTTTTGGTACCTTTTTTTGGGTACTTTTAATACCATTACCAAATTTACCAAATAAGTCTTCCTTTGTAACTAAGCAACACCAGTCAACACATTTATTATATCTGACCCAATATTATAATGATTATACCTCATTTCTCCAACAAAACAGAGGGAGGTACATGTCTATTTTTTCTATTGGCCAAATTCAGTCATTATCATATAATGTTTAGTTTAATTTTATTGTGTTTTTTGTTCTTGACATCGTTACAGTTATTGTTATAGTTATACTATACTGTTAAATAATTAGGCCATTTAAGTCAGGTTCAAGCAGTTTTTCCTCTTCAGCTTTATAGAATTTAAAAACGGATGAGTTCATTCACAGTTCTGAGTCTCTGGTTAGGAAGTATCAGGAGGAACTCATCTCATGTACTGAAATAGTAATGACAGGAGAAGAGATTACTGATTTAGGATGAACCATTTCACTTTTTCTAGGGGCCTCCTTGAAAAACTGGGACCATCAGCTTCTCCTTATTTCTAGCTAATCTCTGGCCTTTTTATGGATAAGGCAAAATTTAGTTTACTGGAAAAATTGGGGTAACAAAATTAAATTCTCTTACAGTTTTTGTCAATAGATGAACATCCAGAGGAGAAGTTGGGGAATAAGCTATCCCTTTTGGAGGATTTCACTTACCATGAGTTTTCTGTTCTGAGGTGCTTATAGACCAAGTGTCCCTTTTTAATAGCTCCCTTCTTTTATAGCTCAGTCCTGCCACTGCTTCTCAAAGGTGTGCTAAAAATCCATCTTCCCAAATTTCTGAAATTCTTCCTTGTACTTCATCTTCTTGGGCAATCCTTAACTCATTTAATAATTTGCTATCATCTCTCAAACATGGCCAAGTTTCCCTGTTTAACAGAACAGATTCCCTGTCTTCTTGTCATTTCACTTCATCCAAAAAATTTTCAGACTTTAAAAAACTGTTCACATTTAGAATAAGGCTTTTAATTGCTTTAGGCATGTTTTTCCTAATTTATATCCTTTTACTAATTTTCTATTGGTTTTATATATGTCTAATTTCTGCTGTATTTTGGATGTCTGACTTTAATCAAAGATATTTGACGTACAGTCCCCCCCCTTAATTATTTTCCCTTATTGGGCAAATTGCATTGATTTTGATAATGCAAAAGCTTTTCAATTTCATGTTTTTAAAATGATCTATTCTACCTTTTGGAATCCCCTGCATCCTTTTATTTAGAAATAAATTCTCACTGTATTCAGATTTCTATCTCTTTCATAAATATCTCCATTAATTTTCCTTATTTTTTTCCTTTATGGTGAGATTTTTCATAATTAAGTTGATTCTCTATTTGGAAACAAATGTAATATATGTTGTAAGATGGTGGTCTAAATATTTTTTGCCAAATGAATATCCTGTTTTTCAAGAAGTTTTTATTGATAAAGGAATTCTTATCCATGTAGGTTTCATTCTTGAATTCATCAATTACATGGATATGGATTTAATTGTTCATTATCTTGATTATCTAGCATGTTCCAGTGGTCTACTTTTCTGTTTTAACTACTATTAAGTAGTTTTTAGTGATTATACCTTTCTAATTTAGTTTGAGATCTTAAGTACAATTTACTCCATCTTTTTCCAATATTTTCTTGAAAAAAAGAGATTCTTGGTTTTGTGTTCCATGAAATAGATTTTTAAATAATTTAATCTGTCTAGATCTAAGTAGTAACCCCTTGGTCTCTGACTCATATAGTACTAAAAGTACAAATTATTTTCATTTTTATTATAGTGGCATGGCCCCAAATGATCAGTAAATATCCCATTCATATCATCCTTTTTTCCCTTCCTTCCTTCCTTCCTTCCTTCCTTCCTTCCTTCCTTCCTTCCTTCCTTCCTTCCTTCCTTCCTTCCTTCTCTTTCCTTCCTTCCTTCCT
>JAJPUD010000622.1:69907-83376 GCA_023553655.1 Myrmecobius fasciatus | reverse complement strand
CCTCATTTCTCCAACAAAACAGAGGGAGGTACATGTCTATTTTTTCTATTGGCCAAATTCAGTCATTATCATATAATGTTTAGTTTAATTTTATTGTGTTTTTTGTTCTTGACATCGTTACAGTTATTGTTATAGTTATACTATACTGTTAAATAATTAGGCCATTTAAGTCAGGTTCAAGCAGTTTTTCCTCTTCAGCTTTATAGAATTTAAAAACGGATGAGTTCATTCACAGTTCTGAGTCTCTGGTTAGGAAGTATCAGGAGGAACTCATCTCATGTACTGAAATAGTAATGACAGGAGAAGAGATTACTGATTTAGGATGAACCATTTCACTTTTTCTAGGGGCCTCCTTGAAAAACTGGGACCATCAGCTTCTCCTTATTTCTAGCTAATCTCTGGCCTTTTTATGGATAAGGCAAAATTTAGTTTACTGGAAAAATTGGGGTAACAAAATTAAATTCTCTTACAGTTTTTGTCAATAGATGAACATCCAGAGGAGAAGTTGGGGAATAAGCTATCCCTTTTGGAGGATTTCACTTACCATGAGTTTTCTGTTCTGAGGTGCTTATAGACCAAGTGTCCCTTTTTAATAGCTCCCTTCTTTTATAGCTCAGTCCTGCCACTGCTTCTCAAAGGTGTGCTAAAAATCCATCTTCCCAAATTTCTGAAATTCTTCCTTGTACTTCATCTTCTTGGGCAATCCTTAACTCATTTAATAATTTGCTATCATCTCTCAAACATGGCCAAGTTTCCCTGTTTAACAGAACAGATTCCCTGTCTTCTTGTCATTTCACTTCATCCAAAAAATTTTCAGACTTTAAAAAACTGTTCACATTTAGAATAAGGCTTTTAATTGCTTTAGGCATGTTTTTCCTAATTTATATCTTTTTACTAATTTTCTATTGGTTTTATATATGTCTAATTTCTGCTGTATTTTGGATGTCTGACTTTAATCAAAGATATTTGATGTACAGTCCCCCCCCCCTTAATTATTTTCCCTTATTGGGCAAATTGCATTGATTTTGATAATGCAAAAGCTTTTCAATTTCATGTTTTTAAAATGATCTATTCTACCTTTTGGAATCCCCTGCATCCTTTTATTTAGAAATAAATTCTCACTGTATTCAGATTTCTATCTCTTTCATAAATATCTCCATTAATTTTCCTTATTTTTTTCCTTTATGGTGAGATTTTTCATAATTAAGTTGATTCTCTATTTGGAAACAAATGTAATATATGTTGTAAGATGGTGGTCTAAATATTTTTTGCCAAATGAATATCCTGTTTTTCAAGAAGTTTTTATTGATAAAGGAATTCTTATCCATGTAGGTTTCATTCTTGAATTCATCAATTACATGGATATGGATTTAATTGTTCATTATCTTGATTATCTAGCATGTTCCAGTGGTCCACTTTTCTGTTTTAACTACTATTAAGTAGTTTTTAGTGATTATACTTTTCTAATTTAGTTTGAGATCTTAAGTACAATTTACTCCATCTTTTTCCAATATTTTCTTGAAAAAAAGAGATTCTTGGTTTTGTGTTCCATGAAATAGATTTTTAAATAATTTAATCTGTCTAGATCTAAGTAGTAACCCCTTGGTCTCTGACTCATATAGTACTAAAAGTGCAAATTATTTTCATTTTTATTATAGTGGCATGGCCCCAAATGATCAGTAAATATCCCATTCATATCATCCTTTTTTCCCTTCCTTCCTTCCTTCCTTCCTTCCTTCCTTCCTTCCTTCCCTCCCTCCTTCCCTCTCTCTCTCTCTCTCTTTCTTTCTTTCTTTCTCTCTCTCTTTCTTTCTCTCTTTCTTTCTTTTTTGGTGAAAGCATTTGCTATTTACTAGAGCAGTATGAAAGAAGACAAAGTCAGCAACAACAATGAATACATTTACTTAGAGACTTTTATCTTAAAAAAAAAGAGGACCACTGAATAGTTCAAACCCATAAACACATCTTGCACGTAGGAATTATGCATATGCATAATATGCAATTTACAAACATAAATTTGATTCCTTAAGAATCAGCCTTTATTTCTGTAAAAATGTTTTTGAATTGCTTTTATCTAAATCTCGAGTGTGCTTTGGTAGACACACTTTCAGATATTTTGTTTACTTTCTAGTTATTTTGAGTGAGACTTCTCTATAATTTCATTCTAATTTTCATTTTTCCTAGATAGAATTGCTAATGAGTCTTGTGAATCTTTTTTTGAATTTTGTTACTTTGCTAAAGTTATAAATTGTTTCTAATAGCTTCTTTGCTGGCTCTGAGATTTTCTAAGTACTGAACATTCTATCATTTTCACATAAGAATCATTTTGCTTCTTCTTCCCAATGTTTGTAATTAATTCAATTTTCTTGTCTTATTGCTATTATTACCAATTCTAGAATTATTTCAATGTATAGTGATTTACTACTGTGTTTATTTTGAGAGCTTCTAATACCAATAATGCCAGCTTTTGGTTTTAGATATATAATTAGAAATAATAATAAATGGTCTGTTTGTACTTGTACTGATATAAATAAGTGCTATCTTTTGTCAAAGTCAAAAGATACTGCTATATTTTTTATATCTGTGTTCATATGGTTTAATCATTCAATCATATGGTATTGATTTTTTCTTTTTAATATGATCATGTTATTTTCTAATGTTGTGTCATCAATCCATTCTGTTATAAATCCACCTTGGTTGTTATGAATACTTTTTGATACATTGATAATTTTTTACTAGAATTTTAAAAACATTACATCAATATACATTATATTTCTTTTCTTTTGATTAATCCCTTTATTAATTAAGGCGGAAGAAAAAGAAACAATTATTAAGTATTTATTATGTGCCAGTCCTGTGCCAAATGCTTTACAAATATTATCTACTGCCACCTAGCTACCCCTAAGTTGGAAAAAAGGATGAATATTTTAAAAAAAGGAAAATAACATCTTATTATGTAAATAGTTTTGATCTTATAGACCTCCTGAGAGCCTGTCAGGGACATCCAGGGGTCTGTGGACCACTTCTTGAGAACTATCTAGTCCAACTTCACATTTACAAATAAGAACATTAATCCCAAGAAGTTGGAAAGATTTCCTAAAATTAGAGTCATAGCATTTCATATTTGGGAAGACTTATTCATTCATTTATTCAATGAACCTTTATTAAATATCTATCAACAGTAACAAACAACACTTACATAGCATTAAATACTTTACAATTATTATTTCATTTGATCCCCAGAATAATCATGGGAGGTAGGTGCTATATTGTGTCCATTTTACAGATGAGAAAACTGTAATAAACAAATTATGTGACTTGTCCAGGTTCACATCTCTTGTAGTGTCTGAGATGGAATTTGTAGTCAGGTATTTCTGACTTTGGGCTCCATGCTCTATGCACTATGGTACCACCTAACTACCAGACTCTATCCTAAGTACTGGGATTCATCTTCTAGATAAGCACTGGGATTCATTTAGGGGACAATTAGGATTGGAAGGAATAAGGTTATAAACTAGGATGGTGGTTCTTGAATGGAAATAAATATTTAGATATGACATAACAAAGTACAATCAACAAGAACTGGCTGATATGGCTAAGAGAAGAAGGAAAACTCAAAGATAACTGGGAGCTTGCAAACTCCAAGGATGAGTAGAAAGATAGGGCAGTTCTTGATAGAAATAGGAAAATTAGGAGAAATAGTAAGCCTAGGGTTAGTTGAGTTTTCTTCTTAAATCCAGTTAATTCATGGAGGCAGAATTTTTGTCTTATCCAAATTTAGTCCATCATCTCGTATCCAGATTTAATATTTATTTGTTGAACTATGTAAAATTGAATTGAATGAGAAGTTATGGTATATTGGCTGTGTTCTAAGAATTGATCAATTTATTGGATTTATAAGCACCTTAAATTAAATCTGCTTTGTGGGAATATTAGGAATGTATTTTAAAGCAGTTAAGTACTATATAGTACTAAAACCAACCTTTGGCATTTTAGGAAGCAACTTCATTTAGATGGCCTGTGTCTTGCTCCAACCATCCACTTTGATGCTATTCCATACATCAGTAAATTTAATTTATTTAGTTGTTGTTGACCCCATTTGGGGTTCTCTGGGGTGATCTACCATTTCCTTCTCCAGCTCATTTTACATATAAGGAAACTGAAGCAAACTTGTTTTAGTGACTTGCCCAGAGTAACACAGCTAGTAAGTCTCTGAGATCAGATTTTTACTTTGGTCTTCCGTGAATCCAGGCCCAGAGCTTTATCCACTTCAACTACCTAGCTGCTCCAATTCATTTTTTTTTCTTTTCGGCTGAGACAGTTGAGGTTAAGTGACTTGTCCAGGGTCACACAGCTGGGAAATGTTAAGTGTCTGAGACTAGACTTGTACTCAGGTCCTTGTGAATTCAGGGCTGGTGCTCTATCCACTGAGCCACCTAGCTGCCCCTGCTCCAATTCATTTTAAGAAATATATATTAAATGATCACTGCATGCAGTGTGCTGTGTATATTGTGCTGAGCTGGGAGATTAGCACTTACCTTCATGCAGTTTAAAGTCTAGTAGCCAAATCTCATATATACACAAAAAATAATGATAGTAAACAATACACTCTAAGTACAATATAGAAAGGTCAAACAAAGGGTTATGTGAAGTCTGAAGTAGGTGAAGGTACAGATTGAATGGGAGGAAGAGGAGAGGACTTTGTTATAGTGCACAGGGTTTGAGAGGCTAGTCTATTCTTTAGCCACAGGCTTGATATACCTTTCCCATGTTGCATATATTGCTTCCTTCCTGTTCTATATTTTGATAGTTTTCAACAACTTCTGGACCTGAGTCATTTTCCTCACTACTATACCCAGATAATACCACAGGTTTCTATGTGATACCCAGATAATACCACAGGTTTCGATGTGTGGTTTTTAGAACTTCCAAAGTGAAAACAATTTTTTTTTTTTGGTAAAAGGCTTCTGTGACAAAAAGTGAAAGATATTCTTAATAGCCACAAAAGTTCATTTTTATCAGCTCACTTAAAAAAAATCATATGGAAACTTAGTCCCAAATACTGAATCCTTTCTGTTTTCTTTTAGTTTATTTTTGGCCTTTTTCCAATGTACAGCTTAAGAGCTACATCCCCCATCAAACCTCCTATGGCTCACAGTTCACATGGGTCTTTCTATCTTCTGAACACTAGAAATGGAGACAGAATCATAGGGCTAGTTTTCAGGCCCACTATTTGCTAACGTGTAAAAAGTTCTCCAGGCCCTGACTTTCTCACTTCTAAAATGAGGGGGATTAAGAGACCTCTAACTCTTTCCAACAGACATGTATGAAATACCTTGATGTGCCAGGCTATGTTAGCCCCAGAGAAGACAAAGACAGAAATGCTGCTGGAGATCTCCAAGATCCTTTCCATCTATCTCTGCCATTTCAGGATTTTAGAATTCCACTTCTTTGAATTTCTTTCAACAATTTTTAAAAACAGTGCTGTCCAACAGTGGAATGTGATACCCTAGAGAGCAGTGGGCTGCAAGTACAGGTTGATATATGAAAGGGGCAATTTCTGCATGTGGTAAGAGGTTAGACTTGCTGACCTCTAAGGTTTCATCTTCCTATAATTTGGTATGAATCACATAACATATACATAATACATATATAACATGCAGACTGCACATATACATGTATATATATATATATATATATAAGTAAACTGAAATTATTAGAAGCAAATAGGATTTTGCTCATTTTAGAGGTCTAAAATTCTATTTCAAGGATACATGTTTCCTTTCTTTTTGGTAGAATGACTATACATTTCCTAAGGTCAGGAGCAACTCTATAGAGAGTCAGTCAGTCAGTAATTAACTATTAGGTGTCTGTTATGTATGATGTGACATGGTGATTAAAAAGTAAAATTTCAAAACCAAGTCAACATAGGATTGAATTCTGCTTCTGATACTTACTCATTGTGGCATTGAAGAAGTCAACTTAATTTCTCTGAACCTCAGTTTAGTCACTTTTAAAATGGGGATTCAGATAATTATATTTTTCAGATTTTAGAGTTATTAAGACAAAAGTGTTTAAAGAACTTCATAAATGAGATAAATCTCATAATACCTTTCACATAGGATTGTTATGAGGCTTGGATAAGTCTTTACAAAGTAAATCACTTTTCTTTGAAAATTTTAAGGATATATACATATATACATATATACACACATACATATATGCATAAATACTAAGGCTATATGTACACACATATTCCAGTAACATCAAAGATATATATATATATATGCATATATATATATACATATATATATATTCCAGTTATTTGTATCAAATGGGTAACATGTCCGTGTGCCAGTTATTTGTATCTCTCAAAGTGCTTAACATGGTACCTTACAACATTAATATTAATAATAATCCACACAAGGCATTTGAAGGCTGGCAAATTCCTTTCCTGACAAATACTGTGAGGACAGTTAGTCTGAAGGATGTATACCTCACAAATGGGATTGTAAAGCCAATAGGATGTAGTAGAAAGTATATTGTATCAGAGAAAACTGTTCAAATTTTGATTCTGGCATGTTTTCTGTAGAAAATCCTTTCTCCTTTCTGTACCTTAATTCCTTATCTACCTATCTCACAGGGTTGTTATGGGGAAAGGGAGTAAACATTTATATAGCACCTACTATGTGCTATGTACTATGTGCCCTATGCTAAGTAATTTTTACAAATATTATCTCATTTTCCTCCTCAATAACCCTGGGAGGTAGTTACTATTATTATCCTCATTTTTGTAATATTAATTTTTGTTATTGAATTGTTTCAGTCATGACAAACTCTCTAGGACCCTATATTGAGTTTGGCATTTCCTTTTCTAGCTCACTTATACAGATGAGAAAACTGACACAAACAGAATTAAGTGATTTGCCCAGAATCACAGTTGGTAAGTGTCTGTGGTGAGATTTGAACTCAGGAAGATGAGTCCTCTAGATTCGACCAAGCAATCTGACACTGCACCACTTAGCTGCCCTAAAATTTATATATTTATAAATTATAAATTACAATGAAAAATTGTAAAACTGTATAAAATTTCCTTCCAGGGTTATTGTGAGAATCAAATGAAATACCAATTTTAAAGCACTTAGCCCAGTGCCTGGCACACAGTAGGCATTCTATAAATGTTAGCTATTATTCTTTTAGGGTTGAGGAAAATGAAGTTAAGTCACTTACAGCAAGTGGCCCTGTAGCTAGGGAATATCTGAGGGCAGATCTGAAGTCTGGTCTTCCTTACTCTAGACCTTGTGCTCAATCTACCATGTCAGCAGCTGGTTCATAATAATGAAAACACTTTTTAAGCCTTGAAGCAAAATATAAATGAGAGCAATCATTAGGAGGAGGAGAAGGAGGAAGAAGAAGAGGAGGAGGAGGGGGAGGAGTATAAGAACTGAGTAAAAGAAAAATCTCAGGATCTCTATCTCTCACTTCTCTTTTCATTATACTGTGCTTTCTCATGGCAGCTAAGTTATGTATATTAATTATAAATGATTATACAATATTGTTATTACACATTTATATAAAGTTTTAAGGTCTATAAAATTACTTTTTTTCATACAGTCTTATAAAGTAGGCAATATGAGTATTATCTTACAAACTAGAGTGTCATGTCTTGGAGAGTCTGTGACTTCCCCAGGATTTGAACCTTGCTCTTCTAATTCCAAACTGGATCTTTTTACACTGAGCCACAAGGTGTGCTAGGTAACTAGATGGTGCAGTGGATAGAGTGCCAATCCTGAAGTCAAAAAGACTCATTTTCTTGAGTTCAAAATCTGGTCTCAAATAACTTTCTGTGACCCTGGGCAAGTTACTTATTTGCATTTGCCTCAGTTTCCTCATCTGTAAAATGAGCTGGAGAAGGAAATGGCCAACTACTCCAGCTTCTTTGCCAAGAAAATCCAAAATGGTGTTGCAGAGTCATTCACAACAAAACCAAATACATCATGTTGTAAAAATGAGTTATTATAAGTAGAGCTATAAATAAATTACAACCAAGGCAAGTGGTACAAAGCATGAGGTGCACCTTAATTAAGCAGTGGTGGAAGAGTTAACTGGGATAGTGGAGGACTTACTGTCTGATCCTCTCCTATTTTCACTAATCATTCTTACTAACAGGTTCTAAGCTTCCCTTCCCCTCTTCCTTCATGACACTATTACATTGCAAATACTATTAGGACCATCTAAGTGCAATGTCCTGTGTTAAAGCCCCAAGTGCTCTGTGTCACTTACAGCTTCTATCATGAAATTGATTTTGTAAATGATTTGACAAGCATCTATCCATGATCTACTCTGAGTTTTGCAGCTGGAGTTCTGTAGTTGACATAAGCTGAAACTCTGCTTTCCAAAACTAACACCATGAAACATCAAATCTTATAAACTTTGTAAATGCAGAAAGAAGGCAGGTCCCATTGAAGAGGCCATGCTATCTGAATCACATTTCTGCAAAAAGAGTCTTTGGATTCACTGGAGAAAATAATTCTTTGGCACTTCAGCTCTGCCTCTTCAGTTGAGCTTGGGTGACAAATTGCATTGAAACATATATGTAAGGGTGCTCTCTAGTGCACAAAGCTTTGAATGAAGGATTCCCTTTCCCAGATAATTCCATCTGCAATGCAGCTCTGCTCTAAGAGATCTGTGTGCAAGGCAATCAGAACAGCTGTTTTTCATTTTTTTGTCAATGAGAGTAAAAAAAGAGCTAAGCACAGATTTCAGTGACTTTTAGCCCATCTTTATGAGTCTTTCCCCATAAAACAACAGGGTTGGTTGTTGGGGCTTATTTTGTATTTTTTTTTCTTTTTTCATTTTGGAGGGAAGGGGGGAGCATCCAGGTGGATACATAACCATAACTTTGTCAGTGTTTCCCTGAGAGATTAGATGAGGGCAGTCTAATGATAGTGGTGTTGGATATAGGTGCTTCTGTTATAGCATTTTCTGGGACACCCCCAGTGGGGGGCCAGAACTTTGTTTGCTCTATCTTCATCACCCAGCTGCTAACCCCAGTGACTCATTCTCTTTAAATTAGATATTACCTAGTGATTTTTATAGAGTTACAGCTAAAGGAAATCCGAGAGGAGATAGCCTTCCTCTTTTTTAATTAGAATGCTGGGTCTTTGCTTCAAGACTGCTAGTGCACATCTGTAGCAGGGCAGCTTCAGTGACAGCAATAATGTACCATGAATTTTAAATATCTGAAGAGGATTTATTTGAAGAGCTCTGTTATTCCTGCTGGTGGTTGTGTGCATGTGTTTGTGTGTGCACACTCGCGTGAGCACAGGCCTGGCTCCTCATACAGATGTTTGAACAGTCCCTGGAGAATATAAATTTTCTGTTATAAAAGAGGGGAGGGTCTTCACTTGTAACCTAGGAGATATAGGATCCAGCCAGAATCTGAAGCTTGCTTTAACCACATCTTGCCTGCTTAAGGTACCTTCATTCGCTCAGGGGGAGGTTTCCTCAGTGTTGGAGACAGCTGCCTGCTGTTCTCTAGCACATAAATCCCTGGGGAGAAATAAGAGCTAAGTGGTTGTTACAAAGCGGTGACGGGTTTGAATCCCACAGCTATTCACTGGGACTTTGTTCGTCCCTTTAAATAACACTTTTCATCCCATGTGCTTTTCACCCAGGGATCTCAAAGCACCTTTTCAAATCTCAATACTAGAAGGGAACTCAAGAGTTCATCTGGTCCATTCCCTTGCTGCCTGTCATTTCTCCATGTACACAGGGCATGAGAGAGAGGGAGAGAGATGGAAGCAGATAGAGACAGATAAAGACAGAGACAGACAGAAAGACAGAGACAGGAAGAGATAGAGACAGAGACAACAGAGAGACACAGAGAGAGATAAAGACAGCAAGAGATAGAGACAGAGACAACAGAGAGACACACAGAGAGATAAAGACAGCAAGAGACAGAGAGACAGACACACAGAGAGATAGACACCCCACCCTTCCCCATCCCTACCATATATAGAGACAGACAAAGACAGAGAGACAGAAAGAAACAGACAGAAAGAGGCACACAGAGAGGCAGAGACAGAGACAGAAAGAGATAGATAGAGACAGAGAAAACAGAGACATAAGACAAAGAGACAAAGACAGCAAGAGACAGAAAGACACAGATATATAGATATAGATATATAGAGAGACAGAGATAGACAGAGAGACACAGAGAGAGACAGAGACAAAGACAGAGACAGAGACACACACATAGAGGCAGAGACAGAGACAGAAAGAGAGACAACAGAGAGATACACAAATAGAAACAGAGAAACACAGAGAGACAGATAGAGAGATAGAGACAGAGACAGAGATAGATAGAGACAGAGACAACAGGAGAGACACAGAAAGAGACATACAGAGAGACAAGGATGGCAAGAGAGACAGAGAGACAGAACCAGAGACAGATACACATACATATATGGAAATAGATATAAAAAGAAAGAGATAGAGTAGTCAGACTTTTTAACCATTCTTCTTGTACCATCCCTGCCCATCCTTCCCCCTTCCCTAACATGAGCAAAACATTGAAATCTTTGTTTTATAGTCTTGTCACACAACTTTAAGTTATGTTTGTTCCAGGAAAATAAGAATGGTTAAAAACCAAGTGACTTGGAGGTGATTTAAAACCCCTCATCTGGATTTAACACACTTCAGTTTTATTATTCAAGTTACATACTAAAGTTAATGAATAACTCTCTTTGCCTATACAGATCATGGGCTAAACAAGGGGCCAGAGCTAAGTAGTTATCTGAGTATGTGTCCCTAACTTTACACAATGCACAATTTTATATGTTAAATCAGATTTTTAAATTCATTGGATGGGGACAGGGAAGGCTGTTGTTTGTTAATAAAAGCTTTTATACATCAAAAAATAATTTTGCAATATGAAAATGCCAACCTCCCCCGATTTATGCATTTTATAAATTCAAATTTTTGTATTCTTATTTTTCTTAATGTGTAATTCTTTGGTGCTTAGAGTTAAATTATCATGTGGCTATCTTTTGATTTTCAGAAAAGGCGTTTAACATATTAAAATACTATGAAATATGCCCTTGATTTATTAAAATAAATCTAAATCAATATATTTTAAAATATATATATGTGCATATATATATATATATTTAAAGCATCCATAAATAACTTCAACGTCAATGTCCAATGTCTACACTTGTGATTTCATTGATGTAGGGAATTCCTGGTGAGGAAACTCCTTCTAACCACTTGAAGATCAGGAATTGTTCTGAAATTTATAGTCTTAGGGAGTTGCCTGGGATACCCAGACCTATGTGACAGTTCATGGTCACAAGGACAGTAACTACATGCCAGGGGCAAAACTTGAACCCAAATGGTTCTGACTCCAAAGAGAGAGCTCCATCAACTACATTAGCCCCATTGCTTCTCATGCATACAACTATGCACAAAATATTGCATGAAGTATGCATGTAAACAAAATGTTATTTGATTCAACATTCATTGAACCCCACTATTCAATGTGGAAAAATTAAGGAAAATGAGTGGTTAGGCTTGGAGTCAGTAAGACCCAGCTTCAAATGCTGCCTCTGTAATTTAGCATGCAAAAATCCTAAAATCATCAGGTTTAGTGCAGGGAGGAACCACAGAAGCTATACAGTTGTGGATACCAAGACCCAGGGTAATAAAACATTGTCCTAGACATTGGTTTAATAAGACAAATAATTCAATATTATTGTCATCATCAATAGAATTTGAATAATACAATATTAATATTATGAAATGAGATATTTGCAAGGCAGTGGCTGGCACATAATAGGTGCTTAATAAATGTTCTTTTCCTCCCTTTTGATTTGTCCTCAGAGACCTTAACAGTCACTTACCAAAGCTCAAACAGGTAGGAAGAACTGGAGATGGAATTTGAACCCAGGTCCTCTGACTCCATGATAATTTCATGGCTTACAACCTTTCTGTGCCTCAAGTGATTCTCTCAGATTAAAAATTATCAATGAGGCAATTGGGGTTAAGTGACTTGCCCAGGGTCACATAGCCAGGAAAGTGTTAAGTGTCTGAAACCAGATTTGAACTCAGGTCATCCTGACTTCATAGCTGGTGCTCTATCCACTGTGCCATCTAGCTGTCCCCTCAATGAGGTTTTTTGTTTTTGTTTTTTTGTTTTTTAAATATCAATCATCAAAGATCTTTTGCTTGGGGGGAGGGTGCAACCACTGATAAATTAATACAAGTAAGATTGGGGCAGAAGCATAGAGTCAGCTCTAGAAGGGTGCTATCATCTGATATTTTTCCTCCATTAATTGATTAAAAAGTCTGCTGCTCTTGGTAGTTTCATTTCTTCCCCAATCACTCTTGTCTAAACTCTCTGAAATCTGACTTCTGACTTATTTATTCAACTGAAACAACTCTCTCCAAAGTTCCCAGGGACCTCTTAATTGCCAAATCTAATGCTCTCTTCTCAGAGCTCAGCTTTATTGACCTCTCTTCAGCAGGCACCACTGTTGACCATCTCCTTCCAGATAATATCTCTTCCCTTTCATGGCTCTACTCTCTTGGGTTCTCCTCCTATCTGGGTGACCATCCCTCAGTCTCTTTTATGTCATTTGTACCCACAATGAGTGTCCCTTAAGGCTGTCCTGAGTCTTGTTTTCTCATTATCTTACTTGGAAATCTCATCAATTTACCAAGATTAGAAACTTTGGTGGTCTCCTCAAATCCTCTCTCTTGCTTTTCCATATATACAATCACTCACCAAATCTTGTAATTTCTTTCTCTACAATATTGTACATGTATGTCCCCATCTCTATAGTCACACAGCTTTTCTCTTTACATCTCTTCTCACCTGTACAACTACAGAAGCTTTCCAGATGACTACTTGTCTCATTTCTTCTTATCTTAATCCATTCTCTAGTCAGTTGTCAAAATGAGGTTCCTAAAGTATAGCTCTTACCATGCAACCCCCTGATCAATAACCTGCTTAGGTGGTACAGTGGATAGAGAATTGCATGTGAAGATAGGAAAGCCTAAGTTCAAATTCAGTCTCGACACTTACTATGTGACCTCAGGTACTTAAGCTTTATTTGCCTCAGTTTCCTCATCAGAAAAATGGGGATAACAATAGCACATACCTCCCAGTCTTGTTGT
The DNA here is from genome assembly GCA_023553655.1 of Myrmecobius fasciatus. NCBI lineage: Eukaryota > Metazoa > Chordata > Mammalia > Dasyuromorphia > Myrmecobiidae > Myrmecobius > Myrmecobius fasciatus. The sequence continues at coordinate 70,197 of JAJPUD010000622.1, read as the reverse complement.
GACGATAAAATTAAATAATTTTTATAAAGCATTCTTGCAAACCTTAAAGTACTATTTAAGTACTAACTATTGTTATTTCTAGATAAAATATAAAGTTCTTTGTTCTGCATTTGATTTTCTTCACAACCTGGCCCCTTCCTAACTTTGTTATTTCTCTGTCCCTGCTGTCCGTCTCTGTTTCTTTTTTTCTCTTTTTTCTCTTTCTTTCCTCCCTCCCTCCTTTCTTTCTTTATTTTCTCATTTCTTCCTTCCTTCCTTCCTTCCTTCCTTCCTTCCTTCCTTCCTTCCTT
>JAJPUD010000622.1:0-69897 GCA_023553655.1 Myrmecobius fasciatus | reverse complement strand
CTTCCTTCCTTCCTTCCTTCCTTCCTTCCTTCCTTCCTTCCTTCCTTCCTTCCTTCCTTCCTTCCTTCCTTCCTTCCTTCCTTCCTCCTCCTCTTCCTCTTCCTCTTCCTCTTCCTCTTCCTCTTCCTCTTCTTCTTCTTCTTCTTCTTTTTCTTCTTCTTCTTCTTCTTCTTCTTCTTCTCTCTCTTCCCTGCTTCCTTCTTTTTCTTTTTTTTTATACTCACAATCCTTAGCACTATATCTAGCACCACATATTAATTGCTTAAGTGGATAATTAATTGATCATTTGATATACAAATGTTGAGGTGGGAAATTTAGTAGCACTTGCTCAGAAGCACAGTAGTCCTTCCTACTTCAATTAGTCAGAGATTCATTTCTCTTCAGATAGTGACTCTGGCAGTTATTTTTTAAAAAATATTTCCCATCTCAGCTAATCAATGTCTGTTATTTAATAGAGTTACCATAGGACTTGCCCAAGACACAAAGTTAAATAGTTTTCAAAGGGTCATACAACAAAGAAATATTAGAGGTCTCATTTGAACCCAGGCCTTTCTGACTTACAGCTCTGCAATTTTATCTACCTTATTTGCTGCCTTTGTTATATGTGCAATAGGGGTTTCATAAATGTTTGCTGGATTTGATCAGAGATTGGAAGAAGAAGGACATATTCTTATTACAGGTATATGGTTTGCCTTATGGAACTAAGTAGCTCTTGCTGAATGTGATGGGATTCAATTTCATGATTCACATGACTGGAAAGAGTCTTGAGAGGTCTAGAACCTGGTGGGATGTAGCCCCCTCAAGCAGACAACTAACCTGTGCCTGAGAAATACTCACCCATTCTGCTTTGTAAGACCTCCAGAGAAGATTGTACAATGACCTTGATAATCCTTCCCAGTATTTAAGAATTGATGCTTGTGGAAAACTCTTCTGTATATCTCATTTAAATCCCCAATTCTTTAGCTTAAGCCCTTTCTTTTTATTTGTTCCTCGGTGGAGATGGAGAACAGCTGGTCATCATAAACCATGTAATAAGCCTTCATATGCTGGAAACTCATATGTATGCATTCACCTTGGAGACTTAAGCTCTCTCTTGCCTAATTTGCTGGTGGTTTTCTATCCCCCAGGCAATCTTGGGATGTAAAGCAAGGCTTAGTTCAGGGGGAAAAAAGAGAACTGGCAGTATCTCTGATCAGACACCACAGGTTTTCCTTTCCAGATTTGATCCTTGTACTTGTGGGTGTGGTGAGAAGTTGTCGAGAGAATCCTACTGCATTAGTTTGGAAAGGATCTTAATATGAGAGATGAGGAAACTGAAGACTGGACAAGTTATGTAATTTATTCAAGGCCACACAACAAGCTGTGGTAGAGTCAGAACTAGAACATAGATCTCTTGACGTCCACAGGTCTGGATTTTGTCAAATTGTTTTTCAAGTCCTGGGTATTCTATAACACTGAGAAAACTTTATGTTTTAACTTTTGCAAAATGTGGCCAAATAATAATACTTGTGCCATCAACACAGACATCAACAAGGATCCAATGAGATCATGTATGTGAACAGCTCTATAAACCTTTACATTTCCTATAAAAAATATGATTGTAGTCATTGCCCTAGTGAATGAAACAAGAAGAGGATCCATGTGTTCACTAACATCTGTTTGTGCATTGAACTCATATATATATATGCCTATTTCTGCTAAAGGTGCTGCCATTTTCTAGTTCATCTAGAACTAGAACTTTCTTCCTTCTTCTCTCCCTTCCTCCCTTCCTCCCTTTCCTTCCTCCCTTTCCTTCCTCCCTTTCCTTCCTTCCTTCCTTCCTTCCTTCCTTCCTTCCTTCCTTCCTTCTTTCTCTCCTTCTCTCTCTCTCTGTTTCTCTGTCTCTCTTCCTCCCTCTCTCCATCTCTCGGTCTCTCTCTTTCTCTCTCTGTCTTTGTCTGTCTATTTGTCTCCCCCACACACACTTCTCTTCCTCTCTGTTTCTCACTGTATATATTGACATATACTGTAACTACTTATTTATGTGCATGCTGCATTACCCTAGCAGAAGCAGCTCTTTGAGGTTTTGTTTTGGCCCTGAGCAGAATGCCTTGTTCATAGTAGGTGTTAATAAATGTTGGATTGATTTGAACTAAACTACAAGTTAGCATGTGACAAAGCCACAAGCGAAGTCATACAAAGAGGAATCAAAGATTGAGGAGGGAGACAGCATTCGATGGGGGATCTAAGAAGTCTTTTTGTTGTCTTTCGGCATAATTATCTTAAGAGGTGAAAAACACCTAGATGAAGATTATCTGTATTTTCCCAGTGGGTACTCCAGTACTAGATTCAGTGTACTCTGAATGGAGGGACTTCCCTGTTGGCAAATCTACTTGCCTGAAGCAGAAACTCCCATAAATCTTGATGAAAATGAAATCTCTAACTAGAGAAGGAAAGTTTAAACGGCCCTGTGGGCATATTCTAATCAGTACTTACTAATATCAGCCAGCATGGATTTTGAGTGTCTCAGTTCCCAGAGGAGAGAGATGAGGTAGGCACCATGGTATGGTGGTGAAATGCCTTTGGCTGTAATTAACTCTGACCTCTGCTGCCTGCTGGCTTCCTCCTCACTCTGATCTGTCACTGTGACTCACAGAATTCATCTTCTGTATTTGTTCTTGTTTTTGTAGTGTGTGTTTTAAATCTTTCTCAGAAGACCCATTTTGGTAAGACCTTTTTACTCCTATACCCACACAAAAGCTACATAATTAGAATATTCAGTTCTCCTCAAAAATCACTTTTCCCTCAGAATAATTACATTGCTTGGGGTTCTCATTGCTTTCACAGTTACTGGGCAGGTCTGGGATGTTAAGTTGAAGGAGGAGGTAGGGAAAGTGTATTGGTCTTCCATTTCACTTTATATAAACCAAAAGGGGTTTGAAACTTTTATTTCTCCTTCCAACAATAAGAAGAGATGGAACTGAAATGAATAAAAATACCAAGTGATTTGTGTTTGGTATGAGGAAGATTATTAAAATAGGATGAAGATGATGTCATGTTTTATAGACATTTAATTATTTTATCTGTCTTTCTTTGCTTCTATTTACCTACTTATCTACTTATTTGTCTATTTCTTAGTGTCATTGTGGTTATTGTTATTGCTGATGGCATCAAGATTTATTCACCTATCATTCACTGATTCAAACAACAGCTCTCTTATCCAGAACAAGGTGCTTAGCCTTAGATATAATAGATAGATGGATGTAGATGCAAAGTCTCCCATTTGGGTTGGAAACACCAACTTCATAAGTTAGACCTAGTTTAATGTTTAGATAAGGCTCTACCTCCACCCTCATGTCTGGTAGGAACATAAGACTCCAACAAGGATAGCTATAATGTAGAATATTATTTGGTAAACGTACGAGAGAGATGTGTAACAAAATGCTCTATAAGTTCCAAGAAGGAAATTGGGAAAACCACCAAAGTGGGGCACTGTAGTAGAGCAGAATGGGAGTTGTATATGATGCTGAAGGACCTGGATGTGAATCCTGACTCTGCTAAGTTTTACTTTATCATTTTAGCCAGTTAAAACAAATATGCAAATGAAACCTAGCAGAACAGGGTAACTAACACATTGAATGAGAGAGTCAGAATCAAAACAGGATCTTGGAAGTGGAAGATGTCAGACCACATTGAACAAGACAAAATTTAGAATCATGAAAACATTAAATTTAGGTCTGGAAGAAATTTTAAGGGTTATCTAGTCTAATCCTTCCATCTATAAATAAGGAAATTGAAGCTCAAAGAAACAGTGTTTTTCTCAAGATCACATAGGAGTTTTCTGGGATTGGAATCCAGCTCTTTTAATTTGTATGTGTGTATCTATACACACATAAACATATATATATATATATGCACACAATATGCACATGTATATATACACATGTATAACACAATTACATAAATATACATTGGTTGTATACAGTGTAATTATATAACATACTATATATAATTATTTTATGTCATATATAATATAATAAATATTAGATAGAGATGAAAAGTCTCCTCTTTGGGTTCAAAACACCAACTTCATAAATACAAAATGGCTACTGATAAAACATTTACCATAATAATGACCTGGGGTTTTAGTGGAATACAAGCCCTGTATGGATTGACAATGTATCACAATAGCTAAAAAGAGTGAATTTACCATTTGGCTGAATTAAGAGAGTTACAATCTGCTGATTGGGGGAAATGATAGCCCCTCTGTACTTTGCCTGCTTGTGGCATGTCTGGAATGCTCTGTTCAGTTGTGGGTGCCACATTTGAAGGAGAATACTGAATTGTGCTGGGAGAAGAGAAACTTGGAAACAACATCGTATAAGGATCAGCTGAAAGAACAGGCGTTGTTTAGTTGAGATAAGAAAAGACTGAGGTGGGAATATGACACTGGAGTTGGAGAATTTCAGGGGTCATCATTTGGAAGTGGGTTCAGAATTGATCTCTACTTCTGAGGGCTAAACTAAAAGAAATAGGGGAAATTACAAAGAGGCAAGATTTGACTTAATGTAAAGAAAAACTTCCTTAAAAATTAAAGTTCTCCAAAAGTGGAATGGGCACTTCAAAAAATAGTGGTTTCCATCTCACTAGAGGCCTCCAAGTGAGATTGCATCACAATTTATAAGAAATTTTGTAGGGGGGTGGTTCTTGTACAGATACCAGCTGGATTGGAGAGTCTCTCCTTTTCTGAGATTTTATCTCAATTCTTTGAATTCATTTAATATTTCTGGACCTCAGTTTTCTCATTTTTAAGGTGAGGGTGCTGGATTAGACTCTATTAAGTCTCTTCACTTTGTAAACCTCGTGCTTTGGCTGTGAGTTTTATCTTTACATGGACCGGTTAGCTTTCACTCCATACCATACTCCATGCTCAATTCCCTAAGCAGCTGAAGGAAGCATTTGTCATGGATTACAAAAAGGGTGGTGGGGTAGGAGATGAGGAAATATGAATAAAGCTGCTCAAAGTCATTGTCACGTCAAGAAAAACTTAGTCAAATCACTTGAGCCATAGAATTGAAGTCAGAAGAAACCATAAAGATCATCTACTAGAACTCTCTAATTTTATAAATAGGAAAATTGAGCTTTAGAGATGTGAAGCATTTTCTCAGAAATTAAATAGCCAGTTAATAATAATAGTAATAATAACTTCTACCATGTGTCAGGCACTATGCTAAGTACTTTACAAATACTTATCCTAACAACAACTATGGGATGTAAGTGCTATTATTCTTCCCCATTATAGTTGAGGAAACTGAGGCAGAAAGAGGTTGTGACTTTTCCACACAGGGTCACAAAGCTAGTAAATATCTGAGGTTGGATTTAAAGTCAGGGCTTCCTCGATCTAGATCTAGAACTCAATTCACTAGGCCATCCAGCTGAGCTAGAAATAAAACTTAGGATTCAATATTCCTAAAAAGTGTTGTTGCTTTATTACTTCCCAGTTGATCAGTAGAACAATGGTTCATTCAAAAAAAAATGTACAAGCCACATTTATTGAGCACTTATTACATACATGCCATTGTGTTAAGTTCTGAATAGGGTGATCCAAAAGTGAAGTTTGAAGCTTATTAAAAAAATATCTTGAACTAAGACTTTTAGGACACCCTGCCCATCTTTGGGTTCAATGCATACAAATAAATACATGTAAAAAGATACCATTAAATTTATAGATAGAATATCTTTCAATTCCTTCCTCCTCCCCCCCCCAAAAAAAAAGACCTTAGCTACAAATATCCAGAAGCGACATGCTTCTGTGCATATACAGATAACAATAATTATCCATCAATATCGTGGAAACACTAAACCTGAGCTTGGAGATTTCAAGGGATAATGGAATATAGAGAAACCTGGCATGCTATGGCCTATAGGATCCCAAAAAATCAGACAAGAGTAAACAACAATAAAAAGCCCATCATTTAGTATGAGCGTCACTGTAAGGAGCTGCAGAAAGAATGCTGGATTTTGAGTTATAGGAAATGGTTTCAAACCTTAGATTTATTGCTTAATATTTGTTTAATTAATATGTATATTATATATGTACATGTATATAAGTGAATATGTGCACATTTATATTTATATATTATACACATAAATGATATTTTATATGTCTAAAACATAAAACACATGATATTATAAAGTACAGTATAGTATAGTATAACATGGTATGGGGGCAAGTGACCTATTGGGTTACTATATCCTCAAATATAAATTGAGGAACGTAGTCTAGATGACTTCTAATTTTTTCTCTGGTCAAAAATCTATGATCCTATGATTTGCTCAAGTTGACGCAGCCAGTAAACAGCAGAGCCCAGCTTTATATTCTAGGATGTTGATTCCAAATAGATCATTCTTTCCATCACAACATATATTGACCCCATAGTCAATGATGCTATTGCTAGACAATTTTTTTTTCTGTAGGTTTATATGACATGACGCAGGCCATATATAAAGGTAATTTTCCATTAGAGGCTGTAGCCACCATTTGTAGCAAATCTATCAATATTTGTGACTCAACTTAGAACCATAACTAGGGTTGGGTGCCTGATGCTTCATTTTTGGGCACTGAATTTTAGAGATACCAAAAATACTATATATCCCTTCAAAAACAACTTGGTACCTAGTTATCTATAAAAATCTGTATTTGTATCAATCAATAATCATGATTAGAGTAGTACTAGTTATCAATAAAATTAGTTAAATTAAGGAGATAAATCAGATTCTTAATATCATCCAACTATGATTCACTCTGATAGTGAATAGTAATCAATATTAGTTATTTCTTGGGTTATTGTTTTTCACATCATAAATTACAAAGTATATTTAAGGGATTGCTTGTGCTACTTGCTATATATCAAAATAGCTAGTTACAATTTTGATTCTTTTTTATACTTAACCTGAAACCTTTGCTCTAAGAGTTACTCTGTTTCTTAGATCTATTGTTCAGATTGTTCCATTTGCTACTATTGTTTCTCATCAAGGCATACTAGAAAGATGTGTGAGCTTCAAGATATCTTTCATACATTTCCTCTGTCTTCTATGGATGGGGGAGGGGTCTCTCCTGAGCTTATAAGATATAAACCAGATTTTATTTATAAAATATACTTTTTATTATAATTCAAAGCAAACTTGCCTCCTAGAATTCATTTGAAGGCTTCAAAAAGTCTGGCCAAACAGCTTTGGTTTGGATCTGCCTGATGGTTTGCCTTCTGTGTTGTTAGTTCTCAATGGAAATTGGGATGGGAAGCTGCCCATTATCTCCTTGGGGTCTGACTCCACCGGACCTAGAAAATGCTTAGTAAAGTTAAACACCTTATATTTCTGTGTATCCTTTCTCAGAGGCACTAAAACTGCTTTATATCCCTCATCTTATTCATTACTTCAACACCCCTGGGAAGTTGATGAAGGACAGGTATTGTTATTCCTGTTTTATGGAGGGGAATCCTCCCTCCCCCCCTCCCACAAAGAAATTTGCCTAAGGTCACAGAGTTAGCCAGGGGTAGATCTGAGCCTAGAGAAATCAGGGCTAATTTAACAGACTTTGGATGAATGCCTTTTCCTGCAGTGAGAAAAAACAAAATGTTGATTTCATGAAAATTGCCTTCAGTCATAAGGTGGGAACTCAACCTCATCTCTAAACCTTCAGATTCTTGCTCACTATTAGCTTGGACAAAATACCCATCCAATTCAGAGATTCTGGGGAGACTAGTTATGTGAGACAAGAAATCTCAATATTACAGAGAAACTTGATGACTAAAAGGGAGTGGAGACTGCCCAGCTTCCAAATAACCATAGGCTAATAAAATAGGGTCTCTGTATTCAATAGTTAATATGCTTATTTTCATACTTCTTACCTCTTGAACAGTTCAGAGAAAATCTGTAATGGGAAATAAATTCTCCTGCCTCTGACATTATTAACTATTTTTTACTATTAGAGTGAATCATAGATGGATAGTCTTAAGAATCTGATCTATCTTCTTATTTTAATTAAGTTTAATTGATAACTAGTCTACCATATCATGCCAGCTATTTCTGCTTATGATAATAATGATGAGGATAATGGTGATGTTATCTTTTTTCAAAGGAGCCTACAGAAAAGAATCCTGCATCCCAACACTTTTATTCAGTTCCAAAAAAGTCAATCATTTTATTCGCCTAAGCAGTTCACCAAACGATAAACAGGAAAGAATGAAAGTAGGCTATTGACTTGTCCTATGACAATTTTTGTCTAGCTTTATCTATGATAGGGACAAGAAGAACAAAATTTCTTTTCACTATTAAAGTGAATCATAGATGGATGGCATTAAATTTAATTTTAATTGATAATTAGACTACCACATCATGCCAGATATCTCTGCATATGATAATAATGAGGAGGATAATGATGATAGTGTTTTTGTCCCTCCTTCCCCAAAGGAGCCCACAGAAAAGAATCCTGAATCCCAACATTTACATTCAATTTCAAAAAAATCGACCACTTTATTCACCTGGGTAGTTCACCAACCCATAAACATGAAAGAACAAAAGTAAGCTATTGACCTGTCCTATGACCATTTTTGTCTGGGCTTTACCAATGGTAAAGACAAGAACAAAAGTCAGCAACGAATAAAAAAAAAAAAAACAACTAAATGTGATCATTTGAACATGGGTGAGAACAAAAGTAAGCTATTGATTTGTCCTATGGCAATTTTTGTCTGAGCTTATCAATGGTAGAGACAAGAAGAACAACAGTCAGCAACAAATAACAAAATGTGATCATTTGAACATAGGTGAGAATAGCATGTAGGATTGGACATCTACATGAACAGAAGGAGTGTCCTCATTAATGAGATTCATAAGAATAATAGTATTAAAAGTCTAAGAAAATTTCTCATTCAAGCCCCAAAGGGTTATTTGAGTAAAGAATTCAATGTCTTGGGTCTTTATTTATTTATTTATTTTGCTAGTCAGAATTGAGTCCTTTATGGCCAAATGGTAGTCCAGTGGGGAGATCCTGGGTTCTGTACCCTCCTGTGGAGAAGGCAGCATCAGAAGCCACAAATGTGAGGGCCACATCTTAAAGGGCTACCATTTACCTTGGTTGCTAAGATTCTCTGAGCCCAAGGTGAGGAATTCTGATTGGCAGAAGCTGGAGGAATTTAGACAAGGGAGAAGAGCCCGGAAAAACGGGAAGCTTAGAGTGGTGACTTGGGTTGAGGAGCAGCAGAGTGATTCAATAAGCCCGAATCTGCTGAGAATACATTTTACGAACATGCAGCTAAGTTGGCTGCCTTTGTTTGGGGGTTTGTTAAGCATTATCTAAAGAATGCCATGGTTCAGCCTGCTCGGTGTGAAGCCTAATTCTTCCCCTTTCTGGAGCCACGGCCTGGTGTGTTCAATTTTTCTCTCTCCATAGGGCTGCGGGCTCTCTGGTACTCCAGCCAAAAAAGCACTCATATTTTAGCAAGCTTAGCCCTGGCCTGGTTGCCAGGCAGTAAAACGAGCACTTGCCCGCCCCAGGGAGAGGGGGACAGGGAGAATGGAAAGGGGTCATGTAAACTAGCATTGAAGCCCTCCCCTCAAATCTCCACTTGAGAGCCAGCCCTTTGGGGTAGTTGATATGTTTATTGGTGGAGAAGGAATACTACGGCACACACCCAAACTATGTTCATTTGTTGGAACTAATAATACAAATTATGATTTGTCCAAGGATGATAAGAATACTGTCAGTTTCTTCTCTCCTTTCTTAGGAGATCCTCACATTGCTTTCGGATTTAGTCTCTGATCTCCCCATTTAACAGATGAGGGAAATTGAGACAGTGAATAATTTACGCTGAAACAGTAGAGAAATGGTACCCTCCTTATCTTCTCCCCATCCCCAAACCTCTCCATCTTCAACCCTCCTCCTCTTCTCATACAATTTCCTCCTAAGCAAAAACCTAAAGTGAATGCCATCTCCCACCTCTCCTATCCTGTCTCCAGATCCCTTGGGATAGAATCACTTCCAACAGCGAAAATTAATATTCAGTTCAAATCCATAAGCATTGTATGCGAAAATGAATATGTATGGAGCCTCTGTCCCAAGGCTCATGGCCCTGAACTAGGTTCTCTGGGGCCTTGGTAGGGGAAATGCCTGATTCCAGGCCTCTCCAGTGCTGGGCTGCCATGGAGAGAGGGGACCAGTGATTGCTGGCCGAGGTGATGTTTTTTGGGGAAGAGGCCTCTCTGTCCTATGGGTAGAGCCTCCACCCTGTTATTTTATACAGACCACAGAATCTCTGTCAGATGATAATGGATTTTAGGCTCAGTTGGATGAGCTTGTGAACTAAACAACCAACATTTGGAAAACTCCTTATTCCACTGTAGGGGGAATATGAATCGGGCACCCCCAGGGTTTAGGTCAGTGGCAGAGATTTAAAGTCTTGGCTTCTTATGCAAAACTTTCAGAAGGTATCAGTTCCCATTTTCTTTATCAACAGCAAAATAACTGAATTTCAAACAGTATTTATTCCTTCCCCCCACCTTTTTAAATTCTGGGGTTGTTTGGGCAGACTCCCATTTTTGCTCAATACTGTCTATTACTTCATGCCTCTTGGGCAGAGAGGCCTCCAGTGTGGAGAATAATCCTGTAGTAGCATTAAAACCCCAGTGCCATGGCCACTGTTGCATATGGGATGTAGACTGTATGTTCTTCTAAGCCTCAGTTCTTAGATATAACAAACATCTGTATGGTTACAATGTCATGAACGAGACTCACTACTTTAGGGCCTAGTTGGACTGGCTTGGGAATGTGGGTTTCTTTTTTCTGAGAGAACCACATCTCACAGTGTTTGTGGCTTTAGGCAATGTTCTTCCCAGAGGACCAACTGGTGGAAGAAATCGACAAGCTGAATTGATTCCTTTGCCTGCATCTTCCAACCAAACTGCCAATCAAAATCCAGAGGTGACTCAAGTTAGGTGTCACTGCATGTCCCCCTGAAGCATCCTAATTGGTGAGACTAAGAGAAGGAGTGAGGGAGCCTGAAGTAGAGAGGGGATAGAAATGGAGGGGAAAAGGGGGTAGTTGTAGCAGAATAGAATCAGAGAGGAGAAAATGTCTCATGGTTACTGAAAAAAAAGTTATCTCGTAAGTACCAAGGGGAATTGAGAGAATATGAAAGGGAAGAAAACTAAGAAAGAGGACACAAGGAAAAGATAGAGGCCTTTTTATTAAGTCTGTGTTTTAGTGGTAGATGCTGACACAGATAACTTTAGAAGAGTGCTTGGTACTCAGCTAGCCATCATCTCTGAAATGATAACTTATTATTCTACAGAGGTTTTAAGTTTGCAAAACAGCTTTCTTACAATAGATGGGAATCACAACAACTCCTTTTTACAGACAAAGAAATGGAGGCCCTTTAAGGTCAAATGACTTATTCAGATATTATGAGACTAGAACCCAAGTCTCATACTTCAAAGTCCAATGTTCTATGCATTAAGGCAGGCTGACTCTCAATTTGGTGTGCCACTGCCTCTGTGTTACTCTTCCTTTTTCCCTCTCTTCCTTCCTTCCTTCCTTCCTCCCTTCCCTCCCTCCCTTCCTTCCTTCCTCCCTCCCTTCCCTCCATTTCTTGCTTTCTTCCTCCCTCCCTCCCTCTCTCCCCCTCTTTCTTTCTCTTTTCTTTCTTTCCTTCTTTCTCCTCCTTTTCCCTTTTCCTTCCTTCCTTCCTTCCTTCCTTCCTTCCTTCCTTCCTTCCTTCCTTCCTTCCTTCCTTCCTTCCTTCCTTCCTTCCTTCCTTCCTTCCTTCCTTCTTTCCTTCCTTCCTTCCTTCCTTCCTTCTTTTCTTCCTTCCTTCCTTCCCCTCCTTTCCACCTACTTTCCTCCCTCCTTTCCTTTTTTCTTGCTTTCTTTCCTGCTTTTCTTCTTTTCGTCATGAAAGTAACTGGATTCCCCCCCCCCATTCATAAAAGAAATAAGTTTCCCAAAATTGCTCTCTGGGTGCTAGAATGGCTACTAAAAACTGAGATAAAACAGCCTGCTCATGGCCACAATAGAGCAGATAAATGCCATGAATTTATTCTTTATTCCTTTCTTGGCACCATTTGCTAGGAGGGAGAAGAAAACGGATGAGCTGTAGAAAAGGCAGCTCAGGCATTCTGATTAGCCAGCTCCATTGCTGTGACCATGTGTGCAGCTGGGGAATCCCTGGGCAGCTCTAACCCTGCTCTTGTCACTCAAAGCCATACGGGGATTGTGACTCAACATATAGGAAGACCCCGATGACTGGCATCATCACATGGTGAAATAACCTACTCATGGCCCCCAAGTGGTCTCCCAGTTACACATGAAGTCCTGGAATTTCCCATCATTAAAAGAGGGATTTAGCTATGGCATTATGTAAGCCAAGGTTTCTGGTTGTGAGACATAGCATTAAATGAGAAGGTCATCAGATGTCAAGACAACTTCACTGAGCAGGTATACTGCATACAGAGTCATGGTGCTTAGTGTTTCCCATAATCCTCGAAGGCACCGACTGCCTTGTAGCCTTTGGCATTTGAATGACATACCCCGTCTTTTTTCCTTTGGCTTTTCACAGATACCCATGTTCATACACATATGCTCCTTAATGAATTTGTATACCATCCCAAATTACATGCATTCATAAACTATTGTACTTATGCACCATATTCTCATATCTGTTAATAATCATCCATTTGTATAAAATTAGAAATGTCTAGAATTAGAATTTAACTTTTAAAAATATGAATGGTGTATAGAATATCAGATGAAGAATCCAGAGTTCAAAGGTTATCTTTCAGCTCCTCTTCCATCCCCTTATTTCTCTGTGAGATTTCAATGCCCAATTCCTCATTTTCCTCACTTGGAAATTAGTAATAGTAATTAGTATTAAAGTCATATTACTATAAAATAGTAATAGCAATAGTAGAAATAATATTCAGTCATCATTTGCATAATATTTTGAGGTTTGTATACATTTGTATATATTATTTCTTTGCTTCTTACAATAACCTTATCAGTTGGTAACTCCCATTTTATAGATAAGATATCATTTGGGGTGGAAAGATTTTATGTGGTTTGCCCAGAGTTATAATTCAGAATCTCCTAACTCCAAGCTCTAACCATTATTCTATCTGGCTTTGCTGTAATACCATGTGTCCCTTAGTTATTACATAGAAATATTATTCTAGAAAATCTATTTGGAAAAGAGATGTGTGTGTGTGTGTGTGTGTGTGTGTGTATAGAATTGAATTTTAGCCTTTGAACTCTCAATTCTTCATCTGATGGTCTTCTCTATACTCTTCATTATTTTAACAATAAATTACAATTCCAGATTATAATTTTCTAAAAATGGATGATTGTTAATATATATGAATATACGTATATGTTCTTTGCATCTTTCAAAAGCATTTTTAATGATTATCCTCACTAGTATACTGAAGAACATGATAACATTAAGGAATAATAAATAACACTCAAATAAGGTCATGTTAGTGACAAGATAAAAGTATATCACCATGGCCTCAAATTTTTTATCCACTTTTCAGTCTGTTACAAAAGTCTGGCACCTAATAAAGTGCCTGATATCAGCAAGCTCTTAAAATAATTGTTGATTGATTGGCTGCAGTATACTTTACATTTGTCCATATAATATCTCTCATCGTAGCTGTAATTAGGATGAGGCAAATGACTTTCTTTTTCTGGCTGTCCTTAGGTATCTTGGCCCTTTACTGACTTGTGACGTGGTCTCATTATTTCAGCCGGCCTTGAGTCTTGGAACCATGGTACCCTTTCCTTGGGTTTCACTTTTTTGCCATGAATACATAGAATCAATTTCTTGGAGTTAGGGTACTCCCTCCCCAAACACAACTCCATCTATTCTCCCTGTCATCAGGATCCCCATTTTTTCACACAGCCCAAGATCAATCTTCCTCACCCTCCCAATCCACCCCCATGTAGAAGAATTCTTAGTTATAACTGTTCCCTGAGGTCCACAGATGTACCTTTCCTGCTGGGACAGCTCTGCTTTGTAGGGGAAGATAATGTTTGGGTGCACTCAGTCTCACACAAGGGTTAGAGTCATTTTACATTGGAATAGCTCCTTCCCTTCTAGGAACTGTGTTTTAATTTTTGACAGACTCAAAAAGAAGGAGTCTCCCCCTATAGTTTCAGACTTCTGGTTTAACGGCCTAAGACAGAGAGACTTCCACAATATATCGTGACCCGGGGAGTTCAAGTTTGGAGAGGAGAGACAGAAAATGCATTCTCAAGTCCGTTGTCTGGGGACAATTGCTTTCCACTCTTTCGGATTCTCGCCCTCTCCTCCATGACCTCTTTCTTCTGCTCGCGCCCCCCTCTCGCCCCCCGGCTCTTTCTCCTCTCATCCCCCTTCTTCCTCCCCTCGGTCTCTTTCTCCCGGAGATGTGTGCATCTCATCTCCGAAGCCCATCACTCATTTCTTGGCTTTTCTTTGGAAAACCTCAGTACGCCGCTCCCAAACAGAATTGTGGTTACCTTCCAGCCTAGCCCCGGCCTGCTCTTGTTCTGTGAGTTGGCTGACGTTCAAACTCAGAGGGAGGAACACACAAACACACACACACACACACACACACACACACACACGCACACACCCTCCTCCCAGCAGCACTATAAAAATCTTAAGAAACCAGAGGGACCGAAGCAAAATCCTCCCGATTGCGTTCTCCCCTATCTTTCTCTCGCATCTACTCTTTTTCCCCCCACCCCCCAGCTTACTAGGGGCTGGAGAAGAGCATTTGACTTAGCTGCCGGGATAAAAGCTCCTCTTTTCCCCAGAGACGGATTATTCTGTGTTTGTTTGGCCTCTGGATTTAGCATATAAAGGGACAGAGAAAGACTCTTGCTGTGGAGTTGGGCACCTGTAAGGGAAGAGAAAGCGAGAGTGTGGGAGGTGGGGGAGGGGGAGGGGCAAATCATTCTTACATGTAAGCGTAGAATCTATAATAGGGAAACTGAACTAGTGTTTAGTTCCAGTCACTTGGAAGGAAGTTCCCCTCCCCTCTCCTGTTATTAGCAACAGTCAGGATTGCTATGACATCCATTGGCATTTTTATTTGAGTTTTTCTCACAAATCCTAATGAGCAGTTCACGTTGGCACTTCATTTGGCACTGTGGATGAAGGCAGTCTGTTGTTGTTGGGGTACGATTCACACTTGCTAATGAATGATTTCCATTAGTGTATTAAACGGCAGGGCCAAACAAGTTAACTTCGAAAACTCAGAAGCCATTTATTCGTCTAGTGAAAACTCCTAGGACGCTCAGCTGTCAGAGGCTATGAAAATAAAAAAAGTCGAGTTTTATAGACCTTCTCTAGATAGGGACATCATCGATACCTTGACTGATCAATGTTGGCAACATCTGTCGCAAATTACGGGTTTGGATTTTATTTCTTCAGTAATTCCCAAGTTTTCTTCCGTTCCTAATCTATTAAATGTGCATAGCGCTATATATTAGGGTTGTGTGAATGTATATGCGTGTATATGGATATTATTTATTATTTTCAAAGTAAGATCTGAGTATTATATCCTTAAAAGAAATCAAAAGTCTTCTTACCCAAAGTACAGGGAAAAACATAGGCAAAATGAATCAATCTCATTGGATATTATCTTTATAACCTCCATGCCAAGAGTGCCATCAAGTGTCAAGGGGCTAAATAGCCATGAGCCTGTGGATGGATACCATGTCACACAGCTCTCTATGTGTGACTTGGCCAACGATCACATCTTCCTCCTCCACCTCCTCCATCCTCTTGTTCTATCTCCAAACCCCAGGGATCCAGATTTTGGAAAATAGATCAAATCAAGGCTGTTTTTTTTTTTTTTTTTACTGTTTCTCTATTTCTAGAGAGAGACCATCCTCTATAGGTTCTGAAGTTTACAAACCCAAGTCCTAAAACATTTAAAAGAAAATGTCTTGTACTTGTCTATTTTACTTCATTAAGAATGAAAGCTCCCAGGTGGTAGGGTGCTATTTTTCTATTCATTCTGCATAGAGCCTAGCACATGTGGGGGCCTTCAACAAATGAGCATTGTTGCTGAGGTGAAGGCAGCTCCCTAAAGAAAACAAGGGAATGTCAGAACAGCTTTGCAATCGTACCTTTAGCCAGCTGTTGGGCCAACTTCCAGTTTTGTCTCTGGAACAACCAAAAAAGATCCCAACATCTATCCCTATTACTTTCTGTTAACTCCTGACTATGCCCTTGTGCACATGTATTCACCATTCCTGGAGACCAGATGAGACTGGCTGACATCTTGAAATGAAAAATCTATGTGCTAAAACTCTAAAGGTGAGCCGTTTAATACATATACAACACATAAGCCAAGACCCAAGTAAGACTGTCTCTCAATATGAGCATTGTAAATATGAGCAGAGGTGAGAGAAGGGGACTCTCTCCTTGGTTACATCTTCAGTCCTAAAGTGAGGTACCTAACCAATTTGGTTCATGCCACTGTTTGTCAAATGCCTGATCCTATCTACATTTTGCAAAAATGATCTGGCCAATATTTACTTTTTGTGGAATGGAGGGGTAGGAGAATTGCAGGGCTATAGGTTCATAGGATCATAGATTTTGAAGTAGAAAGGACCTTAGAAAGTCAGGAACTCCCATAGAATGGAAGTTTCTTGATAATAGGAATCATTCCTTCTCTGTATTTATATTTCTAGTACCTAGCATCATGTTGACATTACTAAAATTCTTACTGTTTCTCATAAGTGATTTGCCCAGGGTCATGCAGTTAATAAGGGATCAAGGCAAAATTCAGAACACTACCTACTATGCTATACTGAATGCTTCCTGGATATGCTAGACATAGTAATTTCTCAATAAGTATTCATTAGATTGCAGTATATTGAATAGAAGGCTAAGAGTAGGAACTCTCCTCTCCCTCTTAGATCGTCTTTGATACTTAATCTACAGTATTATCTTAGCCCCTTAGTTTGTACATTGTAATGGGAGTTCTTTTCCCATTCGGTTAGGGCATAGATTATAAGAATTATAAAATGCTTTGGAGATTAAATCCAATCTGCTTTGGAGGCAACATGGTACAATGGAAAAAATGGAAAAAGGAAAATGGCTGTGGACTCAGGACCTGGAGTTAAATCTTAACTCTGAGGTTTCATAGCTGTGCAAACTTGAGCAAACAATTTCCCTTCTAAAGGGTCTCACTTTCTTCATCTATACTCTGTACTCCAGCTCTAAATCTTCAGTACCTTAATATAGACAAGATCTTGCAGATTTTAGAAACATGGAAACTGAGTCCCAGAAAACCTAAATAAAACCCTAAATTCAAACAAGGAACCCTCAGAGAACTCCAGCCTGATTCTTGACTAATGCAAAAATTTATAGTAAAGTTGGATAAAGACCATATGAATGAAATGGAAACAACCACGTTTCCTTTTCCAGATCCACTCTAATCAAACTACTTGTTTATCCACCTATTTTGTGACCTTAATTATCTGTTTCTATAGTTTTACTGGTACCCTGAATTGACTTTGTTTAGCCTTAGTGTGATCTAGCTACATTTATTCATGCAAATTGGCCCAATTCTGAAACAATGAAAATCAAATTACTTACCAATATAAGTATAGTGATATTTTCACTGCACCAGAAAGACAATTATTTATTAAAGGAAATCGGTAAGCACATTTTTCAATATGGGGCAGCTATATGGCAAAGTGGATAGAATGCTGGCCTAGAGTCAGGAAGACTTCTATTCTTCTATTCACATCTAGCCTCAAACACTTACTAGCTGTGTGACCCTGGGCAAGTCACTTAATTCTTTTGCCTCGGTTTCCTCATCTGTGAAATGAACTAGAGAAGGGAATGGCAAACCACTCTATTAGGTTTGCCAGTGAAACTCTAAATTGGGTCACAAAGAGTAAGATGTGACTGAAATGACTGAAAAACAACAAATTTTTAAATATAGTAAATAAGATTTTTAAAAAATGAAGTAACTGTTCCTTCAGGATTTTTATGTGGATGGGGTAGATCATAGCCTACTTTATGTGACCCTTGTTCAGGCTCTTCCATTGTTTTTTCACAAGCAGTCTATCAAACAAATTAGAGATCTTCTTCTGGGTTTCTTGATATTCTGTAGGCTACAACGGAGTATATCTTCAATGGAATCTGTCTCACTCTTTATAGAGATCTGCCCATTCCCTTTTCTAGTCATATGTCTCTTTTTGGGGGTGTCTTTTTATTCTTATTCTTCATGGATTGTAAGTCTATTTATGCTCACCATACATCTCTATGATTCTTTGGGTGACCTACAGTTGTGTTATTTCTGCAATTGTTGTTTGTGACCTCATTTGTGACCAACATTTGCCAAGTTTTCTTGGCAAAGATACTGGAGTGGTTTGCCATTTCCATCTCTAGTTCATTTTATAGATGAGGAAACCGAAGCAAACAGGGTTAAGTGACTTGCCCAGAATCACACAGCTAGTATTTGAGATCAGATTGAAACTCAGGTCTTGCTTACTCTAGCCCCAGTGCTGTATCTACTGAACTACATAGCTTCCTTTCTTGAGATATGGAATTCCTATCCATGATCTGATGCCATATGGTACTACCAGAAGGATACTAGTGTTAACAATGTCTCATCTGTTTTATCTCAGGAAAAAGCTTGAGGTGATGAACACATTGCACAATTCTCCAAATCTAATACTCTTCTCCTCCATCTCCTTCATTTTCAAATCTGGGACCAGGTTATTTATCTATTTGCTAGGTTTTTCAAAATTAATTCAACTGATATATATAGACAGTGAGCCTTCTTCAATCACTTCTTTTTCCCCTCAGTGGTTAATTAGACTGAATTCTTAGGAACAATAACATATCTCACTTAGGAAGGTCTAAAATATTTCAGAGGTTGATGAAACCATCAGAGGGTCATCCCCAAACTGGAGCATCAAGAGGAGCTTCTCATCTATAGAGAAGCCTTCTTCCATTTCAACCCAAAGTGGGACAATCAATCAGCAAGCACTTATTAAGTAAGCACCAATTATGTGTTAGGAAGTACCCCAAAGTATTAGGAATACAAAAACAAAAGTGAAAATATTGATGCCTTCAAGTAATGTATAAGTTACCAGATATCCTCGTTCCCCCCCCCATTTTATGTCTCATTTGATCTTCATAAAATGAATAATTGTCTCATTTAATTTTTTAATGGAATTAAATAGATTGTTCACTCTTGCAAAACAGCCTTGATTACATGAAATTTTAAAAAGCATCAAGAAGAACTTGTAGATAGAGGGCTGGACTCTCAATTAGGAAGACCCAGGTTCAAATTCAGCCTCAGGTACTCACTAGCTTTGTGAATCTGGGCAGGTCACTCTCTGTTCCAGTATGGGGATAATAATAACATTTGTTAATCCAGTCAATTCGAGGATCAAAGAGGTAATATCTGCAAAATTATTTCCAAACTTCAAAATGCTATATAAATGCTAATTATTATAATCAGAGCTATAAACATTTGATTATTTGGGGGGAAATATTTATTTATTGATTCACTAAACATATAGTAATTAGATAATAATATTAGCCTAGCATTTTAAAGTTTCTAAATCACATTTCATTACAGATGGATAATTCTGCCAGGTGGGTATTAATATCTACAATTTATGGTTAGGGTTATGATTATGGTTAGGAAACAGACTTAGAGGTGAAATGATTTGGCCCATGGTTATATGGCTATGTGAGAATTAGGAGATAGACTCAGATCTTCCTGACATTCTAGCCACTGTACCATCTTGTCTCTTTACTTATACAGTTGAGTTTTTAAAACCCAAGTGTAGGCTTTATATTTAAGCCAACTAAATAACTTATTAAATTTGACTCATTATTTTAACATGTCAAAAATGTGGGATTCTGATCATGTTACCCCAAATATTAGGTATTTCTTTCACTCTTCTAATATCAGTAAAATTGGAAAGTATACTATATACTTAATTTATCCATATCATCCACAAGAATATGGAGTAGCATAAGGCCAAAACCTTCTAGGACACTGCACTAGAGATGTACTTCCAATTAAATTAGACACAATCCTCTACGGTGGTTATAGTGAGTACAGAAGAGAGATTTTGGAGGTAGAATCAACAGGAGTTGGTAATTGTATTTGTGAGGTGAGGAAGACGAAAAATAGGGTCATAGATGAGATTTGGAAAGAACCTTGGAAGATATTTAATACAAACCCATAATTTCACAAGTGAGGAAGTAGATAGTAAAGGAGTAATATGATTTGCACACAGTCACACAGATAATTAATAACAGCCAAGATTTAAACCCCATTCGTAGACTACAAATTCAACAGTTTTCCAAGAGTAAAAAATTATTGAGATTACAAGCTGAGTTACTAGAAAGATGTAGTGTCACCAGTATAGATAGGGGGAAAAGAAGTTTGGAGAGGGGAAGATTCTGAGAAAAATAAAGGAATTCTATTTTCAGTATATTGAGTCTGAACTGCTAATGGGACATCTTCATGCAGAATCATCTAGCAGGC
Organism: Myrmecobius fasciatus; assembly: GCA_023553655.1. NCBI lineage: Eukaryota > Metazoa > Chordata > Mammalia > Dasyuromorphia > Myrmecobiidae > Myrmecobius > Myrmecobius fasciatus. The sequence continues at coordinate 49,350 of JAJPUD010000622.1, read as the reverse complement.
AGTTGGAAATATGGAACTGTAACTATGAAGAGAAGATAGGAAGTAGGGGTTAAAAATATAGGGTTGGGAGTTTTCTGTTTAAAGGTGATAATTACAGTTATGAAAGCAGAAAATCCCCAAGCAATTGAGGCTATCTAGGGGAGAGAAGCAAAGAAAGAACATCGAGAAATACCCATATTTAAAGAAACATTAGGATTAAATAAATGTGATAAATTAATTTTAAACCAATAAATTTTTTTTAAGTGCCAAGTAGGTTCAGGATCTATGATAAGCATTGGGGAGACACATAAGAAAAATACAGTTCCTGCCCTCAGGACATTTACAATCTAATGGGAAGGCAACCTTCTCCCCAAAATAACCTGGAATGTATGGGGGTAGGTGAGGAGATAGGGTTACCTGGTACAGGGATATGTTATTTCATGGAGTGGAAACTAAACAGAGCTGGTGATGGAGAGTCAAGTTACAGAGAAGGTTGTGAGTCCTATAAAGGAATACTTTGGGAAGAGTCAAGTGCTTTGCTTTCCATGCTCTGCTGCAATCTGAGTGAAGAAGCAATTCAGAATGAGTTGAGAAAGTGTAGTTATCCATTTTTCATGGTGATGAGATGTCCATTGGTTAATTTATTCTGGAAGGGAAGGCAAGTTGTTCCATGGAGTTGAAGCTAAATAACATTGCTAGTAAAGAACAGTATAGAAATCAGCAAAGGAGACATGGAAGGGATTGTTAGGTAAATTAGGGTCACAAGAAGTGTCATAGAAGCCAGGAGAGGAGAGGATATCAAAAAGAGGAGGGAGGAGGGTCAGACTGTCACATGTCTCTGAGAAGTTAAGGAGATTGAAAACAAAAAAAAAGATCATTAATTTTTGTAATGAGGAAGTTATTAATGACACTGGAGGAAGCTGTTATGGGAGAGTTGTGGAAGGTGGTTGCAAAAGTATGAAGAGTGAATGATGGAGAGGAAACAGCTAGGTGGCTCAGTGGATAGAGCACTGGGCCTCAAGTCATGAAGACTCATCTTTCTGAGTTCAAATATGGCCAGGGACACTTACTTCACTTAACCCTGTTTGATTTCCTCCCCTGTAAAAGGGAGCTGGAGGAGGAAATGGTAAACCATTTCAGTATCTTTGCCAAGAAATCTCCAAATGGGATCACAGAGAGTTGGACAGGAAAATGACTCAGCAACAACAAAGAGAAAAGGATAATGTGGGGGAGGATTGTAATATAATCAAGGGAAAGTTGTTTATTTAAAGATGGCTAAGAAGGGAGCATAGGTACATATACACACACACACATATATGTTAGAAGAAGGAAGAGACTTAAGCTTGAATAAGAGGGTATGATGGAGTTGAGTAATGGAGGAAATAAGAGGAGACCCATCTCTTCTGAGACTGAGAAAAACGAAGAGAAAAAGAATTAGGAAAATGAGAGTCTTAGAGAAGACAAGGAAAGTTAAAGAGGTTTCTATATAGATTCTATACTTCTAGGCAGTAGGTTTAGTGGCAATAGTGCTTGACTTAGAGTCATAAAAGACCTGAGTGTGAATCCTACCCCATATATTTGCCTGCCATGTGATTTTGGGGCAAGTCATCTAAATACTTTCAACCTTAGGTTACCCATCTGTAAAATGATAAAAAAAAGCATCTACCTCAAAGGATCATTATGAGAATCAAATTATGTAAAATGCTTTGTAAATTTTTAAAATGTGACCCTCACCCAGTCATTTAACATTTGTAAAATGAGGAGGTTGATTTAAGTTTTCCCTAAGAGCTATTCCACTTCTAAATTCTATGAATTGCTGGATTGCTATTACTATTAATTACAATTAATACTTTTACCATTAATAACATGATCATTATTAAATATTGCTAATTAAATTTAATACTATCAAATATTAATAATAATGACACATTGATATAAAACATTTTATTTAAAAATACTTTATATACTTTATTTGAGAGTCAGATAACACAGGGGGTAGAGTTGGGTTACTAGAATCAGGTGAACCTGAGTTCAAATTTGACCTCAGAGACTTACTAGCCACATAATCCTGGGTAAATCACACAATCCTATCTGCTTCAATTCTTTAATTGTAAGCAGAGATTATAATGGTACCCACCTCCTATGTTTGTAGTGAGCAATCTAAACAAGATAATATTTGTAAAACCCTTAGTACAGTGCCTGATACAGAGTAGGCATTTAATAAATGTCCCCTCAGGGCAGCTAGATGTTGCAGTGGATAGAGCACCAGCCCTGAAGTCAGGAGGACCTGAGTTCAAATCTGATCTCAGACACCTAACATTTCCTAGCTGTGTGACCTTGAGCAAGTCAATTAACCCCAATTGCTTTAGCAAAAAATATAATAATAATAAAATTAATAAATATCCCTTCCCAGATGTATTTATTTATTTAGATTTTTTTTGGACTAGGTGAAAGAAGAGATTATTTTTCTCAATTGCTACCTGACCTTAATCACTGAATGGGTGTGGCCTCCATCAAACTGACACCCATTGTGTCTTAAAAAGGCCAAGGTCTCTCATTTTATCCAGGACCATCTCCAGGTATCTTTATCTATATCTTGCCACTAGACCCAGATGGCTCTGGAGGGGAAAGTGAGGAAGGTGACTTTGTCCATCCCTCCCTCACTGAAATCCAATTCACTTGTCTGTCATAGTGTCACCTTCTTGATATCTTGGTCCTCTTCAAGAACGAAGGACAAACAGCAATCTTCAGAACACTCCCTTGAGGCAAGTTGAGCCAATATGATTATACCCATTTTACAAATGAGGAACTGACCTTCCAGAAGCTGAAGGATTGTCCAAGATCACACAGTGGTTGGATGGTAAAGCCAAAACTCAGAATTCAGAAACTACTGTTTCAGGTCCATTCCTTATCTACATTACATTAGTTTTATTGCCCGTTTTAACCCTCATACCCCATCCCCACAGAATCAGCCTTTCAGATGATTGCAGGGCCTGAATTTACCAGATGTTTAAGCATCATGCAGACTCAGCTTGGGAATCAAGGTTTTTCTGAAGCATAGCCCAAGCAGGGCTCTGGACATTTGGATTATACGCTTCCTTGACATCCATGCCAATAAGGATTTCCTCCCCCTTATTTGGAGGTGACATCCCGGGCAGTGTGATTTCCCACATGCAGCTTGGCTGAGAGGGCAAATACATTTCTGGCAGGGCCTTGAGCTCCGGTCACAAGCAGAAGCTGTCATTGGGGCAGTTGAGCAATGGACATCCCAGGCACCAACAGGAGGGTTGGTTATTGTGTTTGCCATACTTGTTGCTATTCCATCTGCCTTTCCCTGCAGTGTCTCTCCTTGTCATCCAGAATCACACTTGAGGTGTTTATAGTGATGATGGCTTGAGTCAGGCAGATGCCTGAATAACAGATTCAGTGAAGTACACAGATTTATAGAATTTTGAACTGGAAGGGGCCTTAGAGGTCGTGTGGTCCAATCACCTCACTTTACAGAACAGGAAAATGAGATCCAGAAGAGATTGACTCAAGTAGGTTGCATAGCAAATTAGGAGCAAAGCCAAGACTAGAACCCGTCATAAAACCTCAACATTATAGTCCCATGTTCAAGTTTCCCATCCCAGACTGCTGCCTGCCAGATCCAGGGTTAGTCCTTTGGTATCTAAAGCTGCATTTAGGGAAAATCACCATGTAAGACCCTGTGAAATTCTTTGTTCTGGAGTTGCTTGGGTGATGAGCAGGAATAACAGCTTAGGAATTCTCAGTGATTATTTCTCTCTCCTAGTCAAAGAAATCTACCCTCCAGATGTGCTCATAAAGGTACCTTCTCCTTATGGCCTGGGGCAGAATTATCCTCAGAGTTTCAAATGCCATTCCTTCTCTTGCTTTCCCTCCTTCCCTACTTCTATATGTTTTGTGACATCCTAACATTGGATTCTAAGCTAAGTGGGTTTATGAGTCCAAGGCTCCCCTCAACTGGCCTCTTCCTAAACCACACCATCAATTACTATCACTCAGAGATCCTTGTACAGATCTCTGGCAATGTAGACTGATTCCTCTGGACCTCATGGGGTCATCATGGTTCCCTCTGCCGACTCATTTCAGCACTCACCGGACAGTGGAACACAGCCAGCTGACTTCCCTTTCTATCCTCATCTCTCTACCTTCCATCATCCCCCCTTTTTTCCTGCCCCTACCCAACTCCCCCATATTGTTCCTAGGTTAGTGTTGATGGAGGAATTGCATGCAGTTAAAGAGCTGAGCTCTAAACTCGTATGTTGGGAGTAAGCTTTGGAGCGGGAGAATCCTTTCTATGTCATGCTTGCCACCAGAACATTGGTCCTGCCACTTTAAATGAGCAGATGAGGTTGGCTGATGCTTCAGCCACCGTGTAACCGGATCTCCATGGGCTCTTGAAAAATGGAACTCTTTTCAGCAGCAAATGTTTGCAATTAACTTTAACATATGGTGGAATTTGTTTTTGTGTCTGTAAAGCATGATAGACTCCAAATATCTGGCAGAGAGAGCACTAGGGATGTCATTCCCCTCTGCTTAACTAGCAGAAGGCTTGTCCAATTTAAGTGTGGGCATCAGGACACTTGGTGAGGGAAAGAGTGATCAATCAGGGGATTCAAGGGTCTTGAAAGCTCTCCTAGGATCAGGAAGAAAAACACTACTTCCTTAGTTGCAAAACCATCTTTTTTGGAAGGTATAGTTACCTGGCCAACATAAGCAAGCTTAGAAGCTCTCTTCCAACCGTGATAGTGCCCAGAGGTCTACTGTCTTGAGGTGTGTGGCAAATAGTTCTCGATATTGGTTGCTACTGGTTATGGCAAGCAAATGCCCTGACTTCTGACAAAAGTTCTGAAGACAATAATTCTGCTCTTATCTTCACCTATCCAGATGTGTCCAAGAAGAATATAACTGTCTCAGGCCTATTCCTGTCTTTCCAAATAGGAATCCCACTGTCTAGGGTCCAATACAATCTTCTGTAATACAGTAGAAAGAGTATTGGGCATGTGTCTGGGGAACAGGGTTCAAATGTTGGGTTTGCTCCTTATTCTCTCTATAACTGTCAGTCCGTTGCTTAATTGAATTTAATTTAACTGTAAATTAAGAAGTTGGAGTAGATAATTTCAAAAGTATCTTTGATCTCGATCAAGGAATCTATATATTTAAAAATGTTCTATGTATTCAAACTGTTCTATATATTTAAAATGTTGAAATTAATGTTGTATAATATATTGAGGAATAGCTACGGAGATTGGACAAGCTAGAGACATCAATCCTTGGTTGTGATATTTTCCCTGCCACCAGTTTCCTTAAATAAAATTCATGATTGGGTTTAGATTAGGCTACCTAACTTTTTGGGGTTACTTCCAGTTCTAGGATTCCATTTTTAAAATTAAAGCTTTTTATTTTCAAAATATATGCATGGATAATTTTTCAACATTAACCCTTGCAAAACTTTGTGTTCCAAATATTCCCCTTCTTCCCCCACCCCCTCCCTTAGATGGCAAGTAATCCAATATATGTTAAACATGGTAAAATATATGTTAAATCAAATATATGCATACATATTTATACAATTATCTTGCTGCATAAGAAAAATCAAATCAAACAGGAAAAAAAAACTGAGAAGAATAAAATGCAAGCAAACAACATTTGTGAAAATGCTATATTGTGAAGCACACTCACTTCCCACAGTCCTCTCTCTTTGGGTGTAGATGGCTCTCTTCATCACAAGGCCATTGGAAATGTCCTGAATCATCTCATTGTTGAAAAGAGCCACATCCTTCAGAATTGATCATTGTATAATCTTGTTGCCATGTATAATAATCTAGGATTCCATTATTCTATGATACTAATACACATTTTCAATTATTTGTTGACTAAAATGAGGAACACGTAGATAAGTCTTACCTGGTAAATTGTCATTATATTTAACATAAGCTGAGTATATACCTAATTAGACCCTTCACTGAAAGTTTTAAATTCCTTAGACCCTATTTTAATGACATGTAAGTAGCAGGATCTGGATTTTTGGTCCCTCACCCCACTCTGATTTTTTTTCACAAGTTAGTCAGGCATTTGTTCATTGACTCTTGAAATAGCTTGGACTTCTTCAGCAGAACAAATACCTGTTAAATAGAACTGAATTGAACTGAGTCAGAGATTAGTTGGAGTTTGTCGCTCAAATTCTCTTTATTCACATGGCATTGTAACAATTTCCCCAGCCTTTATTTTGTAGGATATGTCTAACTATCAACCATGCTACGGAGATATAGAAAAGCTACCAAGAATCACAGTGAGTCAATATCATAGTCCTGTTTTTTATATGTAACCCTAAAGACAAAGCCATTGATGCCCAGAAATGTTGTCCTGATAAACAAGGAGGGATTGGTAGATCTTGTTTTCATCCTACAGATATTTATGATATACTATGATGTCATCATTTTGCATAATATGCAGGAATATTTAAAAAAATAGCACATTCCTCTAGCCCTCAAGGATCTTACAATCTAATTAGATGGGCAAGACATATACATGTGAAAAATTAAATAATAGCATGAGAGAACATTAATAAGAGAGCTGTCAAGTAAGGATATGTCAAAAGATATGGCTTACAAGACAAAAGAACACACTAGATAATGGCTAGGAGTCAGAAGAAAGATAATGGTTATAACTTTGGATCTTCCTCTTGTTAACCTTGGGTCCTTTAGCTAGCCAATTACTTAACTGTTTCCTCAATTGTAAAACAAAAATAATAATACCCACCTAGTTTTCCACACAGGGTCATAATGAAATCCAAATGTAATAAATGACACTTTTTCAAAAATTGTAAAGTATATAGGTATGTGGGCTCTTCTTACTAAAAGACTGATACAAAGAATGAGTGCTGGAAGAATTTAGAGAGCAGAGCAAATAATTGTGATCTAGAATGCCTAGAACGGTAGGGAACACTTCATGGAGGAGGTGGTCCCAGAGGGATGGAATTATAGATGCTAAAAGGAGGAAGGAATTTTCCAGATTATTTTCCAGGTAAAAAAAGTTGAGGCCCAGAAAAAATAAATAGCTTATTGAGGGGCCTGGAGCTTGTTAAAAAGGAAGAAACATTCCACCAACTGTCTGCATGCTCTTAGACAAATCACTTGTGATTTCAGTATGTGGAGAAGAGACTGGAGAGCTTTCCAAGTGGAAATACAGGCCAATGTATTTGGGCAGCCTTCTGCAATGCAAGAAAATTCTCCTCCTTCTCTTGTTCCTCCTCCTTTTCTTCCTTCTCTTCCTCCTTTTCCTCCTCCTCCTCCCCTTCCTTCTCTTTTTTCCTCCTCCCCCTCATCCTTACTCATTCTCCTCCTTCTTTCTTTCTCCCTTCTTTTCTTCCTTTAATTCTGCTCATAGTCTTTATCCAGAACCATTTAGGTGGCAATTTTAGGCTCCTAAATAAATACATGAGAAAAATCTTCCTCATCTTTTGCAAATTAAAAAAAATAGTAATCTGGCATGTATGTAGTCCTGTGCCTTGTTCATCATAGGCACCAAGTAAATGTATACATGCACAAATATAGCACGGCCCCTCCTTTAGTGGGTTCCCTTACAATATGCTATATTTGATATTGATACTTTTTCCTATTTCCTCACTGTAATGACATTAACTGGCTTTTATTCCTTTTCTATTCTTTCCTAGAAGTAAAATACTAAGGTTGATTCAGTTCTATCTAAAGATGACAGCTGTACTTTCACACTTTACTTGGGGTGTCTTAGATGCATTTAATGCAATCATCATTATTTCATCATCTCAAATCACATGCAGCTGTGATTGCTTATGGCCATGGTTCGTAGCTCTCATTAGCCTGTTTGGACTCCTACCTAAGACGTGATTAGCTGGTATGAGATCCAGCCCAGACTTCCTTTGCTGGAATGGAGGTTAGGGCAGTAGAGAGTTATCCTATCTTCTATATAAGGGGTCATCAGGGCAGGTCGATGGTGAGACCTAAAATCCCAACTCCCATTGTTTCAGAGACAGTTCCCACATTTATTCTATTAGTTCACTGAACTCTGACCTTTCACTCTCTATTGTGAAAATGAAAACATGGATCCAATCAAATAGACCTTTGGGTAGCCGGATCTCAGCAGGACCATTTCTAAGCTCTCTTGCCCCCAGCCCTTGGATTGATAACACCCTCTTCAGGCAATCTCCAAATATAGTCTAGACTCATTATCTAGCCTTCTTTTGTCTGAGAGCCTCAAAAGAACTGAAGTGCACTTGGTGAGATAATGGGAGTAAATGATGAAACAGGAAATCCATCTCTGGGCATCTTTTGGCAAGTCAGTGGTGGCTTAGCTCAGGAATGAGATAATGAGTCTTGGCTATTCAGAAGAGGCTTCATGCAGTCTTAAGGCCTAATCTGTCAGTGAACTTGTGTCTGTGTCCTGGTCTTTGAGCTTGGTGCCTCTGAATGTATAAGATACTCCTGGCAAGTTATTTATTTACTTGGGATCACCGGAAATCTCAGAAGATTTCTGGTCTTTGGTACATACACATTGACCCAAGAATATTCATTCAGTTCCCTCATTCACCCCTTCCACCAAGTGAATTGTTATACTTTGACACTTTTTTTTTTATTATTTTGGCTTCCCTGTCAAAATGTTCCCCTGTGAAGCATAGCTAAAAAGGTAAGTGGGATTATAAATGGACCTTCTAATAGCCATGCTTCCTGCTGATCATAATAGCTGACATTTATAGCAGTTTATGGTTACAAAGCTCTTTATATTCACTCATTTGAGCTTCACAACAGCTGTGTGATTTATGTAGCACAAGTGCCATGACTTCCATTTTCCAGGTGAGGTAACTGAGGCCCCATAGAAATTAAATGACTTGGCCATGATCACATGACTTAGCCACTGTCAGCATGTCAGGACTAGAACCCAAGACTCCAAATGGAGTGTTTTTTCCATTATTACACATGGTCTCTCATGATGGTACTGTTTAAGGTTCCCAGGGGTCTTAAGGGTAATGTGTGGGTGTGTTTACTTTGAATCTGCCAAGCCAACAGCAACTCTCAATTTCATGCTTGTGGAATCTCCATTTTATGGTTTGCTGGGAATCCATGGATCATTTCCTCCTGTCACCTAGCTCATTCCTGGACCAACTCCTACTGCCTTTTCTATGAGTTCATCCACACAGCTGTGGTCCATCAAAAAGAAAACTGGATATGGAATCCTGGGTTCAAAATCTGGCCCTATCACTTGGTATTTTTTTCATTTTGGCCAAACATTTCACCTCCCCTCATTTTTGTCATTTGTAAAATCAGCAAATTGGATTAGAGGACAGATGACTCCAAAAGTCCAAAAAGACTTTCAGATCTAATCTATCATCACATATTTTGTAACTGATTAATAAAAAATTGCTTCAAGTTTCTATTAAATTAAAAAAAACATTTCTTAACTACCTATTATGGGTAAGGAATAGTTTCAAGGATGTAGATATGAGTTAAATACAGTTCTTTCATTCAAGGAGATCACTATCTAAGAGGGTTGTTTATATATTACATATGTTATAGACTTATAATTTTGTTGTTGTTCAGTTGTTTCCAACTCTTCCAGTTACTCGAAGGTCTAGCAGCAAAACAGACCACTGATGGAGTGATATGAGGGTGATCCTACTACTAGTGATGGGTAGGATCACCCTCATATCACTCCATCAGGAGATATGAGGGTGATCCTATTACTCAAAATTTCTACTTAAAAACCTTCCAATAACTCCTATTTCCTAACCAATAAAGTGAAAACTCCTCATTCTGGCACTTAAGACTTTATGAAGTCTGGCTTCAACTCTACTCTGTATATTTTATATTTCATCCAAACTAGACTGCTTACCATTTGACTTTCTTAATAAATTAGCAAGAGTCAATTAAATAACTATAATATTCCAAGCCAGGATGGGAGGGTGGGATGGGGGGCAGCTAGTTGGTATAGTAGAGCACCAGCCCTAAAATCAGGAGGACCTGAGTTGAGATCCAGCTTCAAATACTTAACACGTCTTAGCTGTGTGACCCTAGGCAAGTCAATTAACCACAATTGCCTCAGCAAAAAAAAATAATATTCCAGGCATTGGGGATTCAGACATAATTTAATCCCTGCCATCATCATACTGCTCCATCAGTAAAGACAGTGATCCATTTTGCTGCTAGAGCTGTGAGTAACATGATCAGAATGGAAAACCATTAGTATAATGGTAATATGAACAATAGACTGGGGTAGGAAGAACATGGAGACAAGAATATCAGTTGGGCAGCTATTACAATAGTCTGAACTAGAGGGGATGAGCACTTAAGACAAGATTGTTCAAGTGAGAGTGGAAAGGATAAGCAGATTTTAATTTAGAGTCAGAAAGGCCTGAGTTAAAGGCCTAACTTTGAATGCACTGATTGTTTGATACTGGGCAAGACATTTTACTTCTCATGGCCCCAAACATCTCTTTAGGTGTATTGATTTCAGAGGAGGAGTCAATCTACATTAGTATAGTGGAAGGAATTTTTTCACTGGGAATTATCTATACTTATGAAATCAAAGGTCCAGGCCAAAATTTTAAATGTCACGTTTTCTCCCCCACAAAATAATGAAGTAATCAAAAGTTGCCTCGGTTTATTTATCAGGATTTCAGAATATTTAATAATCAATATTCAGATCCTCATTTTTACCAATGAATGAACAAACCTTTTCAGTTTGAAAATTGTTGTATTATTGGCCAAGTTCTAGATCTTGTGTTTAGTGAATGAGTGAATTAGTGTGTGTGTGTGTGTGTGTGTGTGTGTGTGTGTGTGTGAGAGAGAGAGAGAGACAGAGAGAGACAGAGAGAGAGAGAGAGAAAGGGAGGGAGGGAGACAGAGAGGGAGAGAAGGAAGGAGACAGAGAGGGAGGGAAGGAGGGAGAGAGAAAGAAGGAGGGAGGTGGGGGAGGAGGGACAGGGACAGGGAGAGGAGAGGGAGAGAGATTTCATAAAATTTGGCTTTATAACTAGTCACTCCTATTCTCTGTCCCTTGGAAGCTTAACATGAGGTTTATCAGGTGGTTTCATATGGAAAAAAACACAACATAGCAAGCTAAAATGGTGATTTGGCAAGAGCTTTTAAAATTGCTTCAGTTGCTCTCTCTATGGTTATAAGGAACCCACCAGTGCTTTCTCATGTCATTCTGCCCTGTAAACAGAGCATCTGTAAGATGAATGAAGTAAATAAGGATTGCTATCAAGAAAATGCCTTTTCTTCTTTCCTTTCTCCCAAGTTAACTACAATTCTCCTAAGGATTCATTAGTACTATTGGCAGCGTATTTCCACCAATTGTGTTAAATGTCTTTCATTTCACCTACCCCTGCTAGCTCTAAATCCTATGATGCAGGTTGGCAGCTGTTTGAGGCTTGGTGGGGTGCTCCTAATACAATACAAAACCACATTTGCTCATTAACTAGTACTCCATAAACTGTCTTTGTGAACTCAGGTAAGCTCTCCATATTAAGAAATGAAGAAGGGGATGGGGGTGGGGGGAACTGACAAAATGAGAACCAAAAGGCAAACCCATTTCAATTTCTTCCTATTCTTCCATCAAATTCTGCCTTCTAATACTTTCCCTGGTGGTTATCTTGATACCAAAATGAAAGAAAAGGTGATATCTTTACTGCCTGAATTAAGCCAGCTAGAAGAAATTTCTAACCTCAGAGAATTGTAAGGACTTGGAGAAAGGCTAGGCTTTGGTTTAAGTTAGAAGTTAGAATCTTGGAAGCCTCTTAGTTCTAGATACTCTGGCTCTAGACTATATAATCAAGTTACTTATTAGAAGGAAGGGAAGGGAAAGGAGGAAGGAAGGAAGAAAAGAAGGAAGGAAGGAAGCATTTATTAAATGCCTACAATGTAGCAGGCACAGTGTTTAGTGCATTACAAATATTATCTCATTTGATACTCATAACAACCCCAGAGATAGATCCTATTATTACCCCCTACTTCATAGTTGAGGAAATTAAGGAAGAAAGAAGTTCTTCAGTCACATAGATAATACATGCTTGGGGCAGGATTGGGCTCAGTTTATCTCCTTGTCATCCCTTTTTGCTACCCAGGCAGCAGGAGAGAGAGAGCTCTGTATTTTAAGTCCAAAGATCTGAGACAATAACTATATGACCTCGATTAAATCATTCTCCATTTTTCAGCATCATTTTTTTCATCTGTAAAATGAAGGGGGATGGTCTAGAGGTTACTAGCATCCCTCTTTCTTCAGGATCCCACAGTTCCTCAGGCCTTTGCTTATGCTCATAAAGCTAAAAAGTATTCAACCAGAAGATTCTTGAATCTTGTCCTGACCAGAGCACTAGGATCTCTAATAACTCTGAATAGATCCAGGAAATCTGTTTTGTAGTGGTTTGTGTTAGTGAGTTCCAAGTTTAGTTTCTGATACCTTTGTATTATGAGCTCTAACTCATGAGAGCAGATTGCTAAATTACTAATGTGAGCATTTATATCTCAACTATCAATAAATGCTACATATCAAGGTTTGTTTTATTGTTTTGTTAATTGAATAGACTTAAAAAAGTTATATTAAAATAATTTGTTCTTCAGTTCTTTTATTTATATCTGGTTCCCATTTGAGGTTTTCTTGGTAGAGATACTGGAATGATTTGCCATAGCCTTTTCCGGTTCATTTTCCAGTTGAGGAAGTGAGGCAGAGTTAAATGACTTGCTCAGAGTGACACAGCTGTCTGAAGTCAGATTTGAACTCAGGAAGATGAGTCTTCCTAACTCTGAATCCACTGTGTCACCTAACTGCCCCTAAAAATATAGAGATAAACTTCAAAAACTTAAAAAATGTGTTGTGTTTATATTTTTTCAAAGAGCTGGTTGTTAAACTTTTATCAGCAGACCCCTTTCCTTGTGTGTTGGGAAACTTATAGAAGAAGAGAATTGTAAAATAGAATCAACAACAATGAGCTGTCTTGAATGCAAAATGGTCAGCAATTGCTAGACTGAGGAATGATTTCCAAATGTGTGTTCAATCTCATGTGTGTGTGTTTGTCTGCATAGAATATTGCTGACTCCAAAAGCAAGCATCCTATTTCTCAGAGATTTTTCTGTGGTTCTCTTTTTCTTCATGTCTGTCCCTGTTCTCTAATCCTCTGAATGGAGCTGGATATAGGGAGGAGAGCCATGTGAAGAGAAGCCAGGCAGAAAATCACATCCCAGACTTGAACATGAATGATGTGGTTTAGCTGGGCGGCTTGTTGGCTGGCACAACACACTTGCCACCATTCCTCCTGGTTTTTCCATTTCCACACAATATTTCTTCCTTGTTTCAGTGCAACTTCCAGGGCTCACGCTATCTGGAATTAACTTAGCTGGTATCTTATAACTGGAACCTCTTTCTTTCTTCCCTCTTGGCTCCTCCCTTCTGTTCTCTTCTTCTCTTCTCTTCTGTTCTCTTTTCTCTTCTTTCTTCTTTCCCTCCCTTCTTTCTACCCTTTCTTTCATCCTCCCTTCTTTCCTTCTTTCTTTTTTCTCTCTCCCTCCTTCCCTCCCTCCCTCTTCCTTCCTTCCTTCCTTCTTTTCCTCCATCTCTTCTTTCCTTTCTCCATCCCTTACTTCCTTCCTTCTTTCCTTCCTCCCTCCTTCCTTCCTTCTTTACTTCCTTTCTCCCTCATTCCTTTTCTTTCTCTTTCCCTTCTTTTCTTCTCTTTCCCTTCTTTTCTTCTCTTTCCCTTTCTCTTCTTTCCCTCTTTGTGCCTATCTTACCTTCTCTCTCTTCAGTTCCCTTTTATATGTTGTCTTCCTGAATTGAAATTAAAATTTCTTGATGGCAGGGGTTGCCTTTCTCTTTCCTTTTTTTTCTTTTCTTTGTATCCCCAGTGCTTAGTCCAGTGACTACCATATAGTAATCACTTAATAAATGTTTGCTGTCCTGTTGGACATTATTAGAACATTTTGTCATGCTTTTTGCACAAGAAGCCCTCTTTATACTTTCCACCAGATCTGAGTGTCTATTATCTTACAAAGCTAGACTAATAATTGTATTTTATATTGGGAAATAGCACTATATTTGAAAACAGAAGGACCTGATTCAATCCCAGATGCTGTTACTAATCAGTTAGGTATGCTTAAATTCTATGCAAGCTATATTCACTCTTTTGTTTCTCCATTTTCTCTATTATAAAAGAATGGGGTTGGATTAATGATTTCCAAGGCTCTTGCAAGTTCTAGATTCTATGCTTCTACCTGGAGTTAAGAGGTTATATTGTGGAAGTATCAGGTATGTTCTGTTTCCAGAGCTATCAATAGTGGGCACCAGAGCCAACTGGTCAACACATATTCAAATTTAGTGTATATTTATTAAGTACCTACTATTTTCAGTGCCCTGTGGTAGGCTCTGAGAATGCAAGTACAAAGGTGAATCTTTGCATATAGTTAATGCTTAATGTTTTCATTCATCCATTCATTCATCTAAAGAGTTTTTTCCTTCAGCTGCTTTCTTTGCTTATTCCCAAATCTCCCAAGTCAGGACAGCAATGCAATATGATGAGGACTTCAGAGTTACTTCATGGAAGGGATTTTGTAAAAAAAAAATCATGATAATAATCATTTTTGCTTGGTTGGGGATGTTATGGAATGGGGGAAGAATCGGGGGGTATTACCAAAAAACTATCACTTCTTGATCCTAATCAACACTTTAGCTTGTGCCCTGATTTAAATAAAGATGACTAGAAATCTTAAATCTAATCCATAATAGTGACAGTCCCACTGCTAAATGGGAAGCAGCCTTAGACTTTCATTCAGGGAATCTGGATTCTAAGTGCAATTTCACTACTGACCCATTCTAAGATACAGTACAAGACACAGCGGTCCTTGGTAAACTCAGTTTTACCACTTGTAAAATGGAATAACAATACCTGCTGCAATTATTTCCAAAGAATGACATGGTGCTATATAAATATATAATTATAAATATGACACTACAGAAATGTCAGTTATTATTATCATCATTATTACTGATACTTCAAGACTTTCCATTTCCTTGAATTTAAAGCATTCCAGAAATTCAAAATATTTACCCCTATTTTCTGTGCCAAAAACCAGAGGCCAAGGGGTTATAAACCTTCCCCAAGGAAGCTTTTATGAAGGTCTTTACTTCTTGGTGGAAGAATTTGACTCTTTCCACCTACTGGAGCAATTAATGGGGAATTTTCTCCCTTCTTAGATTTCAGAGGTTCCTAGAATGGGAGAATCAGTCTGTTTTTAGTATCAGAAGTTATGACAACAGCATGTTATTGACCTACCACACAATAACAATAATGAGAAATGATGGGATGACATGGGAACCTAGAGATGCTCCCTCAAGGGGTCCCAAGAGCTTTCTCATAAAAAATGCTGTAATACTCTTGTCTTTCCAGGATAACACACACACACACACACACACACACACACACACACACACACACACACGGTGTGGGGGGGAGAGAGAGAGAGAGAAATGCTCATTCATACACACACACACAAAAACCCCACCAAAACGTACATTCTTTGTAAGAGTATACATTGTATTGGCCACTTGCCATCCAGTCAAACCAAAAATTATGGAACAAAAGGAATTGGTGCCCAGAATATCATCTAAAAATACCCTATTCCCCCCTGCTCTCTTGTTTGCTGGGCATGGTTAAGAGGATCCCAAGAGGATAATGATGATGAAGGGAAAAGGAAAACTGACATTTTCAAAAGAAATCAAATCTTTAACCCCCTAAAAAGAAAATATATTTTCTGTATGTCTGTTTTATGTTTCATAGCATTTTTTTGTATGTTTGTGTGACAATAGGGAAAGACTATATTATATGTTGTGTCATCTCAACCATGGACCATTGGAATTCAGGGTTTCCTGGAATTCTTAAATTCTTTGAACTTGTTAATAGGCAGTTTTCTGGATGTTGGCAGAGGAGAGGAATAGGAAAAAAGAAATAAGAGATTCTAACTAGGAAGAACAGGAGTGGTGTATGCATACATATGCACATGAGCATAAACAGACACAATTGTTTTATTAACTCCTTTGGTTTGAACATGATATTAAAGTTAGAGATTTTCACCTTTGTGTAGACCAGTTGCCTCTACATCTTTCTATAGTCTATTGTCATTAACAATATTGAGCTTTATTAATACTTGTCACTGATTTGTTCGTCTAGATATCAAGAGGAAGGAGTCTAAAGGTCCTGCCTTATTGATGGTGGTCAGCCTACTAAGTATTAAAGAGCTTATTAAGAACTTGAGAGGCAGGACTACTGGGCTCTAGTTCTAGCTACTGTATGATTTTGAGTAATTTAATTGAACTCTTTCAGTGTCATTTTCTGTATATGATTTTTTTTCTCATAGAATTCTAAATCACATGTGAAAATGATGTGTTTACAGGCTACTATTGGAATAAGTTAAAGAGTGACTATTGACATGAACAGGGTACTCTCTGATTTTCTGAACATACATTAGGCTTTTAACAGTGAATGTGGCTAATGTCAGCATTAGTTGACTAAGATCAACATTTTATTTGGTTTGGAGTATTGCTATAATTACCCAAATGAAGGGGGGAAGGGTCTCTCTGGTTGCGTTGAAACATCTCAACATTTCAAATTTCCCATGTTAAACTGTGAAAGAGGTAATAGTTTTTGATTAAAATTGGTCCCAAAAAAGTGATAAATATTCAACTGAAGTTAATATTATCATTTAGTTTGCTGAAGTAAAAAAAAAGAAGTATGGTATAAGAGTTTTTAAATGGGAGTATTTTCTTTAATATTGTGAATTACCATAAAATTTTGTATATGAGAATATAAAAATATGAAAATCAATGTTTTTAAAGAAAGAATAATCTTCAACCAATTACTTTAAAACAAACTGGCTATAATTTACTTTAAATGCACTTGCTAAAAATTATGGTTTTACTTTTGTTGGCTGATGGGTGAAATTCATCACTTTCCTCCAGAGTAAGATCTAAATGTTTTCAAAATGACCAGTACAGGGACAGACGTGCAGGCATTATGCAAACCAGATCTGTCACCCACTCCTTCAATCCCATTGTATATCTTTGCTTGTATACAGTTCACCAAGATCCACAGGAGATAGGATTTTCTGACTGCCTGTGCCAGCCATCTATTGTTCTCCATTTTCTCACCATTATGGAGGCATGAAGCTCTGCTTGCCATAGAAGATACTGCCCTTTCTATTGTCCCTACAGACTTTCCCACCATTTTTCCTACTGAACGCATGAGCTGTTTATTATGATAGTGTTGGCTCAGCCTCAAGGACAAGGACCTTATGAGAGCAGAAAAACTTGGATGATGTCTATGACCAGAAGTGATGTTTTCAGTGGCCCCAAGTCTTTTGTGTCTTCTTCTCCTGCCCTTTCTCCTCCACGTGCAGTAACTATGTGGACTCTCAGACTCCCAGCAGCAGATTTCTCTGATGGACAGCTTTGGCCTATAGCCAGTACTTGATGTGTCTGGATGACCTTAGTTGTCAAGGACAGTTGGATATTGAGTGGAAGAGTGTTGTCATACTGTCCCCTAGTGGAGAGGGTGGAAACAATTTGCTGGCTAATCAAGATCCCCCCTACCTTAAAAACGTGTTCAGATTGTTCAATTCCTTAATTTTTTTTTTCAGATAAGCAAATTGAGTCTCACACAGGAGAAATAGCTTGCCTAAAGTCATACAATAAATTGGTAGAAGAGCAAGGCCTGGAACTTGGGGCTTTTGATTCCTAACAACTAAACTCAACAAATGCAACTGCTTATTAATGTGAAACATTGTGATAGGGACTGGAGATACCCATTTGAAAAAAGGATGACAAAGTCTTCATGGAGCTTGCATTTAATGCAACTTTTTAAAAAAGATCTCCCTCTGCCCATTTTCTACTTTGTATAATTTATGATCTGAAGTGAAACTTGGAGATTATCCAGTCAAATCTTTGTAATTACAGTACTGTCTTATAGCATAGTTTGATGTATTTGTAGGTAATCTTTTTTTGGGGGGGGCAATTGGGGTTAAGTGACTTGCCCAGGGTCACACAGCTAGGAAGTGTTAAGTGTCTGAGATCAAATTTGAACTCAGGTCCTCCTGACATCAGGGCTGGTGCTCTATCCACTGCACCACCTAGCTGCCCTTATAGATAATCTTTTTAGGATTTAGTTACCAATAGTGCTAAATGGTACTCATTGAAGCCATTAGGTATCTTTTGATAAACTGTAGGCAGTGGAAGAAAAAGAAAGGGGGATGATAAGTATAATGTGAGAGAGATACAGAGAAAATTATTGCATCCAGAAGAAAAACAATGTATTTTGCACTAGTACGGATGATATCTTAAGTCTTTTATTGAGTTATGAATGCTGAATTTTGGAAAGGATGCTGGCCATCCAGAGCCATTGTCATGAAGTAGGTGATGAGAATGGCGTGGGAATGTGAAACAATACTATGTGAAAAAAAGCTGAAGTAATGAGGACTGTTCAGGCTAGGAAAGAGAAGACTTAAGGATATGGGATTGGATCCACAGGACCTATCATATGAAAAAGAGATACTTATTTTCTTTAAATGTACAGGCCAGAACTGTCATAAAATTTGTGATGCAAGGGTCCCTGGAGATCATCCAGTCCAATATTCTTGTTAATCTTGTTTAAGGTCATTAAGGAAATTAGTTGCAAAAGATCAATGTGGGGAAGTTTTTGAGAGGCAAATTTTGACTCAATATAAAACTGCCACCAATTATTGACTTAACTACCTCTTGAGAAACCAATCACTCATCTCTCACATTTGAAGTGATGTATATTGGTTTTATCAAATGGGGGAAAGTTTTAAATGTTGATTCATTAGGTTATTAAGAGGCATATTGGAGAAAGTGATGGATCTGGAGTTCAGAAAACATTCAAATCTAGCCACTTAGTAGTGTGTGATCCTGAACAAACCATTTAAACTTTGCTTATATTTCCTTATCTGTACAATGGAGTTAATGTAGCACCTACGTCACAGGGTTTTAAAGATAAAAATGAGATATTTAAGGGGTTGTAAATCATAAAAAATGATATAAGTGCTAATATTATTATGAAGAAAAGCAATACTTTTTTTAGGACTATGTTTCTTAACCTGAGGCTTAATAGGGAAGTTACAAAGAAGTCCCAGAACCTGGAGCCAGGTATTTCTGAACATTCATTTCATATGAATTGTCCCAGTGGATAAAGATCCAGGGCCAGAGTTAGAAAGACCTCTTTTTCAATTAGGCTTCAGATACTTACTTGGGCAACCTTGAGCAAATTACTTAACCTTGGTTTGTCTCAGTTTCTTCATCTGTAAAACTGGGATAATAATAGGACCTACCTCTCAGGAATACTGTTAAGATCAAATGAGATATTTGTAAACCATTTATTTAGCACAGCATCTCATATATAGTAAATGCTACATAAATATTCTTGTTAGTTCTGACAACTGCAGGTACCATAATGATCCAAGCTGGACTTCATGTCCTAGGTATTATCCCTCTTGGATTTTCTGGATATTTTCTGGATATTTTCTCTGGGATATATGGCTAATCAGGAGTCAGGAATTGGAAACCACTAAATAGTTTTTGGCTGGTGATACCATCTACAAAACAGTGGTACCAGTAATATGATTATTCATTGCACCTTCTCTGGGGCCATTCTCCCAACTGGAGTGCCCCAACTGGGCACTCATACTCACAGGGTGGTGCTCTCTGAGTTTATATAATTCCTACTCTCAAATAAATTGGAGGGCCTGGAGTTTCTAATTCTGTTGATTCCGATCCTCCATCAATGTGTTCCCCATTATCAATTAATCAGTTGAACTCTATTACCTTTTAGTAGAGAGGTTTACTGAGAAGGTACAGAAAGATCAATTGGTGTGAAACACTGAAAACCATCAAGGCAACTAGGTGACACAGTAGTTAGAGTGCTAGTCTTGGAGATATTGCCTTGGTTTTGTAATCCTGGGTCAGTCATTTAATCTCTCTCAACCTTGGTTTCCTCATCTGTGAAATGGAGACAATATCTCACAGGGTGATTATGAGAATCAAATGAAATGATACATATAAATTCTTGCAAATCTTAGAGCACTATATAAATTCTAATTATTAGTATTAATCTTCATCCTTCCCAAATTAGGATGCACTTTTCCCTTGCACATATAAGTTCCCTAGAGAAGCTCAAATTTAAGGCAAAATGGTCAAGAGGCATAGGTATAGAGCAGAGCTGTCAGACTCATCAATTGTTGCCCACAAAACTTAGATTGTAGCCTGAACCAGATTAAAATGCAATTGAGAATTGGAGAATGGCTGAATAAATTATGGTATATGAATATTATGGAATATTATTGTTCTGTAAGAAACGACCAGCAAGATGATTTCAGAGAGGCCTGGAGAGACTTACATGAACTGATGCTGAGTGAAATGAGCAGAACCAGGAGATCATTATACACGGCAACCACAGTACTATATGACGATCAATTCTGATGGACATGGCTCTCTTCAACAATGAAATGTTTCAAACCACCTCCAATTGTTCACTGAAGAAAGCCATATACACCCAGAGAGAGGGATGCAAAATGTGGACCACAACATAACATTCTCATACTCCTTGATTGATGTTTGCTTACATTGTGTTTCCTTTATCTGATATATCGTTTGTGTAGATAAGATTTTTCTTGCACAACAATGATAAGTTTGGAAATATGTATACATATATTCGATTTGCCAATATTTTAACATAATGAACATGTAGTGGATATCCTGCCATCTAGGGGAGGGGTAGGGAGTTAGGGGGAAAAATTTGTAACGGAAAGCTATGTAAGGGTTATTGTTGAAGAATTACCCACACATATGTTATGCAAATAAAATTAAAAAAAAATAAAATAAAATATAAAAAATGCAATTGAGAAATGATTAACAAAATTAATAGAAATATAATACCGTGTAAATGTATGGTTTCCCAAGTCAAATTGTGGATCCTCTAGGGATCTCTTTCTATTTCAATTTTATATCTCTGGAGTAGAGGCCAGGTGTGGCTTAGGGGCACTTTCCAACTCATGGCCATAGGACATCTTTTGTCCTTTAAAGAGCCCTTACAAGATTACCCTTAAATTAAGCTCTCTGCTGGGCAAGTCAGCCACTATTGGGCTGAACACATCAGCATATTGGGCTAGGTCTTTCAGATGGCACCCTATAATCTCTCCAAACCTTGCAGTGTCTATTAAGGTTTCTGGCTGGGCATATGCATCTTTAGGTTGGTTCTTTACCACTCTCTTGACTCCTATGGCTACTGCTAATAGGCCCCGTGAATTCTGCTCTTGATTCTGATGAGACCTTAAACTCCTAAACTCCCCAACTTGCCATTCTCACCTTGGAATATATATTTGCCTAAGACCAGGAAAGTATAAATACAAAAGTTCAGTAGAGACATGTGGTCAAGTACATCTAGTGAGCAGTTAGGAGAAATAGACAACTCTTTCTCTCCCACTGAAAGCTCAAAATTGTCCCACCTTGATGAAGGCCACAAAGGAAATAATGAAAGATATAGTCATACACCTTCTGCATTCATACCCAGTCTTAGCTCCATGCTTCCTGTGTCATTGATTCTATCTATAGCCAGTCATAAGACATCTGGTCACAGAGGATTGATTCTTCAGTCATTCCTAACCAGAAATTGTGCCATCAAGTATTTACTTGATTTAACTAGAAGCTAAAAGAGAATATCTGCACATGCTTCATGTACTAGCTCTTATGGTTCAACCTACCTATGTTACATGAGTATGCTGGATTCCATTGAGCTAACCTAAATCATAGTTTCTAGTTTAAGGAGCATGATATCTATTCTAAAGGGTTACTACACAGTGATGGGGTGATTGTTTCATTTTCTTCCCACTGTGCATATGGTGTTAGATCTGAAAGGGAGCTTAGAATTTATCTGGTTCAATTTTCTTGTCTTATTGTTAACAAAACAGTCCTTTAGATGGGAGTTTGCCCCTTTCTTTTGTGTCATGGATGCCTTTGGCAGTCTAGTGAAACCAATGAATTCCATAGAATAACATTTTAAATTCAGAGGCACCTAGATGGAGCACTGGCCCTGAAGTCAGGAGGATCTGATCTCAGACGCTTAACACTTCCTAGCTGTGTGATCCTGGGCAAGTCACTTAACCCTCATTGCCTCAGCAAAAAACAAAACAAAACAACAAAAAAAGCATTTTAAATTCATCAAAGGAAGTGTTACATTTCAGTAAAAGGTTATTGGAAATATATACATGCGCATATATATGTATATATATATATGTATGTATATATATGCATTTTTTGCTGAAGCAATTGGGGTTAAGTGACTTGCTAGAGTCACACAGCCAGGAAGTATTAAGTTTCTGAGGCCACATTTGAACTCAGGTCCCCCTGATTGCAGGGCTGGTGCTCTATCCACTGTACCACCTGGCTGCCCTAAAATATAATATTTTTCTTATCCAAATTCATAAGTTCCCTGAAATCTATCCAAGGATTCCTTAGAGTGGAACCCAATTTAAGGACCTTTGAAATAGCATGACTTGTCTAAGGCTATTTTGCTAAATCATGGCAGAGCTGGGACTGCAAATTGACTCTTGTCACTCGAAGTCTAGTACACCTTGAGCTACAGGATGCTCACAGTCATGGTGATCACTCTTATACCTATGCAGATTGGGATTTGGAAGAAATGGCAGCCAGTGCCCACTTCTTTGGCTTCAAGAAGTCTCTGGAATAGAAAACAGGAAGGGAATCCCTTGCAAAAAAATTGGGTGCAGGAGAATATTTAGGGATAAAGGCAGAGCTTCTTGCTCCTCTGAAGGAGCTGAGAATATTGGTAAGCCCTGTTTGACTTTTCAAGGCACTGCCAGTCTGCAGGGCTCTGTACCCTCAGTGAGGTTTCATTAACATTCAAAGGGGGAAGTTACCGTGGAGGAAACCACTCAGGGCAGCACGAAAAGACAGGCTGTGTTTTAATTAGGACTTGGACTTTTGAACAAATCCTTTCCTCTGCTTGGCTGAGCCTTAGAGAAAACAACTGGTGGGAGGCATGTATTCAGCAGCTGGATCCACAGTGGT
Source organism: Myrmecobius fasciatus (assembly GCA_023553655.1). NCBI lineage: Eukaryota > Metazoa > Chordata > Mammalia > Dasyuromorphia > Myrmecobiidae > Myrmecobius > Myrmecobius fasciatus. The sequence continues at coordinate 26,229 of JAJPUD010000622.1, read as the reverse complement.
ACCCATACAGCTGTGTACACATCTGGCAAACAGGTGTTGAAATGCATGTTCCTTCCCTCCTTGGATCAATAATGGGGTTGGTGGTTTCTGGTGGTAGAAAGGTAAATTGTCTGTGGGCCTGGTCTGGGCACAGAAAGGAGAAGTTGATAGCTCCAATTTCTCAAGGAGGCCCTTAGAGAAAGTGAAATGGTCCCTCCTAAGTCAGCAATCTTTGCTCCTGTTGCTACTATTTCAGGACATGACTTGGGTCCCTCCTGACACTTCCTCCTGTCACTCTTGAGTCAACATGGCATGTTCTTTGTTGGGCTACCCCTATTCAAATCCTCCTCTCCAGCTTGGGGGAAGTCATAGGCATGGGGGTTGGTGAAGGGGGAGGAGGAGATTAACAGGCTTGAAGTTGGACAAGCACAGATGCTCCCACCTGCTGCTGTCGATTCTCAAATGCTTGTTGACTCTCTGGGAGCATTTGTCCTGAGTCTGTTTCACAGTTCATTCCAGGGGAAGGGGAGGAGAAGGAGGGCCCAGGGACAAAGGGACTTTGGTTGTCTCCTAGAAGGGTCTTGATTAGTTTGCTCAGGTTAGCAAACAACAAATGCAATCTCAACACACGAGATGCTCTCTCTCTCTCTCTCTCTCTCTCTCTCTCTCTCTCTCTCTCTCTCTCTCTCTCTTTCTCTGTTTCTCTCCCTTTCTTTCTCAGTCTTTCTGTTTCTCTATCTCTCTCTGTTTATCACTCTCTCTCCCTCTCCCTCTCTGTCTTTCACTCCTTCTCCCTCTCTGTCTTTCACTCCTTCTCCCTCTCTGTCTGTCTCTCCCTCACTCTCATTCTTTCTCTGTTTCTCTCTTTGTCGTTGTCTGTCTTCCTCTTTTTATAATTCTTTCTGTCTCTGTCTCTGACTCTGTCTATCTCTGTCTCTCTGTCTTTGACTCTGTCTCTGTTTCTCTCTCTCACTCCCTCTCTTTCGCTTCCTCTCTCTCACTCTTTCTCTGTCTCTCTGTCTTTGCCTTTGTCTTTTTCTGTTTCTTTCTGTCTTTCTGTCTCTGTTTCTCTATTTCTGTCTTTCCCTGTCTATCTGTTTCAGTCTCTGTCTATCTCTTTCTATGTCTCTCTCTCTTTCTCTGTGTATGTGTGTGCATTGGTCCAATACAGAATATATAGCTTTGGGTTGGGGAGAGAGAGGAAAATGCCCAAGGGTCTGCTATACCAAGAGACAATGAAACTCACACTTAGTCTGACCTCCCCTCTGTCAAAGCAAGGGGAAGGAGGAAAGATGCAGGACATGATGAGAATTGATGTAGAAGGAGGAATGTTGAACTTGACATGTGGAGAGGCCAATGGCAGATCAAATATTTTGGAGCTGTATGACTGTGGCTAGAACTTTGAATCCCTTTCCTCATCTATAATATGTGGATAATAACATCACCCAGCTCACAAGTTTGTCGTGAGAAAAGAATTTTAAATTTGACATTGTTTGATTTATGTGGGACCCTGAAACCTACCTAAACCTACCCTCATATCAGCAAAGGAAGCTCTTCATTGCTACATCTATCTATTGTCTGCTTCCAGCTGTCCCCTCTCCTTCTGGAGATGAGTAGAAAGGGTTATGGTTGGCGTGCAGAGATATTTCTCTGTGGCCTTGAGAGCTTTTCATTTCTGTCCTTGAACTGCTTTGAATTCACTTGCAAATGGAGTGATACTTCTGATAGACTGGCCTCTGTCGGGGTGAATTATTCCTGGTGGGTAGCTCTGGGGGGCTTCCCTTTGCTTCCCTAGCATTCTGCTCCCCATAGACTGCATTTCTTCCTTTTCTCTGTTGCTCTACTACCAATACTTCTTTCCTTTTCTTCTTCTGTTCTTAGAATACCCCTTCTTTGGAAAGCTTCCCAGATGAAACCCATATCCCTCTGATCACTCTAACTTTATCTTCTCAATATTTAATGAATTCAGACTCAGAGAATCAGATTTTTAGAGTAAGAAGGAAAAAAAAGAAGCACAACTTGGTTTATACATTTAGAGCATTGGACTCAGGGTGAAGAAGGCTGGAACTCCAATTGAGTCTCACACATTTACTAACTAGGTTAGCCTGCTCTATCTCACCTGTCTGTACTCAGGATATAGCGTGAGATGAGGGCATTTTCTTTGTTTCAAATGCATTTTCCAGACACATCCAATTGCTATAGCATCTGTGTCCAAAAACCAGAACTTTTTGAAAGTCATTCATGCTTCTATAAGACAAGATGAGAAGTCAGAAATAATTTGCCATAACTCCTACCTATTCTATGAGTTTCTGAGAAGACAGGAATAGGATAGATTATTGAAATCCAGAAATCAATTAAGATAGCATTAATAATTATTTATTGGGCTCCTAACTGTGTGGTCTATACCATCATATGTATTTCTTTCACCATAATCACAGGACAGAATGTGCTTAATGTAACCAATAATTAATTTAATAATAACTGGCACAGACAATAAATAGTGTAAGGATTCAGAATAAGGAAAATCAATTCAGACTGGCATGATCTGGGAAAGTTTTATGGAAGAAGTAAGGATTGCTCTGAATCTTGAAGGATGAATAGGAGTCAAACAGAAAGAAAGGAGAGGTAGAGAGGTTCTAGGTTGAAACCTTGAGAAAATGAAAATTAGGAAGTTATAGACTGTTATTTGAGTCTGTGCGTTTTATGTCCCTGTTGGGTTCTGTGAGAGCTTTCTAATGTGTTTTTGAGTTGTATAATGCTTAACACAATGCTCATCATTTAATAAATATTTGTTTAATGAATGAATCTATTAATAAATATATTAAGGAGCTACTATGTTCCAGGAGCTTACAATGTAATTGGAGAAACAACATGATGAAAATTCTATACAAACTAAGATTTATGGAGGGTGGAAGACCTGTTCTAGAAATAGGAAATAAACCACAGCAATGGAGGGCATGTCAAAAAGAATAGTTTAAGGTAAAGATGGAAAGATAGGCTGTGGTTAGATTGGCTGCATTAGAGCATTTTCATTTTCAGGTTGTCCCCTCTCTCTGGAATATTCTTTCAGCCCTCTCATTCTCCACACAGTCTTGTCTTTGTCATGCTCAACTCTTCCTTCCTTCCTTCATTTCTCCTACCCCTCCTCTCCACTCTGCTGCTTCTGATCCACTCTAGTCTCTAGCCAGAGTCCAGGATGCAACCCAGAATGGAAGGACCTTCAATATTACTGTAGTTTGTGATATTTTATGTAAGTTATTGATTTGAATTACTTTAATAGTGGAAGAAATATTTATGATGCTGAAAAAAATTTGAATTTGAGTTCATGTTCCTCAAAAAAAGTTTGAATACACACCATCCTAAATCTGGCCACAAATTTGAACTCATCATTTTCCCTTCCACCCCGAATTGCAATTTGATTCAACAAACTCAGATTAGTCTGAGAATGATTATATAATAAATCAATTTTAAATTTCCCCATGTCTAGGAGCCACCTGGATTTTCAGGAAGTCCACCCAGATCCTTCTAACCCCCAAAGAACTTTTTATTTGTGACTGATTTAGGGGGAAAAGTCCCAGAGCTAATATTCTCGCAATCTGAGGGCTCTTGGTTTCTCCCCTTCCAGGTTGTTTGCTGTCAAATGTGGTGGTTGTTTTGAGGCCATTGCACCTAATGAGTTTGTCATGAGGGCCCAGAAAAGTGTTTACCACCTGAGCTGCTTCTGCTGCTGTGTCTGTGAGCGCCAACTCCAAAAAGGTGATGAGTTTGTTCTGAAAGAGGGACAGCTGCTCTGTAAGGGGGACTATGAGAAGGAGCGAGAGCTGCTCAGCCTGGTGAGCCCAGTGGCTTCAGACTCTGGTAAGTACACTAGTGGGAGTGAGAAGGGGAGGGAGAAGGGTATAGAGCAGTCATGGATAACTGGGTTGGGAATCAGGAAATCCAAGGTCCTGAATCATGTTATCTGGAAATTCACTGTGAACCTAAGAATTAACTCAACTTCTCTTTCCCTCAATTTCCCATCCATAAAATGGGGGTACTTCTTTCTAGATAGATATTAATGTGTCTTGGGGGGTATAACTGGAAAGTTGCTTTCCCCTTCTTCTCCATATCCTAGATCAGCATTGACCTCTTAATGTCCCTGAATAGAGGTGGAAAAGAAGAGTGAGAACAATGAATTATGCCTTAGAACAATTTTTACCTCTTCAGAAGAATTAAAATGAATTTTTTCCAAACTCACATTAGATTTTTATGAAGGTAGAATTGATGCTACTTCACAAATAACTGAATATAAAAGTAACAAAGGGTAAGAAGTTGAGGGTGATTCCTGGATTGCAAGCCTAAGTGAATTGGAGGATGGCAATATCCTCTGCAATAATAGAAAGGATAGTAAGTCAGATTCTAAAAGGTGATGCTCTAGATACCCATACTCCTGTACAAAATTCTTTTACTAGAGGCTCACGTCTTGTATAAAGCGGTCGTTTGTTTTCTGCCTTTCATGGTTTTTAAAGGTCTATAACCTATTATAGAAATATGAAAGAAAAAAGACCACTGCTCTGTCCATATAAGCATCGTGCAATTCTGATTGGACGAAAACATGGGACAATGATGATCATCTTTTGATTTTCAGCTTCTAATTTAATGTGTGGTGACCTGTTCTGAAGTCATCCATTCCATAAAAAAAGCCTTATGAGAGCAAACGTTTTATGATATTTTTATAGCAGCAATAGTTTAAGAGTAGATGACATGGCACTGAAAAAGCTTGAATTTGAATCTTATGTTCTTCCTACTAAATGCATGTCATTTAGACCTTTTCATCTGCAAAGTGGCAACCATAGCACCTTTCAAAAATCGTTGTAAAGACCAAATGAGATATAAACATATAAAATATATGTATACACAGATGATATATATACATATATGTGTGTACATATAACCACATGTGCATATATACATATATTGTTAGTGAACAATATATAGACTTTGCTGTTTTTGCTACCTGTGACTCTTCATGACCTCTTTTGGGGTTTTCTTGGCAAAAATACTAGAGCGTTGTGTTATTTCCTTTTCCAGCTCAATTTAGAGGAAAATGAGGCAAGTGGGGTTAAGTAGGGTTAAAACATAAAAAATATTTATATATACACATATATACAATACATATCATATTTATATATTATTTGATATATTTATCACACAATATATTACATAATTATATGTATTTATTTTATATCATATATTACATATACAATTATATATTTATGCATATACATAAGACATCTACATGATATTCTAAAAGTCTTTGTGCAGTTTCAAGCTTCAGCCACTTTAAATTGCACTAGGATTTTGGGATACCTTGTATATCACTGTTTATATGACAGCTACTATTATACTTGCTTTATGATTGCAAGTCCCAATTTCTTTTTCCCCTAAAGGATCTTGTTGCACAGATTTGCCTTTATTAGAATAACAATTGCTCACATGCCTGTATTTCCACCTTAAAGTTTATAAAGTACTTCCCATTCCCAACAATCTTTTGTAATAGGCTGTAACAATATTATTATTCCTATTTTAAATATGGGAAAAATGAGTTTCAGAGAGCCTTGTGATTTGTATAAATTCACATAACTAGTAAGAGTTGGGGGAGGGGTATAATAGTTGCTTTCAAACACTTAAAAGTTTGTCATATGGAAGAGGGATTATATTTGTTCAGTCTGGCCCTAAAAGACAAGGGCTAATAATTGGATGTTACAAAGAGGCAAATTGCAGCTCAGTAGGAGGAAACCTTTTTTAACAAAGAGGACTGTGTAGAAGTAGAATGTAGTATCCTATGGTAGGAGTGAAGGGAGAAGAGGAGTTTGTAGAGAAATTTTGTTCTTTATTATCAGAGGTTTTTAGCCAGAGATTCAGGAAGTGCTGTTTAGGTGTGTTAGTGTAAATTTGATTCATGATTCACCTAGGGGTTTGCCTAGAGGACCTGTTGATTCCATTACAGCTCTATGATTTGAAGTGTTAGAATCAATTTATTCTCTCTGGGTTCCTCCATACTTACCGTAGATACCTTTCCCAACTTTCCTTTTTTTTTTTTTTTTTTTGCCCATTGGCTTAACCTTGATATCAATTACCCATATTAGCCTTTTCCCCAACATTTGTTACAGAAAAAATGCCCCATTTTAGTCTGTATTGTTCACACCATGTGTAGAGTATCATGTTCAATTTGGAACTCTTTTTTAATTAAAATTTTTTTTAATTTTCAAAAGATATGCATAGATAATTTTTAAACATTAACTTTTGCAAAACCTTGTGTTCCAATTTCCCCCACTTCCCCCAGCCCCTCCCCTAAATAGCAAGTAATCCAACATATGTTATAAATGTTAAATATATGTTAATTCCAATATATGCATATATATTTATACAATTATCTTGCTGCACGAGAAAAATCAAATCAAAAAGGAAAAAAAAATGAGAAAATAAAATGCTAGTAAACAACAACAAAAAGAATGAAAATGCTATGTTGTGATCCACACTCAGTTCCTACAGTCCTCTATCTGGAGGGACATGTTTTCAGAAGGATGTTAATAAACTGGATCAAGCCCGGTGATTTATGTTAATGTTAAGTGTTAAATGAGGAATCAATTAGGCTGTTAGGTGGCACAGTGGATAGAGTGCAGGGTTCATCTTCTGGAGTTTGAATCCAACCTCAGACACAGTGGCTGTATGACCCTGGGGAAGTCACATTATTATGTTTGCCTCGGTCTCTTCATATGTAAAATGAACTGGAGAAAGAAATGACAACCACACGAGTATCTTTGTCAAGAAAAATCCAAATGGAGTTATGATGATTCAGATAGGACTGAAATGCATGAATAATAACAACATCTACATATTGTTATTCAGACAATACTACTGTGGTCTGGTTAGATCATATCTAGAATGTTGTTTTTTGTTATGAAGAACATTAATAAATTGGAGGGCATCTAGAAGAAGTTGACAGGGATGGTAGAGGGTCTCAAGTTCATGGAGAATGAGGCTCTGTTAAAAAGAATGGGATGTTTAGTCTGGAAAAAAGAAGCACTAGTGGCTATATGATGGCTGTCTTCAAGCATGTAAAGAACTGTTGCCTGAAGGGGTGATTATACTTGTCCTATTAGACCCAGTAGACAGAATTTAGAGCAAGAGGGAGATTTATAAAATGAGAATTTACAAAATTTAGAAATTTACAAAATGTTCAAAAGTTTGGGTTCCATATAAGGAATCACTAGTTAACAGTTAAATACCGAATGGGATGCTAATGGATGTAGTACATGCCTTTTTGGAGGTTTTTGGACCCTTGTAGAAAGATTAATTTTTCAGGTATGTTTTAGACTCAATGGACCCCTCATGTTCCTTCAAACTCTGAAAACCTGCAATTTTGTGGTTGTATAATTTAGCCAAACTGGGAACAGATTCAGGGCATTTACTCATTGTTGATCTGCTATTCTTTCATCCTTGGGTCTGTGCTTTGCCTGTGGTCTTGAGGCAAAATCATTAAAGTCGTGATGGATTCTGTAGCCAGCATCAGAAAACTTCCAACAAGCTGGCTGGCAAATCCTCCCGTTGCCAGGGTTACTAAGGAAAGCATCTTGGCCTGCTCCCTCCCCTCCTAGATAGAAAACAATGGGAATAATAGCTCATGTTTATATAACACTTTAAGGTTTACAAAACCCTTTCCTCACAACAACCCTGTGAAGTAGATAGTAGAAGGATTATCCCTATCTTACATATAAAGAAACCCAGTTTCCAAGAAGTTAAGTGTCTAGCTCAGTGTCACCCAGCAATAAGTAGCAAAGGTGGGATTTGAACCTCTCTCTCTCATGACCTCAGTTCTTTCTTCTACACTATTCTTTCCTCTGAAACAGCCCCAGGATGACTTTTCTAAAGAGGTAGTTTGGCTTTTGACTTTATTTGAAGTAGCCTGAATCTAGGAAGCCTGGATTCAAATCATGCCTGAGGCAATTACAAACCACATGGCTTGATTTTGGTCAATTGACAAATTAATCTCTTTAAGCTTCAGTTGCCCCATCTATAAAATGGGTATAATAATACCTGTGCTACCTGTTCCAGAGGGTAACTGAGAAGAAAATACTTTATAAGCCTGAAAGTACTATATGAGTATGTCAGTATTATCAAGTGAGAATTCTCCCCTTTGAGAGCTCATTAATAATCTGTCTAATATCTTCCCAGGAATTGCTATTGAAAAAAGAGAAGGGGAAGTATATGATTTTTCAAAAATAGAAATAGCAGATCCAGCAGCAGGTGAGGTGACAGTGTTATTCTGACTAAGTACATTAGCTGTGAATTAGAAGTAGAGAAAAGGTGAACAGCTGATTTTGTAGAGGGTATGGAGGAACAGGAGGTTCCAAAAAGAAGCTCAGACACTAGTCTTATAAACAGAATAGTGATTCCTGCTAAGATATTAGACTCAATTATTAATAAACTCTCAAAAGGGAGAAGTGGTCACTTGATAATAATGACATACTTATACAGCACTTTCAGGCTTATAAGTCTCTTTCATCTCTAGTCCTTTCCTTCTTAAGTCATTTTTCACTTGTGTCCAACTCTCCATGACCCCATTTCTTGGCAGAGATATTGGAGTGGCTTGCTATTTCATCCTCCAGCTCATTCTACAGATAAGGAAACTAAGGCAAATGGGGTCAAATGACTTGCCCAGGGTCACACAGCTAGTAAGTATCTAAGGCTGGATTTGAACTCCGGAAGATGAGCTTTTATGTCTTCAGGTCCAGCTCTCTATGAGGTATGCTGCCACTTAACTGTGCTATACTGTCTTTTACATAAATGCCAAAATGATCCTCCTTAAATGGTCTGCCCATGTCACTTCCCCTACTCTATAAACTCTAGTGACTCCCTATTGCTTCCTGGATCAAATATAAAATCCTCTATTTGGCTTTTAAAGCCTTCCTAATCTATCCTTTTCCTACTTTTCTAGTTTTTCTATACTTTCCTTTAGTACAATATGATTTAGCAATATAGACATTCTTCCTGTTACTCAAACATGACACTCCATCTCTCATCTGTGCTTTTTCATTTACTGTTCTCCACTTCTGGAGTATTGTTCTCCTCTTCCCCTAGCCTAATTTTGTTTCTGTCCCCTGAATTCCTTGGCTTTTTCAAGAATCAACTCAAATGCTATGTTCTTCAAGACAAAGACTTTTCTAGTCCTTTTCAGCACTGGCTTCTTCCTTCAATTTAATTTGGAATTTTCTGGCCCATCCATAGTATTTTACATGTTGTTTCTTCTATTGGACTGTGTGCTTCTTGAGAACAGAAATCATTGCTGGTGCTGGTGGTGATGCTGCTGGTGGTGGTGGTGGTGGTGGTGTGTATGTGTGTGTGTGTGTTTTATTTTGATATCCCCAGTATGTGGCACACAATAGGTGACAATTGTTCACTTGTTTTGATTCCTTCCAATGGAAGAAGAAATTAAAATGTCACCTCTTCAATCCTCATTCAGGACTTCAGAACCATTAGAGTTCTTTCTATTCTGTCGTCTTCTTCTTATAGCCTTACTCCAGGTTTGCATCAGAAAAAGAAAGGCCGGAGTCACTGGCTTCAATTACTCTTAAAAGAGACTCTTTAGGGTACTTGCTTTAGGAAAGCAGTACATTTTCTGATTAGTTTTCTTTTTTATTATTATTAAAACTTTTTCATTTGCAAAACATATGTATGGGTAATTCTTCAATATTAACCCTTACAAAGCTTTCCGTTACAAATTTCCCTCCCCTAGATGGCAGGATATCCACTACATGTTAATTATGTTAAAATACCTGACAAATCAAATATATGCATACATATTTCCACACATCATTTTTGTGCAAGAAAAATCATATCTACAAGAAAGAAAAATCAGAGAAAGGAAACACAATGCAAGCAAACATCAATTGAGAGCATGAAAATGTTATGTTGTGGTCCACATTTCACATCCCTCTCTCTGGGTGTATATGGCTTTCTTCACTGAACAATTAGAACTGGTTTGAAACATTTCATTGTTGAAGAGAGCCATGTCCATTCTGATTAGTTTTCAAGTCATGCATTATTCAAATGTCAACCGATGTTTCTTTTCTCCAAAGTCCATAGCAGGGTAACTCATCCCTTTCATTCAGAATGCTCCTTGATGTCTGGTGGAACACAGGCTGCCACCAGTGTCTCAGGTACTTTCTATTTGTATTCTATGGGAGAAAGCTCTGATTCAGTGGTACAGGCTCTGTCTGCTCCCCTTCATGTCTCATTCTTGGACTGACCCATCTTTTGACACAAATTCTTGACTTCCCACCATTCCCCAGTCACCATAACCAATGAAGACCATTTACTACGGAGGAGAGGAGTAGTGGTCTATCTCAGTGAAGGCTTATTGTAGTCTAATGAATCACAAGTCTGTAAAGTTAAAGAAGGATTTGCTGAGTTCCACTTGTAGGCTGCTGAATAGTACAATGGATAGAATGCTGGACCTGCAATCAGGAAGAACTGAACTCAAATCTTGCTTCAGAATTTTATTAGCTATGTGACTCCAAGCCCTTTGTCTCAATTTCCTCATCTATAAAATGGAGTTAATAGTTATTACCTACTTCTCAAGGTTACTGTGAGGAGCAATTGGGATACTATTCATTTTCCAAAATGTAAAGCTCTGTATAACTGTTAGTTTTTCTTATTAGGTGCTCAGCACTGTGCTAAGTATTATGGTGATAAGAAAAGAAGTAGAATACAGGGCCATGCTCCTAGAGAGTTGATTCTACCAGGTTCTTGGCTTAATGATCTGTCTTAACTAAAGTCACATCCCTGCCAGATAAGTATAAAATTGGGACAGTATTCTTTTCAAAAAAGATTTTAGCCCTGATTTTGTGAGTTGCAGAACTGATGAAGACAGGCGCTTTCAGCATTTGTGCATTGAAGGAATGGGTTGATTTCCAGATACCTACCTACTTGAAATCAACTGATTTACTGATTTATATGATGATTTGTTCAATGGACTTTCTTGGTCATACCTAGTTCATCATTCTCAAATTGCTGAAAATTAATAGGGAACAGATAAATGTCATCAGCATTTCCAGAGTACTTAAATAATTGTAGATTCTCCCTATTGATGACAGTTCTCAAACTCTGAATTCAGTCACTGTTACTAACATTTTGCTGGATTTGTTCCAGAGTTCTTTGTGTTCTTTCCAGAACTGTACTAGAAGATATAAAGATGAAATAAAATATAGTATCCACCACTAATGAATATTGGAACACTATCCCATCCTAAACAACAGGGGAGAAAGAAAGTCTAGATAGGATATATTTCTACCTTTAAGAAGCTTTTAGTCTAGGATGCAGAGCCAAGATGGCAGAGTAAAGGCAAGAACTTGACCAACCTCTTCTCCAAATCTCTCCAGATTCCTTTAAATATTGATTCAAAAGAAACTTAGGGTCTAGTTAAGCAGTAGTGCCAAAGATAACAATAATATGTAATCTTATATGATAACTACCTTAGAAAATCACAATAAAATGTTATGAGAGGTCTTCAGGGAAAGGTTGTTACCAATTCTGAAGAGGTTATTCATAATTTGGCCTTTTTTTGATTTTCAAGATATACTTCTTGGGGCAGCTAGGTGGCGCAGTGGTTAGAGCACCAGCCCTGAAGTCAGGAGGACCTGAGTTCAAATCTGGTCTCAGACACTTCCTAGCTGTGTGACCCCGGGCAAGTCACTTAACCCCAATTGCCTCAGCAAAAAGCAAAAAAAAAAAAAGATATACTTCTTTACTTCATTATGACTATACAGAGAAAGTCATTCCTTTATTTTGCTATCATTAACAGGTATTCTATTTCCATGTCTAAAACTTCTAAAATTGCTTCATCTGATGATACTTTTACTCATTTTAGCTTTCCCTTTGCCTTACAACCCCTAACTCTGTTCTTTATCCAAACCATGATCCTCCTCACTTCACATAACTCAGATATCTTACCTCCCCAACTATCTCTACTTTAATCACAGTTTCACAGAAAGAGGTCACCCTTCTCTTTATCAAAGTCAAACTTGATCCAATTCCCTCTTATATTCTCCAGCATACTACTTCCAGAACCATCTCCTGTTCTCTCTCTTAGCTTCATTCTCTCCATATCTATTGGTTATTTCCTTGCTGCCTACAAATAAGGCTATGCGTCTTCGATCTTCAAAAACCCTCACTTGATTCCATAATTCCCAATAGCTATGATCCTACATCCCGCATTCCCTTATTAACTGAACTTCTTGGAAAATTCACTGACACTACATTGCTCCACTTCCACTCTCCTTTGTCTCTTTAAAACTATATCCATTCTGTTTTAATCTCATTCAAGTGAAACTGCTCTCTCCAAAGTTACTAAAGACTTCTTAATTGCTAGATCTAACAGCCTTTTCTCAATCTTTATTCTTGTTGACCTTTCTTCAGCCTTTGCCATTGTTTATGACCTTATCTCTTCCTGGATATTCTTTACTCTCCAAAGTTTTCATTATGCTATTCTTATCTGGTTTTTTTCCTATTGTCCATTTTTTTCAGTCTCTTTTCCTTGGTTTCCATTCTTGTCATGCCTATTAGTGCTGGGGGAACCCAAGGGTATGTCTTGGGCTCTTTTTTTCTTAACGTTATAGTTTTTCACTTGGGGATCTCATCAGCTACTATAGGTTCAATGATTATTTCTAGGCAGATAATTCCCAGATCTATATAAACAAGTATAACCTCACTCGAGTCCAACCACCTATTGGACATTTTGAAATGGATGTCTCACAGATATCTCAAATTCAACATCTTAAAAAAAATCATCATTAATTTTCCTCCAAACTCTTCCCTATTTCCAACTTGCCTATTACTACTGGGGGGCATCACCATTCTCCAATTTATCAAAGCCCTCAAACTTTGTTGCATCCTCAAATGCTCATTTTTAAGCCTCTCCTCATGCTAATCCATATGCACTTGACTGCCAAAGTGATTTTCCTAAAGTGTAATTCTGACCACGTCATCTCCCCCCTTCTCCATAACCTCTAGAGCTTTCCTTTTATCTCTTAAGATAAGATCTTTGGAATTAAATGTCTTCATGACCTAGACCATTCTTAGCTTTCTAATCATATACTTTACTCCTCTCCATGAACTCTATAGTCCAACTATATTGGACTATTTTGTTATTCCTTATACACTGTGCCCCATCTCCTGATTTCATGCATTCTTCCCCATGCCTGGAATGTTCTGTCCCCTTATCTTTTCCTCTTATTTGCTCTGGTTTTCTTCTTGACTTAACAATTCCCACTTTTTGAAGAAGGCCTTTCCCTGTCTCCCAAGCTGCTGAAGGAGGGATACTTAACATTCCCCCTCCCCTTTGGTCATAGAACAAGTTGAAGCCTTGTTAGGAAAATATATTTAAATGCATAAAATAAAATATATAGGATTACAAAGGAAAATGATTATAATGAAATAATATTTAAAAAAATAAGTTCAAAGTCCCCAGATTAACAATTAATATAGATCTTTTCCCTTTAAAGTTGCCTTCCATTTATTCTCTTTATATAAATATCTTTTATGTATGAAGTTATTTAAATGTTTTGTCCCATTGAAATATAATCTCCTAGAGGGTAGGGACTGTTTTTTGTCTTTCTTTATATCCTTATTGCTTAGTTCAGTGCTTCTACATAGTAAACAAAATAAATGCTTGAAAACTAAATAGCAGTAAGATCAAAGATATACACAAATAACTTCAATATAAGAATAGGATAAATGCAAAGGAGATATTGAAAGTTACAAATGAGATGTTCAAGGAAGGAATTATTGCTTCCTATTGGGGATAGTAGAGGGACATATAGAACCTTAAGTGTCTTGAATGAAGAGAAATATTTCAATAGGAGAGAGAGGGTGGGGTGACCTATTAGAAACTCAGGGGAAAATGTGAGTAAAGGCGTGGGCATAAAGAGATAGCAAGATTAGGACAGAGAATGATACACAAGTTCACTGTGTATGAAAAGTAGAAATTATGAAGGGAAAAAATTTGAACTTACCAAAATAAGATGATTTCTTGATATTCAGAATTATTGCCATGGAAGAGAACAAATCTAACTTGCCTTTATAGAGACCTGATCCATGACTTTGTCCTCAATAGCACCTTGCTCCAATCAAATGTGCCAGAAAGAAATAATGAATCTCTTGCTATCAAAAAAGCACAGGAAAATTTGACTGCATATATTGCATTATCATTCTGACTTGGACCTCATAAATCACGTTTCATAAAGCCAACTAATGCATTTTCTAAAAGATTTGAATGCTGGTCTTGACATGCTAGGATGACTATTCTGAACAAGTGATCTCAGCATAGAGGGGAAAAAAAGTCATCTCCAAATGCCCTAAGTCCTGGAGTCAATGGAAAAAGAAAAGCACTAAAGGCTTCTGAATACAATTTGTAGGTTTGGAAAATGTGTGTTTGAAGAAGGTTCAAATGATGGTGGATTGTATGTTTATATGTCTTATTAAGGATTGGGAGTGAACCAGGTTATTGCTTTCTCTGACTGCTTCAGTGATGGATGTCATAAAAGTACACAGATGCCAGATAAAGTCAGAGCTAATCCAACACTTTACTCTCTGTAGATCTCCCTATAATAACGAAGAAATAAAAACTTGAGGGAATGAAAAGCCAGGTCTACATTTCAAGGACCAGATGCATATCTTTATTTGCCTTTCCACACTGGCATATTAACCCATGTTTGTGGCATGTAGCATGCAGCTGTGATCATAGAAGACTAAGAGCACTGTTGTGTATGTGTGTCAGGTATGATCAAAGGGAATGTTGATAAGTAGACCCCTGAACCTCAGATGCAGACCAGTGAAAAAGCAACAGCAAATATTGAAAATGAATGTGCAATTGAATCAATTAATCAACTATCGAATGGCTATGTTATATTTGGTGTGGTAAGGTATGCAGATGGGAATTCTTTACTTATTTATATCATAGATTCCTTTGACTGTCTAGTGAATTCTATGTGAATTCTTGGAATAACCTTTTTATTACATACAATAAAATATAGATTACAAATGAAATCAAATATATTTAAATTGGTATCAATTATTTTAAAAAATCAACATCAGGGGCCTCCAGGTTAAGAAGATCTGATCAAAATAGTAATAAAATGTTAAAAAGCATAATACCAAAGATAGAGTCTTAAAATTTCTCCTGGAGAAGTTCTTCTGGTTTTACTTTGGTAAATTACTCAGTATTTGGTAAATTAATTGGTATTTTATTGGTAAATTGGTATATTATTGGTAAATTAATTACTATTCCCTAGCATCAGATACTCTACTAGTTTTGAATCTATCTAAATACTTTGCCATCTAGTCCAATTATATTTTTCTTGTCTATAAGAATATCATGAAAAAATTGCTTCAAGTTTAACTGTATTCAAAAGAGTCACTTGTAGTTGGGGAGGTAAGATAAATACAAGTGAAAAAGTAATCAATGAAATTGTACCAGGGAGAAGGTAAAGATAACAATGAATAATATGAACAATCTTTAGGAGATGAAATGAGAGAGAAATAATTTCCTATAATAGGGTCAAGTAAGGCTTCATGGAAGAGATGGGAGTTAAACAGTATATTAAAAGATGTCTACGAGTAAGCATAGAATAATTGTAGAAGAACATGAGGACATTAAAGATATGGGATATGATGTGAACAAAGGCACTAAAGTTAGTGCAACTCAAGATATTATTTGGGTGAATTACTTGGATATCCAAAGGAAGGACCAGTTATCCTGATCTGTATCTTTATCCATACACTAACTAGCCCTTTAGTCTGATTGGATTGTTCTATATCATACAGGAGAAAGAGGTGATGGGCTTTGTCCTGAGCATGAATTATCTAATAATGATGATAATTATAATATACTAACTTTCACAAGAAGATGATGTGATTGAATCACTACATGCTTTAAGTTGTTTTCCTGGTCATAGATTTCTATTGATCTCAACATTCTAGTTTCTCGAGTGACTTATAATTGTGTTGTGAAAGATATAGTTGTAAAAGAGAAAGATGGGTTGAAAGGATGTAGTCACAAAATGGAGGAAAACTAGATGGAACAATAGCAATAGAAGTCAGAACAGGTCTCAAACAATGCAATCTAATCACCTACTCTAATTAGCCACATGAATCATCATGAACTAATCAGACTAAGACATATCTTAAATGCACTACAATACCTGAAAATTTTTCCAAGAGAATATCAGCTGAAGTCCTGGTTATGAGCTAGCCTAATTCCTAGGAGAATCTGAGACATTGTTACCTGAAACTTGAGAGATAATACCTTGCTATCAATGGACCATCCTTTACTCTTTTATAGAACAGTAGTATCCATAATAATAGAAAGGTGAGAATAGAAACCCATTCAGGCAGCAGAGTTGAGAGCCCTAGGGGTCTGGTTATTGGGAGGTGAATTGAGCGAGAGTCACCTCTTTGGATTGACTTGACCCTAAACTGACTGTATCCATTTCAGTGAGTTGTCAGCACAATGCTCATCATAACAGTTTTGCCAGAGACCTCAAACAGAACAAACACTCACTGGGAGGAAAATGACCTGTTGCGGTAAACCTTAACGATTTTAAAAAGCAGTTAGATGTGACTACTACCTTCAGGTTTTTCTATATTTATCACTGCTTTTCCAGTGGCTGTTACTGATGAAAATTATTAATTGAATCTATTCCATATTAATGAAAAGAGAGACAATAAAAGTGAACAAATGGATTCTTGAAATATTGAATTATTGACATTAGCATAATTGTGGCAATCTTAGTGAATCAGAACATCATGTTTTTATTGTGGCTTAAGAATGACTTTTCTTCTAAGATAAGAAGATGTATGGACAGTACTTTGAAATAATTCCTAGATCCAAGCCAAAAACATGTCCCAAAACATGAAGTAAAAAGTGTAACCTTCATTTGTTTCAGAGTTATGGTCCATCCAGTCTTATAAGTGACTTTAAGGGATGTTTGTTGGGAGAGCACAGTACTTGTTCTAGGTGATTTCATCTTCAAAGATTAGAAAATGAACCTTGAAATGTTCTTTTAAAGATTATTGTTTTATAAAAAATATATATTTATTGAAACTGTCATTGTGAACAACAATAAGACTATATGTGAATGAGTGTCTGTTAAAAGTGAGTTTTAAAGGGGCAGCTAGGTGGCGAAGTGGATAGAGCACCAGCCCTGAAGTCAGGAGGACCTGAGTTCAAATCTGGTCTCAGACACTTAACATTCCCTAGGTGTGTGACCCTGGGCAAGTCACTTAACCCCAATTGCCTCAGCAAAAAGCAAAAAAAAAAGTGAGTTTTAAAGCTTTAAGATTAAGCTTTAAAATATATGGTAGAATATGCAGGAAAGGTTGTTTTCATACCAAATCACATATAAGCTTATAATCACATATAAGGTGTCTTGCTTTAGACAATATCTCAGCATTTAGTGGGGTTTGGCCTTTAGGAGATATGAGTATTCATCTTCAAAGAGACACAAGACTAAGTGAGTTTAAGGAACTTTTCCTATGTCAATCAGTGAAAGGGTACTAACAAAATCACCACAATTCCTGCTTTCTTGTCCTATATTATCTCCATCATTGGTTCCCAGGTAAGTGGGAGGGCTGAAAGAGGAAGAAGGCTATGGTGATCTCCATCTTGCTCAGACGCTATCCCCTGCCAAATAAGCGTCCATTGTGTACTGACAGTGTTGGGAGACTAGATACCGACTACAGATGACTATTCAAGTCTATCACTATTGCCCTTACTCCTGTGCTATCCTCCCTCCACTATTCAATACATCATGTACTTCCTGAGAATTTATAGTAGATGTTGTTTTAATATTACCATTATTCTTTCTCCTGCCTCTTACCCCTACTTCCACCTGCCTCTTCCTCTCCTAACCTGTAACCTCAAAGCTTCTTCTCAAGGGGTTGACGATAAATAGGTGCGCTGGGCTTAGAAGCTCATTTCCTTCTCAGATGGATGTAGGCAAGATAAGCTGTCCTAGCCAAGCTGGGATGTGGAAATATGGGAGCGCCTAAAGCAGGGAATGTAAGCATTGTACAGTGTATTTGGAGTCTGAAGACTTAGATTTGATTCCTTCTTCTACTATTCAGTTTTCATCTATGTCACCACAAACAAATAACTTAATCTCTCCAGATCTGAATTTCCTCATCTGTAAAATGAAGAAGTGGGATTGGATCAATGGTGTCAAGTTCACTTAGAAACAGGGGTCACTAATTTGTACATAAGCATACCTGTTGGATGCATATTGATTTAGTTTTAAACTGTAATATTATATATTTTTGTCATATTTTTATTTCATGAAACATTTGCCAATTACATGTTAATCTAGTTTGGGCCCCTCTCAAGAAATGTTGGTCCATGCTTGCCATCTTTGGGAGGGATATTTATATATCCTCCTGTCTTAAATTTCTCCTCACTGCAGTCCATTTTCCACTTTTGTTAAACACGCTTTTCTACTCAGTAAACTCTTTGCTTCTCCATTGGCTCTAAGATAAAATCAAACTTCTTTGTTTGGCTTTTAAAACCTTTGACCTGCCCCGAGTTATCTTTTCAGCCTTGTTTTCTATTACTCTCCTTACACCCTGTGTGTGATTTCATCAAATTGGCCTTTCTTTTTTCTTCACATATGGTCTCTTCTCTCATCTCTATAATTTTACAGTGATCATCTTCCACACTGGGAAAATATTCTCTTCCTCACCTCTACCTCCTAGAATTCTTCTTTTCCTTGAAGACAAAGGTCAAGCACCATATTCCAAATAAAACCTTTACTGATTTCCTCTTTTTGAAAACTTTAAACATCCTCATTCCCTATTTCCCTTGTATTTAATCATCTTGTACTCATTTTGTATTTATTATTTTTATATTATACATATATGTACAAACATATAAATGCAATATCCACATTCATGTATATGTGTACATGTATTGCACATATAGCCACTTCACAGAATGTATTGCTTCATTTTTGTGTGTGTTTTTTGTATGCCAAGTGACTACCAAAGTACCTGGCACATAGTTGGAACTTACAAGTTTTCCAGTTGATTGATTATCTAGATGACTTATAAGGTCCCTTTCTAGTTTAAATCTGAAGTCTCCACTGCAACTACCTATCCAGGGCTTGAATTAAAAGCAGATGATGAGGAACTAAGGCAAACTCAAAGCATTTTGAAACCTTACTGCTACTTCCTTCCTCTCTTTCCTTTCTAGCTTAATACTACTGGGTGCAAGTAATGATGCTCAGAGGAGATTTGGTCTCTGCAAGAGGTCATATAATTCTTTCCCAATTCACCCTGGTTTCCATTTCTCCCCTACTTCAGGTTCTACGTTTGCAGACAGGCCTGAAGCATGAGGTTAACCCCTCCGAACGCTTGGAGTGGGGGTTATGTATGGGGGAGATCTCCCGTTTCCTTGACAACCCCCTCTGGGTCTTGCGTTAGCTCGATGCTGTTTGAATTCAACGCCAACTCGGTGGGGCTCGCTAGTTATTTTTCTCCCCCCTCCCGAGTCAATACGGGGTGACTCTGGGACCCCGGCCCTGGCCAAACGAGCACGGAGGTGGTGGATGATAGGCTGAGAGTGGAGGGAAGCGCGCGGAGTAGTGGGAAACAGAGAACGGGATGTAAATTTCACCCATGTGAGGCCGGGAAAAGGTGCTCCCCACTCCAGGGTCTGAGCCCCCCGCATTAAGTAAGCCCCGCGCATTCTGCCTGCCTTTTCAAAGACGCCTTTAGAAATGTAAGCGGGTGAGAAGAGGACACAAACGAAAGGCAGTTTTATGAGAAAATGCAGATAAAGAGCCAGGCGGTAGAGCCATATGTTCCCCGTAATCTCCAAAGCCCTCACTTCAATTAGAGCCTCCCCTGAGTTCTAATGCCCAATCCTAAGTAAACACGCTGCTCTCAAAGAGGAACTCGGTTTCCAATTAAAAGTGTACTAACATTTCTCCTTTCCTTAATTCCCCCCCGAACCAAAGAATTTCTTCATCTTCAGCTCGGGGAGAATGGAGTCCTCGGGTTTGTTTTTTCTCTCCCTCCCTCTCTCCCTCAGTCTGTGTCCCTGGCTCTCCGTCCCCTCCAGAGCCCCGCGGGTCGCACAGAGGTCACAGCCACAGCCGGCAATCCGAAGCCTAGCCCGCCCGCCCGCTTCCCCCCCCCACACCTCCCTCTTCCTTCCCTGGGCCGCCGCTTTCCCATGTTACGTCAGGCGGGGCCTGCCAGATTAATTCCTACCTTGTTCATGGAGGACTGGCGAGGCAGAGTTAATTAAAAGTAATACCACGTTAAATCCGCCCCGGCTTTCTTAACTGGAGAGGAGCTGGGCCTTAGTGGGGAGGAGGGGAAGAAAGAGAAAGCCAGAGTAAGCTTTCCTGGAGCAGGTGTTTGGGCTTGGGGGGTTGGGGGAGCAGGGGCTTGGTTAGTGGTTTGGGGAGAACTACTTTAACTTGCACCGTAGGGTGTCTTCCTGCCACCCCGTTTCCTTCCACCTGCCATTCTGCACGCTGCTCAGGCAAACGTGGGGGGAAGGGTGGGTTTTTTGTTGTTCTTTTGAGGTTCCTGCATATCTCGTGCTTGCTGGCCTCAAAGCTGGACTCTGCAGGAGCTTTTGAGATTCTTCAGGGCAATATTCAGGGGCTTTCCTCCCTACCCCCCCCGGAGAGATTTTTTTCTTCTGTCATCTTTCTCCACGATCTCTTTTCCTGTTCCCCAGCTCCTAACAGAATCCAGAATTAAAAGAGGAGCTAGTGATGGTGAATATCAAGAGCGCCACAACATATGCACCCCACTTCTTGATGAAATAAGTTGTATGAGCTGAACCTGAATCTCATTGACATTCATTTTCTCCAAGATGGCATTGACAGAGTGCTTCTCTGGAGTCCATTGCTCTGCAAAAAAGGGGGTGGGGTGGGGTGGGATAGTTGAAAGCAGCAGCCTTGATATCATCACAAATGAGATAAATATATGTAAAGCACTCTGCAGATTGTAAATTGCTATAAATAGCCTTTGTTGATATTTAACTAGGTTTCAGATGGGAAGAAAAAGGCTGACAAATTCCCTCGTTTTCCATAACCAAAAGGAAATATAGAATTGGGTAATTTTCAAGGGTTGGAGGACAGGACCCTACAGGATAATTTAAGTGAAGGATGTTTTTCCTTTTCCTATCTAAATGATTGCTTTGTTGCTTAAGCAGTGAAGACCTGTCCTCTCAGTGTATTCTGATTCTTCCCCCCCACACCCCCTTGATTTCAACCAGGTGGCTGCAGAGGGCTCAAATTAAGTAGGAGGCCAACATTTCATGTCCTTTCTGAATTAAGACAGTAGAAACAAAGCAAGATTCAATAGAGGCCCTTAGAAATATTTTAAAAGACCATTCCATAAGTAGTAGAGGCTAGTGTTTCTGAAGCTTGTTTGATTTTGTAGACTGAACAGCATTAAATTAAATCAATGGAATCTTCCAGCTGTTTAGATGTTATCTTGATGTGGGTAGACCCAATCTGTTTTAGGTTCCAAAGTGTTAAGTCCTTGATTCTCTGCTTTTTTCAGACAACTATGTTTCCTTTTCCAACAAGTGAACCCATATACACATTTCAGTTATTTGTCAATCTGTGCCTTACACCCTCACCAAATTATGTAGATAGATAAGCACAAACCTCATACACACAAACACCACACCCACACCCATATCCTATCCCAATCAAGTAAGCAGCATGGGGACTACAACTTTTCCCTTTAATCCAAGATGGTTAAGCAGTTACTATAGGGAACAATAATACTATATTCTACAAAAGACTCAAAAGCATTTCAAGATACTAGGTATAAATAGAGATAAAATATAAATTCCTTTCTTGGAATTTAAAGCCCTTCACAAGCTAGTCCTTGTTAATTTTTAGCCTTCTTATACATTATTCCCTTCCATGCACTCAGTGATTCAACAATAACTGGTCTCCTTCCTGTTCCTCACACACAACTCTCTGCCATTTCTGTCTTTGCTTTTGTCTTTCCTTGTTCTTGAAAATGTTCTGTCTCCTTACCTCTACCTTTTATAGTTCATGGTTTCTTTCAAGAGTCAACTCAGACCTTTCCTGTTTTCCCCAGCTGATAATCCTTTCTTCTGTGGTGTTGCTTTATATTTATTTAGCATGTGTCTTCCAACTATGTCTATGTTTACTTTATATGTGTGTTGTATACAAATAAATATGCACATGCTACCTCCTTCTACTGAAATGTAAGTTCCTTGACAGCAGACACAGTTTCACTTAAGAAATGCTTTTTTTGATGGGTTGTGCTCTATATTTCATGTGTATATTGTAATAGTATTTTGGGTGATACAAAGTTTATACACAGGAGAAATCAGAGAAAGCTAGAATAATCAGGAAAGGCTTTATGCAACAGGCGTGCCTTAAGCTGGAAGTTTCCAATCTCCTGGTCATAAACTGGGCAAAACCAGTATATGAGAAATGGGCAAAAAAAGCTTCAGGATGGATATAAGAAGCTTCAGGATGGGGTATCTAATGGGGTAAAAGGTTTTACTAGATGCCTAAAATCTGGCTTCTAATTCTGGTTCTGTCACTAATTCTCTCTTTGACTTTGGGAAAGCCCTCAGTTTCTGTATTTGTAAAAAGAGTTAGTTGGAATATGCACTTTCTAAGATTTTGTTCAACTTTATGTACTCTGGTAAGTCCTGATACACCAAGGACACCTTCAAAGTCTACCTGCGTCCCCACACTCTAGTTGGCAAAGTCTAATGTTAGTTTATTTGACGAAGAAGCAGGGATGCCACAGCTGGTATTATCTGATATAACAGCTGGGGTGTGATGAGAGGGAATTACCATTCTAGAAGAGGAGCAAATGAGGTCACCAAACTTGATTTTTGCAAAAGGTTAGAAACAAAAGTGAAGGAGACATTCCTGGTATTTGCCCTCGGAAAGGACTTGGGTTTTGTATGTATCTTCTTTCATACTGTTTTCAAATAAGGTTCTCAAATAAGATTTGAAAAGCTCTACCTCCTGATGGGGATAGGTCAGTTCTCCCATAATGGGGGTAGGTCACTTCTCCCATAACAGGGGTGGGTTACTTGTCCCATAAGGGAGATAGGTCACTTCTCTCATAAGAGGTAAGACTGGAATCTGGAATTTCAGTATATCAGTCCGAATGTCTGGAGATACCCAGACATAACGAGTGCTACTGCAATAGGGGCAATAGTGTCCCCTCTACTAAAGAAGGTAGAAAAGCAAACCAATTTTGTAAAGATATCCATTGATAAGTGATAATACAGGTTTTTTCTTCAAAACAATGCTTCCATTGTGGTGAGAATAAAGAAGGGATGGTGTCATGTGTATACCAATACAGGTAGGTGGGATGATATCTTTGAGTAAGATGCTGCCTCCTCAAACCATACAATGAAGACTATTTATAGTGAAGTTGGATCATCTAGTGAAAAGCCTAATATTACAGAAAATGAAAAAGGGCTTAGAGATTTGAAGTTTCTTATCCAAAATCACATAGCCATCAATGGCAGAATCAGGGACTAAACCCATATCACAGGAGTCCTAGATCAGTCATCATCTTATCTTTCTAGTATCTTTTTATTAGTTCAAGTAATTTTACCCTTTTGTTTCTTATTATAAGTAGGAATAACATGTAAATGAGGTAATATGGCCCAGTGGATAAAATTCTAGACTTAAAGATCAGAAAGACCTGACTGAAGGTTGCTGCTTATACTTACCATATACACAAGACCACCTCTTTTACCTATATATTAGACTGCCCACAGAACAGGGAATGTAAAAACTGGGAAACCTGGGTGACTCTGAGGAGTTTAGTATATCAGAGAAAGATTGCTATTTTTATTCTGAAATAAAGCAAATGAAACCAATGCTTTTTTTCCTTCTTTCTATTTCTGCTGGTTCAAAGCCTCATTCAAATATTACTTTATCCATGAAGCCTTTCCTGATCAACCTCCTCCCAATATTTGTGAATCAATGTTATCTCATTTTTCTGAATTCTTATGCCACTATTTTTGAATTTATGTATTTGGTTACTTGTTTATGCCTTAATTCCCTAATTAGATTATCAACTCTCTGAATTTATAAATCAGACCATGTTGTACTTATTTTTGTATCTCCCTTATGTCTAAACACAGTAAATACTTGAGAAATCTTTATTGAATCAAGAGAGCTATTAATCTGATTCCATCAGGACTCCACTGGAATAACAGATTTTCAATTAAGTCCATATAATACTATAACACTCTTTAATTGGTTTAATGAAAATAAACTTCTAAAAACTGTATTCCCAAAACAATTTTTTGGATTATTATCGCCCATTTTGTTGAGATGTCATGTAGATCCAATCTGATAGTTTTTTTTAGAAAAACATGAACAAATTTTAACATTCTGAAACCAAGAATTGTTTGCTAATTGGAGAAGAGGAAGATGAATGAATGTATGGATTAAATGGCCTCTATATGTTCTGCCTAAGTAGTGGTTGTTGTTGTCTTTCATTCTCAAAGAAACCAAAATGACATCACTATGTTAGAATCGAGTTACAGTGAGTCCAATTGTGGCTGATTGGACCAATATGAGCTCAGATTTATCAGCAACAGGTCAGACACAAATAGTTTCTATGAATATATTGGGTGGAATCTCTGATTCTGCTTTTATCACATTTCTCCTGAGGTAATTCTCACAATTCTTCTGCTTTGCTCATAGAGCACCTTCTCTGATGAGGGCATGCCATGCTGAGCAATCTTGTGCCAGTTCCTCCCATGTCATACAATCAATTCTAAAGTTCTTAAGAGAGACCTTGAGGGTGTCCTTGTATCACTTTTTTTCCTGACTGTGAGCACTTGCCCTGTGTGAGTTCTCCATAAAATAGTCTTTTTGACAAGTGTATGTTTGGCATTCAAAAAATGTGGCCAGCCCAAAGAAGTTGTGCTCTCTGCAGTAGAATTGGAATTCTTGGCAGTTTAGTTTGAGAACAGTTAAGGTTATAGCACCATCTATCTCTTCAGATGTTTATAATCCCAAATATTTCAAAATCTTTTAGCAATTTGATTAAGATGAATTAGATCCCTAAAGTAGACCTTCATTGGACATGTCAAATTTTAGACAAGTTATTTGAAAGAAGGCTATTGCATAGTTTTTTTCCTAGCCTAGATGAGAAAAAAAGTTACTTATTTTTTAAAAAAAGCCTCAACATCTTCTACATGGAAAAAACTTTGGATACCATCTATTGTATTTACAGATAATGAAAAAGGTCCCAGGCAGTTTAAGTGATTTGTCCACAGTCACATAGCAATGCATAGTGGGAGTGAGACTCAAATCTGTATCACAAGACCACATCATTTATCTTCTCATTGTCACAGTACCTTTCTAGTGTTATTTAAGAACTATGTAGATGACCTGGCCTAGAAATTTTGATCTTGAGTTCTTATTCTTACTTACTTACTTACTAAGCTTACTTTTAATACTTACCAGCTATGTGAACCTGGGCAAATCATATAACTTATCCAAACCTTGCTTATAAATTGGAATATATAAAATTACTATATATATATATATATGTGTGTGTGTGTGTAAATACATAAAACTGAAATAATATTCTTAGTCATACTTAATTCACAGGGTTATATGAAGCTTAAATAATAACTGAGTAGGGACACCTTGTATGTAAAGTATTTTCAAAACCCTAAATACCATCTATTGTTATTATTACATACTAAGATTGGAAGCAAATTGAATAAATGAAAAAGCATTTACTAGATAGTTATGTGCAAAGCACTGTACAGAATATTGGAACATGAATGGAAATGCAAGAGAGTCCCTGTTCTCATAGAGCTCACATTCTAATAGAGTAGATAAAACATCTAGGAGGTTTCAGCTGAAGAGCAGATGGAAAGATCCTGTGGTCCTTAGAGCAAATCAGCAAAGCAGATGGTGTAAGAATTGGGCCTAATGCCAGTCTTCAATTCAGGTTTATTGTGGGATAGAATGAGACACTCATGAGTCATTGAACAGTTAACAAAAGAAAGTTTACTTAGCTCTAACATAGCATGTATATGCAACAAGGATACAATGACACTTAGCTTCTTTTGATGTGTTCTACTCTTTGGAAATGTGTCTGGTTATTAGGTTGGAGATTGTGAAAGACATGGAAACTTGTATGATCTTCAGAAAT
>JAJPUD010000621.1:537558-632689 GCA_023553655.1 Myrmecobius fasciatus | reverse complement strand
TTCCTTCCTTTCTCCCTTCCTCCCTTCCTTTCTTCTCTTTCCTTCCTTCCTTCCTTCCTTCCTTCCTTCCTTCCTTCCTTCCTTCCTTCCTTCCTTCCTTCTTTCCTTCCTTTCCTTCCTTCGTTCCTTTCCTTCTTTTGTTCCTTCCTTCCTTCGTTCCTTCTTTCCTTCCTTCACTTCCTCCCTTTCCTCCCTTCACTTCCTCCCTTTCCTCCCTTCCTTCACTTCCTCCCTTTCCTCCCTCTCTCCTTCCCTCCCTCCCTCATGCCGTCCTAAAATGCCTAAAAAAAGGCTTCTGATAGGAAATGATACCTCCAAACTCTTTGGGGCTTCTCTACCATGCCTCAGTTGATTTCTTATTTCTTACACTCTAGACTCTCTCCTTCCATTGGTGAGTTCCTTCCAGAAACTTCATTTTATACATGCCGAAGCCATCTATTATTACTCTATTACTTTTTTCCAAGCTCTGCTTTTTACTCTTTGGACTTTTCCACTATACTCTGATATGGATATCTTCTTTTGTGTTGTTTTCCTCCATTAGAATGTAAGCTCCTTGAAGGGCAGGATTATTTTTTCTATTTGCTTGTATTTGCACTTAGAACAGTGCCTGGTACATAGTAGATGCTTAATATATGGTTATTGATTGGGCTTAAAGGAAACTGTGAATTCTAAGAGAAGGGGTGAGTACATAGAAGGTTTATATGACCATTTGTGCAAAGGCATGAAGATGGGCAATAGAATGTCAAATTTGGACAATTGATTTTCTAATATTATTTTCTATACTGTTCAATTCAACTAAAGTTTTAGTGTCATTTATGGTCTAGACTTTTTCACTACCAAATTAAATAATTTTTTCTTAAACCATGTGGTCACTTTTATTTTTAGAAAATTTGAATGGACTTATCTATATCATAGAATTTTGGAATTAAAAGGGATTCAATAAGGTCATATAATGTAATTTTATAATTTTTTTTTAAAATAAGAAACTGAGGACCCAATGCTCTGCCCAGGGTTGTGCTTCTGGTAATTGGTAGAGCAAGAATTTGTTCAGTATTATTTATACTATGCCTTGCTATCCCTCCGAAATTATCTATAGTTTTTGGCAGTTCTTCTTTATCTTATGTTAAACATTATATTTTGCT
Source organism: Myrmecobius fasciatus (assembly GCA_023553655.1). Taxonomy (NCBI): domain Eukaryota; kingdom Metazoa; phylum Chordata; class Mammalia; order Dasyuromorphia; family Myrmecobiidae; genus Myrmecobius; species Myrmecobius fasciatus. The sequence goes on along the minus strand of JAJPUD010000621.1, from coordinate 631,547 downwards.
TTGTAAATTGTCAAGATTTTTTTATACAAGCCTATATTATATATCTGTTATACTATAACTAGAGCCTAAGATTTGATTAATATATATCTATGATCAACAAATTAGCATTTAAATGTGTATGGATATTTCTGTTGTCAACTTAATGAATGAAAAAAGTGTTCATTAAATACTTACTATGTGCCAAGCATTGTATTGAATGCTGGGGATATAGATAAGAAAGGGACAATAATGCTTACTCTCAAGGAATGGAGGGAGACAACATACAAAGAGATGTGATGGTTAGGTAGGGATTTGGGAAGTCATAGGGATAGTGAATGAAGCCATAAAAAAATTGACATTCTCTTTCTATCAGTAACATTAGCAAAGTTGATATGACTTATAGAGGGAGAGGTTATGGTAATGATGATGGCGGAGTCTGTAATAGAACAAAACAGGGAATTCAAGGAATATGAAGCATAGTTGGAGCCAGCTAGCTATGGTGGACCATTGAGTTTGCATGGACATACTCACCAGTGAGCACTTCATGGGCTCTAGGGTTTTAGTTCCAAAAGATCCTAGGTTATAGTCTCTGAAAGTCCAAAAGATTCAGGAACAGGGTGGACAGCAAGAAGGTGGTCATAATGGAATGAATGCCAAATGAATTATTCCAAAGTGGATAGTATAGTGGGGTATATACCAAAAGGATATTTGAAAACAATAGCAATAACAAGAAGATAAAAACCTGAACTGGGCAGCTAGTCATGGAAATGAGAGTAAGCACAAAAAAAAGTGTTCTTGTGATAAGTTCAACTAAAATTATTTTTATTACACAAAACCTTCAGTAAAGACATAATGCCTCAGACAAATTAGGTTAATCCCATAGTTTCCTGTGGGTGGATTGCATTTTCTTATTATTTTTCTACTTCTCAGAATCTATATCTTCCTTCACGGATCAGCTCTGGAGTCATTTCTTTTGGGAGAATTCTTCCACCTAAAACACTTCTAGAACACTGTGTGGAATGCTTTTTTTTTGACCCAATTGTTCCCTATCTTTTATCATACATCATCTCTCCCCCAGTTCTCAAGGGTAAAGGCAGTTGTTATTTTCCCCCTTTTTTGCATCTCTAGTACTTACTATGGAATCTTGCATAGTAGATGTTAAAGAAATGTTTGTTGCATTTAATTTAATTTAAAAGTGTGAAGACAGGAGTGTTTTATTAATTAACACATGCATTAGCTGGTTGATAGACATTAATCATCATTTATCCAAGAAAAAAAGTACTGAAAAAAAACCAACCATAAAAACTTTTTCCATATCTGTGGTTCTCTGCATTCCATTTCTTTCAGGAGGTGCAAAGAAAATGGGTTGTGAGTAGTAGAAGAGTACAAAAATTTAGTTTATTTGCTATTCAACAGTTTTTTATAATCAACTGATGCAAAATGTTAACTTATTCTCTTTTTTCAATTTATTCTCTTTTTTTATTTTGATCTTATGTTAAAGCTCTCTACCTTTGACATACTTCAGGAAATGTTAGATACCTCTTTAAGAAGTGAAAGAAACTAGGAGCTGGGGAGTTTCTCGAAAGAGGTCATGGCAAAAGGTGGCTCTGGTTATAACTCTTACCAAATTACTAAAGCACCCACAGCAGGAATAGTTCTGTGGGGCAGCTTTATGAGCTTCTTTCATTATAAAGTTGATACTAACAAAACTTGAATAGACATCTGGCCATCTAAGAATAACTCTGTAAAGGGAAGTGAATACAGAGGAGTTTTGTCCCAGTTAGACACAATGCTTGTTTGTTAATCCTCTGCAGAATCTTTGTGGTGGTGTTATTATTACTGTTGTGGGGGTCACTGCTGTTGCTTCCTGGGTAAATAAAATGTTTCAAGAAAACACCTGTGAAAATTCCAAACATGAAAATTTTCAGTTTCTACTACTATTTTTTGCTCTCTTTGAAATCAAAGGAGACAAAACTATTTCAGTGAATTTAGGTGAAAGGTTTATGTAAGGCAATTTTCAAAAGGATCTTTATTAGCCTACAAGGCTGACAGGGACCTTTGGACCAGTTATGGTGAGTGAGCCTTGGATCTTGCTTCACATAGCACAGAAAGCATTCATGTTCTATTACATTGAAAAGAAATATGAAACCATTAGCTAATTTGCTGGTTTTGAGGTATCCTTCCTAAAAAAATTAGGGTCAGTATTTCTGGAATAAAATAATTTAGCTCATTTTGTTTTTGAGTTTATTTAATAATTATGATTTTCATTACTCTCACAGTTCTCTTATTTGTTTGACTGCTCCTTCTCAGTTATTTTTGCTAATCCATCATTCATCTCATAACTATGAAGTGTGGATATTCCCTAAGGCTCTATCCTATGTCTCTTATTCCTTTCTCTCAAAAATCTATCTTTTGGTGACCTCATCACATTTCATGGATTTGATCATTTTACTTTTGCTGATGACTCACAGATCTATATATCCAGCTCCCTTTTGTGAATCTCATATTATCAGTTGGTTATTTCAAACTAGATGTCTTGGAGATTCCTTAAATTTAGCAAGCCCAATACAGAATTCATTATAGCCCCATTCTCCCCAACCTAGCCCTCTTCTAAACTCCCTGATTTCTATTAAAGATACCCACATTCTTTCAGTCTCCCAGGTTTTAATCTCAGCATTTTTCTTGACTCCTCATTCTCTTACCCCATACATCCAATCAATTATCAAATCTTGCCGTTTTTACCTCACTATGTCTCCAATATAGTTCCTTTTCTACACTTACATGATGACTACATTAGTTTAAACCCTTATCTCTTGCTTAGATTATTGCAAGTCTCCTACTTGCTTTCTCTGCCTTATGTCTCTTTCCAATTTTGTCTATTTTCCATGTTGCTACCAAAATGATTTTGTTTAGGTGAAAGTCTCTCCTCAATAACTCAGTGAATACTCAATAAACTTTAGTGATATCTTGTTGCTTCTAATATAAAATATAAACTCTTAACGTTTCTTTTTAAAGCCCTTTACAACCTGGCCCTAAACTATTTTTCCAACCTCTTTAGACAAATTAACTTTCTCTCTGGTTCCTTCAACATGATAACTCTATGCTTTGTCTTCATGCCATTGTCTTATCCTCCATGCCTTGAATATGCCTTCTCATTTCTGCCCTACAGAATATTATATTTCCTTAAAACAGAGCTCAAATACCTGGAGTCAGGAAGATCATATGTGGCTTTAGATACTATGGACGACTCACTTAACTTCTGTTTATCTCAACCTAAATGTAAAATTGGGATAATAATGACACCTATCTCACATGGTTATTGTAGGGATAAAATAAGATATTGGTAAAGTATTTTGCAAAATTTAAATCTCTATATAAGTGCTAGCTAAGAATTACTATAACTATATTTTGTGTTTACATATATACATTTATACATACATATATATACATATGTATGTATATATATGTATGTATGTATGTTTCTTCTTTTCCTTCATCTCTATATAAGCTTCTTGAAGTCAGGAATTGCTTTCTTTTATATCCTTAGTTCCTGATAGTCTCTGGCATTACTGGACACATTAGATATATGTATGCTATATAAAAGTAATATTTACAATTTGTTCCAGAAGTATTAGTACTTTTAAAAAATATTAAAAATGGCTTTATCAAAGATATTAAATAGTGTACAATGATACTAAAACATTTCAGAGGTACTCAAGGCAGGCCTTAGAGCATAAGCAGCTTAAAATTTTACTAAGATTTTTGGTACATCTTATATATCTAACATAAAAAAGTTGTATATCTCATACATATATTTGTATATACTAATATGTTTGTATTATGTATATAAAGATGCTTATTTTTAAATATTTTTCCAATTATATGATTTATCATTCATTTTTAAAAGTTTTATATTTCAAATTTTTTCCTTCTCTCCTTTGTGTCTTCCCTTCTTGAGAAAGCAAGCAATTAGATATAGGTTATACATGTGCAGTCATGTAAAATGTTTTTCTATATTAGCCATGTTGTAAAAGAGAACATAGACCCCTTTTCCCCAAAAAACCCCCAAATAAAACCAAGAAAAATAAAATGTAAAAAAAAAACATGCTTCAATCTTCATTGAGATTTCACCAGCTCTTTTTCTGGAGGTGGATAGTATTTTTCATCATGAGTCCTTTATAATTACCTCAAATCATTGTATTGCTAAGAATAGCTATAAGACATTCACGGTTGATCATCATACAATATTGCTATTGTTGGATGGGATGCTTTCCTGGTTCTGCTCATCAATTCTTATGTGGCACAGTAGTGTCACAGTCATGTACCACAACTTGTTCATCCATTCCCCAAATAATGGGCATTCCCTCAATATGTAATTATCACAACAAAAAGAGCTGCTATTAATCTTTTTTTTGTACATGTAATTTCTTTTCCTCTCCCCCCCCAATCTCTTTGGGATATAGATCTAGTATTGCTATTGCTGAATCAAAGGGGTATACATAGCCTTTGGATCATACTCTCTATAATAGTTGGATTAGTTCATTCCACCAACAGGTAAATAGTGTCCCAATTTCTCTTTTTATTTTTTGCTGCTGACTTTGTTGGTAATATATAGAAGTGCTGATGTTCTATGTGGGTTTATTTTATATCCTAGAACTTAGCTGAAGATGTTGTTTCAAGTGGATAAATTATTCTTGATTGTAATCCTATCTTCTTTGCCTTCTAGATTATCATATTGTAAGCCTTATGATATTTTAATGTAGAAACTGTTTAATCTTGTGGTTATCCTGTCTGTGGCTCCATAATATTTAATTTTTTTCCTAGCTACTTTCTCCTTTTTCTAGGAGCCCTGGAATTTGGCTATAATATTCCTGGTAGTTTTCATTTTAGGATCTCTTCCAAGAGGTGATTGGTAGATTCTTTTAATTTCTATTTTATCCTTTGGGTCCAGGTTATCAGGACAATTTTCCTTGATAATTTCTCAAATGATGTACCTAGGATCTTTACTTTTTGATCTTGGCTTTCATGTAGTCCAATAATTCTGAAATTATTTTTCCTTGATTTATTTTCTAGGTCAGTTGTTTTTCCAATGAAATATTTAATATTTTCTTCTATTTTTTCATTTGTTTTGTTTTATTCTTTCTTGATATCTCATATTCATGATATGAGATATCAATTATCTCATAGAATAATTAACTTCCACTTGCCCAATTCTAATTTTTAAGGAATTATTTTTTTTCAGTAGGCTTTTTTACTTCCTTTTCCATTTGACCAATTTTACTTTTTTTTTTTCCTGAGGCAATTGGGGTCAAGTGAATTGCCCAGGATTACACAGCTAGGAAGTGTTGAATGTTTGAGGCCAGATTTGAACTCAGGTCCTCCTGACTCAGAACTGGTACTCTATCCATTGTGCCACCTAGCTGCCCTATCAATTTTACTTTTTAAAGAGGTCTTCCCTTCAATGAATTTCTGTGCTTTTTTTTTTTTAACCTTTTGGCCTCTTCTATTTTTAAACTGTTATTTTCTTCAGTTTGTTTTTGTGCCTTCTTTACCAGCCTGCTGACTCTTTTATTTTAGGGAGCGTTATTCTCATTTTTTGTAATTTTCCTTTCCTCTCATTTGATTTTTAAAATCCTTTTTGAGATCTTCAGGGACCTAAGAGCAATTCACATCTTTCTTTGAGGCTTTGCATATAGCAGCTTTGATTTCATTTTTTTCTTCTGAATTTGTGTTTTGATCTTCCCTGTTACTACAGTGATTTTCTATGGTCAGTTTCTTTTGTTGTTGTTGTTTGCTAATTTTCCCAACTTATTTCTTTACTTTTAACTTTATGTTAAAGTTGAGCTCTATTCTAGAGTAGAGGGGCCACTATTCCAAGTTTTAGGTTTTTCATGCTTCTGTTTTCAGAGCTGGTTCTGTGAGTCTGTAAGTTTTCAGTTCTTCCAAGGGTGATATACTGTAAGGAGAGAGGTAGTCATTTTTCTCCTGGCCTGTGCTCTAGTCTAAGTGATTATAATCACTCTTTAATGCCTTGGAATGGGTGTCTTGGTTCCTTCCAGAGCTGCTTCTCATTGTGAGACTGTGTGCTAGAACTGGGTATGGGCAATGCAATAGAGCCCTCCTCCCTGTGCCAGCAAAAGGTCCCCTGTAATCTCCTTGTGATAAATTGTCCAACCCTCTTATGGTTGATAGGTTTAGAGCTCTGGAAACCCACTGCAGCCAGCTCAGTCCCCACCAAAAACTGCTGCTTGCTTGCAGAGTAGAACCTTTTCTGGAATGGCTGGACTGTGCTCTGCTCTTACTCCAATAATATAGATTTTCCCTGCCAACCTTCCAGAGTGTCTTGTCCTGGAAAGCTATTTCAGTCCCTCCTTTTGCTGGTTCTACCACTTCAAAGTTCATTTTGAGGCATTAATGTTTTTTGAAGGTGAATTTTGGAGAGCTCAGGCAAATCTCTGTCCTTATTCTGCCATCTTGGCTTTACCTATCACACTGATATTTCAAGATCAGGAACTTGAGTCTCAAGAGAAGCTTAACAAATTTTCATGATTACATTATTAAGTCAGAACTGCACTTTGAACCCAGATCTTTCCTATTTCAGGTCTAGTACTCTACTATTCCATGGCATCCCTTCAATAAGTCTATATACAGTATATAAAATATATGTTCCCTAGGAAGATATATGTGTGTTTGATATCTATATAAACATACACAAATGTACAACACACATGTTTGCAAATGCACAGATGTATATACACAATGCACATGTACACACATGCATGTACATATTGTGCTTTGTGCATATATGTGAATGTGTGTAGTCATAGCCATTGGAACAATTCTGAGACTCATCCACAGGTAGACTGGATCTTGAAGCTTGTCCCTTAGGGGCTTGATGCTAGACTTTATGACCATAGAATCTCTATATGATATAGAGATATGTTATTTATGTCATATTGCTTGTGTAATATATCATTCAATGATATGTGATCTATCACTAAATAAACACAATGTCTACCTAAGATTCTCATGAAATATATAAGAAAAACTTTTCCAGTAAGATTAGCTAATATTTATATAATAGCTCAAGGTTTTTGAAGTGTTTTTACTCATTTTATCTTAGTTTATCTTCACAACATTCCTGTGAAGTAGATGTTGTTATTAATACTGTTTTATAGATGAAAAAATTTAGCCTTTGAAAGACTGGTTTGCCCTAGAGTTTAAGGCAGAATTCCTGACGCTAATCCTAAAACTTTATGTATTCCTTTTGTAAAGTATTGAAATCTTTTTTTGTTAAGGAAGAATGATATATGGGAAGAGTAGAGAAATAAGAGGTTAGGAGATGTGGATTTTAATCCGGACTGGCACTAAATCTGCCACTCCAAAGCTCATTTTGAAGCATTATTGGTTTTTGGAGGTCAATCTGGGCAAAAATCTGCCTTTATTCTACTCTCTTGGCTTTATGTATCACACAGATATTTCAAGATGAGAAACCTGAGACTCAGAGAAACTTAACAAATTGTCATAATTGCATCATTATTAAGGCAGAAGTGAGCTTTGAACCACTTGACATCTTTGGGCCCATTTCCTTATCTCTGAAATGAAAGAGAATAGTGAGCTGTGTAGAACAATGGAGCTCTCAGTTTTCTTCCACTCCTAAAACTCTCTGTAGGGAGAGTTCCAAGTTCTGTATTAGTTTGAATTAGTTGAATAGTTTTTTCTTTTTTTTTTAATTGAGTCACATTCATATCACATTGAAAAGAAAAAGAAAGGTACATCTATTTTGTAGCCTTTATGCTCTGGTTGATTTCTTCTGACCTTGATGAAATTGCCTAATTAATCAGTAATTAAAGTAATAATAGGTTTTCTTGCCCAGCAAGAGGGTTAGACCACAATTTTTTGCTTTTCTTTGAGCACAAGAGGGCGATGTAACAACATGTCTTTGAGCTACTTGGGTGCTTTACAGGGGTACAATTTATGGAGCGGAACTTCAAAAGAAATCTGTTACTTCCAAGACTTCATTTATCAACTTCAGGTAACCAGTCTTGATTGCAGTAAAATGCAGAATAAAAAATAACAGATAAATCACAGCAATTGAATACCTCTTCAATAATAAGAACTTTCTTCTTCAGATCTGGTTTGAGAATGCCTTCCATAGATTTTGCGTTATTTTATCTGCATATTATGTAGGAGCTTTTTAAATACCTACATTCTCATAAGACTCCAGATGGCTGCATTCTTAGCAAAAGATAAGAATTAAGCATGATAATGAGGGATATTGTATTTAAATCTGTTTTTTTAAAGTCTTTCATTACTAATGCCCATGTGTGGTTGATTATCATACTATCATCCCATGCTTTTTCAATATCCAAGAAATTTAAAAATTACTTTTTAGCTAGCACTTTTTTTTCAGATGGGAAAGGATATAAAATACATTCATTCAGGTAGCACAAAAGAGTTAAGATTGCAGAAAGATGTAAGTTTCCCCATGGTGCGACAGTGGAGGTCTGGAAATGTTGGATTTGAGAATGAGTGGGAAATAAAAAAAAAGCACAGCAAGAGATCCAGTAGGATCAGCTTCAGTCTATTCACCAAGTTTCTCATTTAAGTCCATCAATGAGTGCCAGAAAGACAGTACAGACACTTTTTATTAATTAGATTGGTAGCAGAACTCCTTTAAAGTTTGCAGGCAGGAGGTATTAATTTTACAAGCCTTGAACAAGAAATGGTTCACAGCAGATCTCCATTTCTTCCATATGTTATCATTGTGCTATCCATCAGTCAGCACTTTGCTTCCTCGATTGGGTTAATGCATTAAACAGATCTTTCCAGAGAGTTATAGCTGCTTTAAAATAAATATGTAACATTTAATACATATTAACAATAATATTTAATGTATATTTATAGAACTAGTCTTATAACCAACTCTTTAACTTATTCAGGAGATCTTGATTGGAATGTCAGAGATGAATTTGTGTTTGGGAATAAGAAAAGAGTATTCAAATTCAGGAAATCTTGAATAATTATCTAGTTCTTAGGGCCACAACTAGGGTGGAGTGATCAAGGTTTAGGGTTCGTGACAAAGGGGCACATTTTTCCATTGGTAGTTCTTTGACCTGCAGATTGGTCTGTCTAACATAAGTTTCTCCTACTTTCATTTCATCCTCCACTCAGCTATTAAAGTGATTTTCCTAAACAGCAAGTCTGACCACGTCACTCCTTTCTACTCTATAAATCAGTGATCACCTCTGGGATCAAATACAAAATCCTCTGTTTGGTATTCAAAGACATTTTTAACCTGTCCTCCCGCCCCAACCTTTCCAATCTTCTTGTACTTCATAACCTCCAGTGTTCTGAGTTCCAGTGACACTGGATTCTTGCTGTTGCTCACACAAAGTATTTCAACTCTCAACTCCCACCATAGCAACCTTTTTTCTAGAGTAGCCAGTTCTGCCCTAAAAGGACAAGAGTGTCATTTGTGACTTTTTTTTAAAGAGATTATAGTCTGTCAGGTGACAAGAGGCGCTGCCTACTTTCTGATTAGAAGGTATCTGATTTAGTCATCAGAACAGAACATCTATAAGTAGGTGTAATTTTTGAACCATTTTTACACTGGATAAAAAAGATTTAATTCTATCTAATCTCCTCCTTCCATTCCCCCCACCCAAGAAAACATCTGCTTAAATAGAACCTTCACAATTTTCAATGTGTTAGAACCATGTGGTGTCTGTATTTAGCACAGGTGCTAGGTAATTTCCTAACCTGTACATATTCTTTATAACTGTGACTCTTTTGGGGACTGCGAATCAGTATAATATGGATGGTTATTTCTCTCCCTCTCTTTCTTCTTATCTTTTTTTGAGGGGGAAGATAAGTAAAAATGTGGCAGGACAGATTTAATTAGTATTTAACACCCTACCCTGAGTCAATGGTAGTGAGCTGTTGAGGTATTGAAATTTGAAATTGAAAGGGAACTTTAAGATCAACTAATACAATTACTTCATTTTACCACTGAGGAAATTGAAGCCAAAAGAAGTAAAAGTGGCTCTCTCAGAAGAGGATACGTTAAATGGTATTATTTGTAAAGCAGAGATCTAACCAAGACACACTTCTCAGCTCAGTAAGCTGCAATGGCCTGTAGGACTGAACACTAACTCCTGAGTTTGGTATTTAAAGCCCTTAACAGTCAGGCTCTAGCCTATGTTTTCAGATTATTCCCATTTATACATTCTATAATTCTTGTTGCTTTACCTGACACATGACATTCCATATTCTGTCTGCCTGGGCTTAGCAGAGTACCTAGTATAAAGTAGGTTCTTACTCTTAATAAATGCTAGTTAAGTTGACTTGCACAGGCTGTTCCTAGGAACATCCTCCTTCTTCTGTCCCAAGACTTAGAATTCCTAGCTTCTTTCAAAGCTTGCCTCAAATGCTGCCTTCTCCATGCCTTTACTGATATCTGTAACCAATAATGACTCCCTCTTCAAAGCTACCTTGCTTTTTATTTGTTTGCTTGTTTGTTGTTGTTGCTGTGTGTCCAGATCCATAAATTCAATTATCTGGGACCCTGAAAAGCTAAGTAACTTATTAGGAGCCTCTTGGATGCTTTCTCTAATGGTGACTTTGGGCAAATCATTTAATCTCTCTGAGAGTAAGTTTCCTTCTCTGTAAAATGAAAAGGGTGCTGGACTTGATGGTCTCTGACATTTCTATCATCTCTAGATCTGTAAGTGTGTGATTTTTATGTGTCAGAAGTGGAAACTGAATCCATAGCATCCTCCCTCTCTATCTTTGTAGGATCTCTTACTCAATACACCATACTGCCTTTGTAATAATAACAATGATTTTGTTGTTGTTTAGTCATTTTCAGTCATCCCCTACTCTTCAAGACCCTATTTGGGGTTTTCTTGGCAAAGATACTAGAGTGATTTTCCATTTTCTTCTCCAGATCATTTTACAAATGAGGAAACTGAGGCAGAGTTAAGTGATTTATCCAGGGTCATGCAGCTAATAAATATCTCTAAGTTAATAAATATCTCGGGGCTTTCTGCTTCCAGGTCTAGCACTCTATCAACTGCACCTCCTAGCTGCCACAATAACACAATAATTAACTCTTATATAGAATTTACTGTGCTAAATGCTTAACAATTATTACCTCATTTAATCTTCATAACAATCCTATGAGATTGGTGCTACTATTATCACTCCCATTTTACAGATGAGGAAACTGCGGCATCTAGAGGTTAAATGACTTGCCCAGAGTCATACAGCTAGTATCTGAGCCTAAATTTGGACTCTTGTCTTCTTAATTGCAGATCTGGTATCCCATTCTGTTTGTATAAACTTTGTATACAATTATACATATTTACAAGTACATGTTGCCTCTCCCATGGAATTGGAAGATCCTCCACACTAGGGACTGTTTAATGTTTATCTGTAATGTTTATCACAATGTTTAATAGTAGCTTCTTAAGTGCTTATTGTTGGATTGATTGTATAATTCAGTGAGACAGGAAGCAGCAGAGCTAAGATTTGAACCCAGACACTATGATCTCCAGGGTTAATACTCTTTTCTTTGGGAAGGTGTGATGGAGAAATGACCTCTATTTTTTTTTATCCAATATCTATGGCACGAATTGTGGTGGAAGAATGGGCTCCAGAATCCATCTTTAGAAGAGCTTTTTTTCTAGAGGTAATACACTAGTCTCACATATGGTAGAACTAAACCACTACTGCAGAGGATTGGAAAGGATAACTGAGAGAAACCGGAGAGAAGCCTAATGTGGTTTACACATTTAAAAAGACCAGTGGAGTGTTCTCAGGAAAGATGCTTCAGAAGTGGCAGATAGATTTACTTTATGGAAATGTTTGTCATGAATGCTTGTTTTTCAGATGTTAGTAATTAAATGCATATTTCCCCTCATATGATGTCATTTTAGATTCTTCACAAACCACACTGTTACTGTGGCTTTCCAGGCAGTGAATTGGTTTATTTTATATACAAAAAAAAAGAATTTAGGATATATTTAAAAAACTTTTAAATTGATTATTTGATTACCTTGACTACCAAACTCTGACTTTACTTAAAAATAACTCAAACAACCAAAATGAGGATCTTTATTTTGAACTGTTAACCCAATTTACTTAAATTTAAGTTCTGAAATTTACAAAAGAAAAAGAGTAATGGTAGTTGATATTTATAAAGCACTGTTCAGTTTATAGAATACTTTTATACTCAAACATGGCTGTGAGGCAAATCAGGGCATTTCTCAGGTGGCTCCAGTTATTTTCTCTGGAATGTCAAGTAACTCACTCCTTATTAGCTACTGGACTTTCAAGAAAACTAAATATACATAAATATATGTATAGAGATATATATTGATATCATCAATACAATGATGTGGTGGATAGAACTTCTTGAGCTGGAATTAGAAAGACCTGAGTTCAGATCTAGCTTCAGACCCTGGGCAAATAACTTAAGCCTGCTTGCATCAGTTTTCTAATTTGAAAAATGAACTGGGGAAGGAAATACAATTCCAGTATCTTTGTAAGAAAATCCCAAATGGAGTCATTGAAGAAGAGTCAGACATGAATGAAAACAATTCAATAAAATATATTCTGCATTATAGGTATTCTCTGTATATATATATATATATATATATATACACTTTAAACACATATAATATATACATATATATAATTATTATCTTATGCATATTATTCATACTGCCTTCTGACTTCATTTATAGGACTACACTCTCTTCAGCCTTATGGATTTTGTTTCTGAGTTCCTTGTCTATCAGAGCACCAATGGATAGATTATTTACTAGGTAACAGAATTCCATGAAAGATTTCAGTCCTGTATAGGGAATGCAAATCGGATAACACATAAGTTTTTCTAATCATAGAATGATAACATAGAGAGGACACCAAATACCAACTAGCTCAACTCATTAATGAAGAATGAATGAAGAAATCAAGACCCAAGGTGATCAACTAACTTGTCCAAGATGACACAAGTAGGAAGTATCATTGGCAAGATTTGAACCAAGGTCTTTTGTCTCCAAAGTCATTGGTTTTTTATTATACCAGCCTGTTTTAGAATGTTTTTAGGATGTACCAGAATGTTTTAGAATCCTCTAAAAATAATAGTATCTTAAATCTGTAAGATTCATTCATTATCGTTCCAATGTGTTTTATATACACACATATGTATATGTATAATTTGATATTTGATTCCCATAATAACTCTATGAAGTTTGTAGTATAGATATTATCCCCATTTTATAGTGGAAGAAACTGAGGCTTCTAGAGATGATGTAATTTGTTTAATATTGCACATAATAGGTCTGTATGGATCTATTAGGTTTGTTGAATTTGCAAAATAATTCATGTTATCTCTGCATGAGCTTCAAGAGAAATAATCTTTATGCTATATCAAGGACTTTTTGTTGTCATTTGCATCTTATTTAGATTAAAGAATTTCCCAGATGATTCAGAATGTATTTGATCATCAACTTCTGCAACCTCCTTATGTAATTCCAGATGGAGGGCCATTGTAAAATATGCCTTGGAATCTTTGTCCCTCTTTTCTCAGGACAGCAGTCCCCTTATGGCCAACTCTTGATTATCTTTGTTGATTAGGGACAGGAAGAAGTTTGTAATTGGAATCTATAGATTGCTTTAAAAAAACTTTTAAAAAACCCTCTGAATTCAACAAACATCAATTAAAGTGAACCTTTCCATATTCACATCAGAGTAGAAAAAGATAATTGTTTAATGATGAAACTTTGAATCTCTATTAAACAAATCTTGCTTTTCTTTTTAAATAATAGATTCTGCATGTAACTTTTAAAGCTATTGTGTTTATCTATGATTTTTTTTTTCTTTCTTCCTGTCCTCTTACATGGATTAAAAAAGTCTTCAATGACCATTTTCCTTTTTTCCTTTTCTTAACCTTTTATTTAATTACCATATCCCTATTCCACCTTGCATATTGGGGAAAAGAAGGAAGAAAAAAATTACTAAATTTTGTAACACTTCTGCATAGTCAAACAAAACAAATTTCTACATTGGCCATGTCCAGATAGTTTGCATCCTGAATCCATCTCCTTTCTGCTGGGAGGTTATTGCATTGATTAGAATTCCTGTCTTTCAAAACATACATCTAGAGAGGATACCAAAGACCAGATAGTTCAACTAATTCATGAATAATGAGTATAATAATTCAATGAATAATGAACCAAGATCCAAGGTAGTCAAGTAACTTGTCCAAGATGACACAAGTAGGAAGCATCATTGGCAAGATTTGAACCCAGGTCTTTTGTCTCCAAAGTCATTGATTTTTTATTGTACCAGTCTGTTTTAGAATGGACTTAGTGCTCTAAAATAATAATATCTTAAATCTATAAGATTTAATCAGTGTTATCATTTTATACATTGTTCTTTTGGTTCTGATTGCTTCATTCTGACTGAATTCATACAAATCTTCCCAGGTTTATCTGAAACTATCTTTTTAGCCCTTTTTTTAAGGTACAGTAAAATTAAATTATTTTCTAATGTAGTAATCTGTTCATCAATTTTCCCAACTGATGGGCATTCCCTTGGTTTCTAGTTCTTTGCTACAACATTAAAAAGCTTCTATAAATATTTTTGTACATGTGTATCTTTTTTTCCTCTGTCTTTGATCTCTTTGGGAGGATAAGGCCTAGTAGTGGTATGGCTGAGTCAAAGAATATGCATAATTTAGTGGCTTTGGGGGCATGTTCCAAATTGCTTTCTAGAATGTCCAAACCAGAATTTATAGATTATTCCAATATTTCAATTTAAGCTTTAGTTCAAATACCATCTTCCACCAACCTCTTAAATCAGAACTGCTAATGTGGCAAAATTGGCCATCTGGAATTTTTCTCCTTTCTTCAGAAAGAAGATTCTTAGACAACTCAGTTGGATAATCAGCACGTAAATAGCTGAGCATTTGTTGTAAATGGTAGGCCCACCATATGGCCTACAGACTTTATTTCCTCTTAGTCCCAAACTTAGTCCTTCCACTACATCCCTGTGAGTTTCTGGACCAGGTGTAATCACCTCCAAAAAATATAAGTAATATCTGGTCATGTTACTGGCAAGCATAATCAGGAAAGTTGGGAAAAGATATGAATTTGAGGAATAAAAGACAGAGCGACAAAGAAAAGGGTAAAAGAAAGAAGTAATGTCTTGTGATAGGTACAGTGTCCCAAATGATTTTCTCCAGGGCTTCTCTCTGGTGCTCATATGATAAATTGTTCAGGACATTTAAGAATCAAATTTAATTATTAGAGGTTGAAGTGATCTTAGAGATCATCTAGTTTAGGGCTTCTTTTTCCACTTGCGATCCCATTTTGGCCTAAGAAATTTTTATTTGACCCCAGGTATAAAGGTATATAAAATAGGTATACATATCAAATATTTACTGAGAATAAATCATAAAGAAATTTATTTTAAAAAAAGTCTTTGCTAGGCATATAATTTTGCCATTTATTAAAGATGAAGCAAATTTGTATACTAGTGAGATGGATGTGCTTGTTTATTTTTGTGTAAAGAATTAAATCTTGATGGGATATTTGATACCATTTTAGTTGCCAAATTTTAGATTTTTGGTGATCTCCTTATTCAATTACCCACAGTTTAAGAAGCTTTGATCTAGCTTAATCCAATCCCTATACAGTTGAGGAAATGGATGCTTGGAGGGGTAGAATAATTTGAGCAAGGCCCCATAGCTAATTCGGTGCCAGAGATGAGTCAAGAACTTAAACTTTTCATTAGTTTGAGGTCTTTTTTTTTTGCCTTTTTGTTCCTTTTTGTCAGTGCCACTTAACTTAATCAGAAGACTTATCTGGAATAAATTAATTTTCAGAGTTGCAAGAGTTTGGGGGTATCATATTGTCTTTTTTCCCCTTTCTTTTAATAGACCAATACTGTAATATAAATTTGTATGGGGAACTCCCTGTGACAAAACTTCTACTGAAACTTTTAATGTGCTACAACTTATTGTCTGAGAGTAAGCCCTGGGCAGAGAAGTCACATCACCTCTCCAGGGTTACACAGGTTGTATGTGTTTGAGATGTGACTCGCACTCCACCATCTCTTAATGACTGGGAAAACACCAATCTCTTTTTGGTTTTTCAGTGACTGAATGTCATTGACATTCAACAAACTTAAGTCCACAAAACACTCCTAATGAGCAACATAAAGGCGAAATGACAGATGTTGTAGATGAAAATATTATAGTTTTGGATGATCAATACTACTGTCTTAGAGGAGAGTTTTAGACTTTATTGGTTCTTTTGTGTTATATAGTCTACAGCTAACTTTTCTATTAGCAATGACTTTCTTCACTTTGTAATGAAAAAAAATGTGTGTGTCACGTTCATTCTTATCGTAATCTTATTTCTTCCAATTTGTTTGCAAACTCCTTTTTTTATTTCTCCCAGATCCCTTTATTGATTTAACTGTGCCAAAGGCTGTGAATGTCAGCCATTGATCCTGAGATACAGACTAGTCCAGTGTTCCAAGGTTACTTAGAATCATTTTTTTTTGTCACAGCTTGCCCAAGAGTCTAATAAGATATTGAGGGAAGCTTTGTTCACACATTTTTTTAACCTTCAGAATATTTACATATTGAGTTGGACAGTCAGGCTTTCTAAATCAGAATGGCAACCATTTTCTGAAATTTGCTTTTTTCTAATTTTTTTTGCCTGCCACCACTAAAAATCTTGTTGTTTGCATATTCTTCATTTTTGCATATTCTTCATCTTTCTGTCTATTCTTTTTTTATAATTCATTTTATTTTCAACCAATCCAGATTAAGAAACAGTATCCTGACAATACTTCTGAATCCAATAGGAGAAAATTCTCATTAAATTACTCATCCACTAAACTCATTTTCAATACGGAGTTTATTGTTTGGAGTTAGTGTATATTTTCAAGATAAGTGAAATGTTTCAGAGACAGGTTTCTTGTACCTTAGATAAGCAATTATTTAGAAAATTGGTTTTGACATGTGCTTTCTATTTTCATATTTTCTTTTACCTTTCAAAAGTAATTTCCTACTCCATGTTATTCCCCATTACTGCATATAAAGATTCATTCCAGATTCTCTTTTATGAATTTCAGTTTATTTCCCATATAAGAATAGTTGGGAAATGAAACACATGAGAATTCCTTATATCATTCACATATAAGGCCAGATAGGGATCCATACATTTTTAAGTCCATAGGGAATCATCCAGAAATTTGATGGTTGTTGCTTTTCTCCTAGTTTTTGATGAGGGTTAATACTGTAAAACTATTTTTAATAGACTTTTAGAGATTGAGACATAATATAAATTTCAAATGACCATGGAAAATTTCAATGCATTTTACAGTTGAATTCAACCTTATGATATACCTTCAGGATTCCCTGGAACCAGTCCTGGGAATTTACTTACTATCTATGGGCCTCAGTTGTCTCATTTCTATAAAGAAAGGTTTGGATTTAGTGATTTTCAAAGTATCTTCTAGCTCTAAGTCCTCTCAAGCTGAGTGAAGAGCTTTAGTCTGTTCCCATGAGTTTTTAGAAACATGTATTTAGCACATAGGACACTGAATCAGTAGATTTGAATTGTACCTTTCACTACCTCATTATGGGCTCATGAGCAAATTATTTCACCTATTGGAGTAATTTTCCTTTTCTGTTAAATGGTGGTAATAATATGTAGATTTTTCTTCTTCATAGGGTTGCTATCTATCAGAAAAATACTGTGCAAATCTCAGTATACTGTGTGTATACATAAATATGTATATGCATATAAACATAATACAATATTTATGCATTAGTGTGCATATTTGCTAATTTATATATAAACAAATATATGTATATGCATATTTGTATACATATGAATATATATGTGTGTTATTGAATGACAGATCTGTAGCCTAAAAAAATAAAAAGACTTGTTCAAGGTCCCACAAATAATAAATATATACCACAATCAGGATTTAAATCTCCTTTCCCCTTCTCCAATCCAATTTCAAAGAAATCTATTTAAGCTTAGAAGAATCTATGGCATGAGATGGGAGGGAGTCCTAATTTCATAGTGTACTTTAGAGACAACTTTCTCTTCTTACTCCCAAGGTTTGAAATCCTTCTTCTTGGTTCATTGGGTTGTCATGTACTTATACTTCCTTTTTATGTTGTTTCCCTCTATTAGAATGTGAACTCTTAAAAGGAGAATTGTCTTAACTTTCCATTTGTAACCCAGTGTATTCAATTTATATCTCACAGTACTTGCCATACTTACTCTGCACTTAACTGCTTACCAAGCAATCACATTTTTTCATTTATTCATGTATACTTGTGGGCCAGTGGGTGCCCACTCTTGGCACTTGATCTCATCCCTTTTCCAAGCTGTACTTCATGTGGTTATAAATGTTCTGCTTCTTAGTTCCAGAGTGACACAATTCAATTAAACAAGTATTAAATACTACCTTATGTCTAATCCTGTGCTGGACAGAGGAGATGCAAAGACAGAAATAAATAGTCCCTCATAGAGCTTGCATTATGTTGGGAGAGAGGACATGCACAGAGTAAATACAAATACAAACAAAATAATCATCAGATTATTTCTGGTAGGGGTTGGGTCTTACCCTTTGGGGTGATCAAGGTGGGAGGATGGAGATGATCCATGGAGAAAGCTAGGAGTTCCAAGGGTGGATGTGAGCAGGGAGAGCATTTGAGGAATGA
Organism: Myrmecobius fasciatus; assembly: GCA_023553655.1. NCBI lineage: Eukaryota > Metazoa > Chordata > Mammalia > Dasyuromorphia > Myrmecobiidae > Myrmecobius > Myrmecobius fasciatus. The sequence continues at coordinate 612,805 of JAJPUD010000621.1, read as the reverse complement.
GAAAGAGGAAAACACCCGTACTGTAGAATATCTGCATATTCACTGGGTGATGGCTAGGATCAAGCTCATACTTTTATGTTTTTCATCTGTACTGCTGGTACTGCTGAGAGGGTGCCTTCACCGACAAATGCTGATTTGTAGAAAACATCTCACCTTTGATCTTTCAGTCTCATTTTATATACACAGTTTAGGACAATATATCAAGCACCTATAAGCTTGTGGTACCTGTTCTATCTATCAAAAAGAACCTCAAAGGTCAGTAACTTGAGGATGACAATAACAATAATATATGACAGTGCTTCTATCTAGGAGAAGAGAATGGGAGAGATGTCATAGGTCTGGTTTTGTATCATAGCTCCATTAATGATTTGAAATAGGGAGTAAACAGTCCTCTAATGAAATTTTTATAGTGTATTATATTGAGAGGGATTGAAAATGATGATAAGAATGAAGAGATTATGGGGAAAGCACCTAGGGAGCTTAGGAATATTAACAAGGAGCAACAAAATGAGATTCAACTTGGAAATTGCAAGGTTTAATAGAGCGTTCGCTATCAAAGAATATGGAACCAATTCATAACTATTGTCCGGAAAGCTCTGGCAAGCCTTGAGGAGTGGGGGTGAGGTGAAAAGGTTTGTGAAAGAAAGGGACCTTCAGCATATATATAGGTCCTTTCCAAAGTGTTTTGATATATATGACTGTTTCTTTTATAAAATTTTGCTTGAGGCTTCAGTGCTTGTATAATCTCAGAAGAATGGCATTCGGATATATACAGTTTTTGGCAGGGCAAAAGATTTCCTAACCTATTTTCTCTTATGACAAACTAACTAATAAATATCAAATTACCCTAGCTAATAAAAATGGGGATTATTTTTGATGAGACATTAACAAGGGGAATCAGAAGTAAACTATTTTTTTTCTATTAGAAGCAAAATTAAAGACATTATTGCGTAATACATTTTGTGAGAATAGTCTATGAAATCACTTTCAGGAGTATCATGGATGATCTGGGGCAGTGTAATATAATGAGAGGAGTGACAGATTCTGAGTAGAAAACCTGGGTCCAAGAATTCATTTTTTCCCTTACTAGCTGATCTTGGGCAAATTCTATCTCTGTGGGTCTCTCTTCCTCCCTCCCTCTCCCTCTGTCCTCCTTTCTCCCGCTTTGCCTTTCTCCTTCCCTCTTTCCCCCTCTCTCCCCTCTCTTCCTCTCTTTCTCTGTCTCTCTTCTATCTCTGTCTCTGCTTATTTCTCAACTTAAGTTTCTTCATCTTTAAAACAGGGCTAATAAAACTTCCTTAATTTACTTAGAGCACAATTTAATTAATATACTTAGAATATGATGTCCTTAATCTATCAACCTGGAAGAACATCTCCACTAAAAAAGTAGAGATGAGCGTCATCACACAGAAAACCATTGAGAAGCACCAAAGTAGGTGTGAGAAGGGTGGAATATATGACCATACATCAAAGCAGAACAGGAATAAAGAAATTGTGTGACATAGTATCTGGCAAAAAGTACACTGGAACTTGTGGATTCATCTTGACTTGACAGGAGAAGATGGGCTGGTGAGAGGAAGGTGTGTCAGGTTGATGGCCAGAGAGAATTCTGATGAACAAAGGTGACCTCCATCAGGTTGGGGTGACTTCTTATAGCAAACATTTGGCAAGACATAGACAAAAGTCATACAAGATTGACAGGTATGAATGACTTGCAATCTACATAATTGGAGGGAACTCTTGAATCAATGAGATGAAAATTCCTTTTGAATGTTTGAATTACCTGCTTCACATAATTATTGTGGGGAAAAGGCTTTGCAAAGTATTAGAACAGTTGGGGATCTGTGACTTTTTAAAGTAAGTATTTGATATTTGTGTTCTTATGTATATGTGCAAATATACACACATATATATTTTATATATGTGCTTAGTAATTGTTGATTGATTGATAACTGAGATTAATCCCACTAGAATTTACCCTGACTTCCAACCAGAGAGAAAATCTGCAGAGCCAAATAGATATCTTGACCTGACCCATTATGCTTTTTGGTAAACTAAGGCAAATCACTCAACTTTCATGCCCTAAGTTGAGATCCTTGGCCTTCGTTTTCTGTACTTTCTTGAAGCAAGTCTAGTTCCTCAGAGAAGGAGTATCCTATGATATAATGAATGAAGGGGCCAGAAAGGTGCTGCCAGGTGCATAGAGGGTCAGGCCTAGAGTTAGGAAAACTCATCTTCCTGAGTTGAAATCCAGACTTAGAAATTAATAGCTATTTGACCCTAGGCAAGTCACTTAACCCTGTTTGCCTCAGTTTCCCTATCTGTCAAATCAGCTGGAGAAGGAAATGGCAAACCACTCCTGTACCTTTGCGGAAAAAAAAAAACTTCAGATGGGGGTCAATAAAGGGTTAAACAATTGAACAACAACAATGGATCCTGATTGATATTCAAGAGGTTTGGGTTCTAGTCTGGCTTTGTTGATAATCATTTAGGAGTCTTTGGAAAATTATTTAACCTCTGGGGGTACCAGCTTGCTCATCTTCAAGATGGAAAGGTTGGACTAAATGATTTCACAGGTGGTATAGGATATAGAATAATCAATTCCGAGTCAGAAAATTGTGAGTGTGAATCCTGATTCAGAAACCTACTGGCTGTGACCCTGTGCCATATCAATTGTAAAATGAGTATAATAATAATAGCATTTTCTTCACATGATTGTTGTGAGTCTTAAATAAGCTAATATTTGGGAAGTGCTCTGTAAACTTTAGAGCACTATACAAATGTTGTTGTGGTAATTGTTATTATTATTATTATTATTACCTTTATCATAATTTAATCTAATCTCCCTTCCAGCTCTAATATTCTAATTTGACCGCTGGAAAAAAAAATCTCATTAGCTAGGCTTCCCCTGGTGAGTTACTGACTGGAATTGATGGAGTAATGTGGTCCCCAATCAGGGAAGTGGCCACCAGAGGCCATTGCAACTATTATTTTGGACCTCTTTTCTTACCTTTCTTTTAGGATTTGATTGGCGACTAATAAGCCACAGCAGCAGTGTGCTGTTACAGGAGACCAAAAGGAACAAGTCCACTAGCTGCTGGAACATCAGGGATGTCAGGAGGTGGACCTGAACCACAAATTGAGGCTGTAAACTCATTTCCAAAGTTTGTCACTTTGGTTTCTTAGCTCAGAATGTAGGTATCCCAAAAGGCTAGGCTGCAATGAGATCATAATTCTACTGTGGTTATAGTGTTGTTGCTTACTCCTAGTCCCAAAATTGGTTTCCCTGGATCAGCTCTCCATGGTTCTCTTTCCTCCACTTCTGCTTCAGTAACTGATGGCTTGACTTTTCTTGAATCCCTCATTTTATAGCACTTGTGACTGTTTCTGTTCTTATTGGCAAGTCAATCAGTCAATAAGAAGTTATAAAGAGCTATTATTTACTAGGAACCATGCAAAGTGTTGGAGATAAAAAGAAAAGCAAAAAAAAAAGTACTTGCTCTTAAACTTCTCACAATATAATGGAGAAACAGCATGCAAACAGCTATGTACAAAGTGTGCATATGTATATATATATATATGTATCTCTATACATAGAAATATATATGTATATATATGACAAATTAGAAATAATCAACAAAAGGAAAAGTACTGATACTAAAGGGGATTAGGAAAGACTTCCTGTAGAAAGAAGCATTTAATATAGAACTTGAAGAAAGCCAAGGAAGTCAGGAGATGGAGTTGAGGAAGGAAAGTATTTTAGGATTGGGAGACATCCAGTGAAAATGCTCAGAACTGGAAGGTGGAATGTCTGTCTTGTGCAAGGAACAGCAAGAGGGTCACTATAGCAGATATGTGGTAGGGGGTGTAAGGTGTAAGAAGACTGAGAACATCTGAAGGGACCAGGCTGCAGAGGATTATTTTACATGGGCTTTGAATAACAAAAAGAGGGTTTTGTATTTGAACCTAGAGGTGACAGAAAACTGCACAAATTTATTGAATAGAGGGTCATACCTGAACTTTAGAAAGGCAGTTTGATAGCTGAGTGATAAATGACCAAGACTGTGGAGAGATCTGAGTCAGGGAGTTCAGTTGATTAGCATTTTTCAGTCATGTCTGACTATGATAAAGACACTAGAGCAGAGAAGCAAAAAGGACCAGGACAGAGACCTGAGGGATTTTATCGTTAGAGGGAATGGTCTGGATGAAGATCCAGTGAGAGACACTAAAAGAAACAATTAGGTAGATAATAAAAAAGCAGGAGAGAATTATGGTTGTTACTTCATTTTCAAAAAGGACTAGTGATAATATGGGTGATGTCTTGACTTGCCTGTGAATTGCATTAAAGTGAGACCAAGTCGCACAAAGTTGTCAACCTTGCTTTCTTTTCCAGAGTCATTGAAGTCCAGTGCTAGGACAAAAGTCAAAGTGACTGATAATGGCCCAGGATACAATGATGATCTTGGCTCTTTAAGGCACAATCAAGCTCTAAATGCTGCACAGGGCTTGTTTCCGCCCACCTTCATGGTTGTAGGAACAAATTTGTCTCATTCACCCATTCCAACAGGGAGTCTTCTCATGCTTGTGGTAGCCATCCCCTTAGCTCACTTACAGGTTTGAGGTTTATTGGTTACCCCATTTACAGAGACATTTTATAGGGGTGTGGGTGCTGCACATGCTATTGTTTCTTGGAGTCACAGGTGAGAGAGAGTTGGCCACCAAAGATGGATGAGCAGCCCCAAAAAGTGTCCTCAGACCAAAGGTCCTAGTCCTCCTTGAATATCCCATATACCCCAACAAGATAGAGTAATGATGCCATAAGAGAAGAAATATCAAGGGCAAGACAGTTATGAAAAGTGCCAAAGGCTGCCCAGAAGTCAACAACGATAAGACTTGAGAAAAAAGCATTTAGATTTGGCAACTAAGGGAGGACTGATAACTTCAGAGAAACTCAAAAAGGGTGTGATGGGGATGATGAGGATGATAATGAACAGTTAAGCATCATTTTAAAATTAATCAAAACATTTTATAAACATCACCCTCCAAACAGCTGTGTGGGATAGGTGCTGTTTGTATTCTCATTTTATGGCTGAGGAAACTGAGGTTTCCAGGCTTGTGTCTGAAGAAGGATTTGAAGCTTGATCTTCCAGTGTACCAAGTTTGAGAATGCGGCAAACTAGCTTACTGGGACCTCTTGCCCTGCTGGGCATCTCTAAGTGCTGAACGATAGTTAATAGAACTATCCCCAATTCAGAGACTGGTCTAATTTCATACCCAAGAGAGGCAGGACCACTAGTGAATTAACTGGTAGAAGTTGTCTGAACATAGGGTCAAATCAGTGGCCTTTAGTAAATTTCCCTTAAGAGTAATGAGATGAAATGAAAAAAGTGAACATTTAGTTTAAATGTCAAGGGGCTCTTCCTGATGACAAGATCTATTAAACATAGAGAACTCTTCTATCATCACATGGGATTTGTAAAATGAGGCTGGTTCCACAGCTGCAGAATATTTTGTGGTACAGAAGCTTATCTTGACCCCAGGAGGATGAATTAGATGACCTGAGATGGCTTTTTCATTTCTAATTTCCTTGTTTCTAGGCTATTGACAAGCTATGTGGTAGCTCTGGGCACCAGGTTCCACTAATGAATTAGAGTGAATTTAACATCTGAATCAAGAATGATTCATGGTTACAGCTTAACCCAGAGATCTATAGATTATCAGAACAGGGGACAGAACTTAAAGATCATTATAAAGCACTTTATAAATCTTAGCATGAATGAATGGTGATATTAATATTTATCACTTTAAGAAAAATTAAGCAATGTAAATATTTTCCTCTGACATTCAAGTGGCACATCTCACTTGTTAGTGGAGGATGAAGCATAATGCCAAAGGGTCCTAGTTCTTTCACTAGGAAAAGGGCACATAAGGTCTGCTTATAGGATTTTGTTATGCAAATCTCTTGTCAAATAGAATGCAGTGGTAATTTATGTATGTTCACAACACGTTTGACCCATATGCTTCTGCATGGTTAAGCTCCCATTGTTTTTATGTGTTATTATAGAATTGGACTTAATAATTCTTCAGCATTTGGGGGTATTTCCCTTAAAAATGTTATGTTCAGGGTTATTTGATAACTCATTTAGCTTGAAGAAAGAGTGCATAGTTATAAACATCTCTGTTCTATTTTTGTTAAGAAAAGGACTTTGAATTACAGTGGAAAGGAATTGAATCAGAAATGACCAATTATTTCATAACTCATTTTTTTAGAAATTTAGTAGAAAAGCTCTTTTTCTTTGTATTGTCATTTTATTTCTCTTTTTGCTCTGCCCCTCTTAGCCTGTTATTCACCATCATTGTGGCTCTTAAAAAGCATATTACAATGACTGTTAGAGATAATGCAGTGGCTGTAGGTGTGGAGAAGTCAAGAATTTTAATGATAAGCTCACAATGAAATAGGATCAGTGACAGTGAAACACAATGGAAAGTACAGTTGAAAACAAAGAACCCCAAGAAGAACTGACAAACAATTGCTGCAAAATGGCTTAAAATAAATGAAAAACTTCAGAAGGAACTGTATGTTGGATTGTTTCCTGTACAGTGTGGTATTAGCATCTTGAAACTGGAAGTACAGAAAGAATATCAGCAAAAACAAATAACAACAAAAACCACCTGCTAATCATTATTAGGAAGAAAAAATTACTGTCATAGATAAAACAATACAAACTGTAGTATTAAAGATTGGAAAAAGATAATTTTTTTGATGAAATTAACTTTGCTTAAGGTTATATCAAAATCATTGTCATAATAATTCCAGGTAAACTTGTAATATCTAATGTCAAATATAAGACATTCACCCAAAATATTGTGGTGATTTTTCATTTCCAATGGACTTGGGAATCTTATTCCTGTAGAATATCTATATCTACATAAAGAGATAGAATTACAAAAATTCTCAAATGGAAATAGAATACATTCTTGGCATGGCACATATAATGATGAAAGATCAAGAAATCCATCCCAGACATGAATATAAGGATGCTTTAATAGCCTGGTCACTTGCCCAATTTAAAACCATTGAAAAATTATGGGCTATAATGAAGGCTAAGCTTGGGGAAAATGGGCTACTAATCAAAAACATGATTAATATTTAATGTGATAAAAGTATGGTTTCATGATAAATTACAGCTGTGGTTCTAAAAGTATGGTCTTGGGATGCCCTGAGAATCTTTTAGGGAGTTCATGAAGCTTAAACCATTTCCTTAATATTAAAACATTTTATTTTCTAATACAGTAAATATTGATAACAACGACAACAATAATAAATCAACTAATTCTTCTCCATTTTTCAAGTGAGTAAAATTAGGACTGAATGGGCTGAGTGATGTGAAACAAGGTCATGAACCTAACTGGAGTAGAGTTGGGTCCTCAGCTTAGGTTTCCTGATTCCTAGTCTTTTATTTTTTTCTACTACACTGTGTGACGTCTGCTCCTTTATCATTTTAAGAAAAAGTAGGCAAGGCAAATATTTTCCTTTGACATTCAAGCAATCTCACTTTTTAGGAAAGGATGCAGCATCGAGCTGAAGAGTCCAAGTTCTCCTACTGGGAAAAGGACACATAAGGTCTAATGTATAGGATTTTGTTATGCAAATCTCTTGTCAACAAGAGTACACTGATGTCTTCTTTGGAAAATGCACAATACATATTAATTGAATAAAAGGGTCCTGAGACTGAATCATTGAAACAAAAATGTGTCAAAATTACATCAAAATCTTGTGAACTCAATCCCAAATCTTGTAAAACAAATCATCACAGTAAAAGAACATATTAACTCCTAAACCTTTTTATAAAGATCATATAACCCAGAGTTTAAGACCATTTGCATAAGACTCTACTCTTTAGTAGAGAATGATAATTTGATGCTCAGAACCTACATGAGGGACAGAGTTGATGAGAGCTTAGGAGAAGACAGATCTTAGTTCTTTTGGCTTTCTGCTGCAAGAGAAGACAGATATGATTCCAGGCTCTTTAGTAAAGGAAAGACTCTGGAAAGATTGAAGAAGCAGTACCTCAATCATGTCTCTGTTTCCATTTTATTACACCAAAGACTTCAAGGAATTTCCCCTTGAATAAGAGGAGGGCTCTTATGTTCAACTGAGATATTTTTTTCCCATTGGGGGAGAGCTCATTCAGCCTGTATTACTTACTAAATTTTAATATACATAATTTCTCTTATATCTTTTTGCTATCAGCTAGGATAAATGGGTTTATTTGCTTTTCACTGTGTGTGCTAGTTTTTCTGTAACTGACATTTGATAAAAAGAGACTTGAAGCTTAACTTGTAGTATTCTCCCATTAAAGGGATAATGGCCAAGAGTATAACTCGAATCTAAATGTTATTTCTTCTAGATTAATGGTATTTAATGGATAATAATGTGTGTGTACACATACATGTACACACATTTACAACATATATGTATATATACCATTTATTTCTATACATGTATACACACATATTCTTGCCAGGCAACCGCTTTCTGAGGAAAGCAGAGCAGCCAGTGTTTTTAAACCAATCTCCTGCTTCCCATCTGGCAGGAATCAGTCTGCTTTGAAGAATAGTGGGTTAAAGGACACTCTAAATGTAGTCATACCTTCCCGTGAGCTGTACTTAGACCCATGTGGACACATACATGCTACATGGGAAACACACACTTTACTAATATAAAAATTAAAATTTTATTGTGGAAGTTAATAAATAGAATAATTATGTGTTCTGGATAATAAGCACACTATTATCATGAACCATTTCAATTCTATTGTGCTATCCACTCTTGAATTCCTTGCCTTATTGTCCTATTGTCTCTTATCATTTACTAATCTTCACCGCAAGACTCTTCTTATTGCTAGAGAATGATAGGTTCTATCTCATTCACACCATTAGTGTGGTTCACTTCCTCCAACTGACTACCTCTTTGGGTTCCTTATGTGCTACTGAACAGAGATGGACGAATTTACACAACCGTGTTGATAAATAGTCTATAAGTTCATCTTATATAGCTGACCCCTCACAGTAGCAATTGATTCTCATTTTACTCCAGGACTTCCCCCTTATGTATTAAGAAAATGAAGCCATTTCCTATGTGCTCTGTCTTCTCTTTATTTCTTGAAGCTATCCATTTTCTTGCCTCCATTTCCCTAGACTTTCATGTCAAAGTCCACCCTTTTATGTGATTCTTCTTGCTTTTTTCCTTTCCTGTTTTCTACAACACATTGCAACAATTTTGAGGATTATTATAAAATTATGAAGAATGAAATGAACAGAATTAGGAGAACAAGTTATATGATATCTGCATGGAAAGATGAACAACTCTGAAAGATGTAAGAACTATAATCAATAAAATGACCATCTATGATTAAAATAAAACAATGGTCATTATCATCATCATCACCCTCTTCTTGTTCTTGTCCTCCTCCTCCTCTTCCTCCCCATTACTCTTTTTTCTCCCTTTCTTTTCCTCACCCTTTTCCTTTCCTTCTTTTCTTCCTCTCATCAGCTATCATGAGTTTAATACCATCTCTAGGCAGATAACATATATTCGTTTCCCCAGTCTCTTCCCTAAACATTAGTCTTCTATTTCGAGTTACTTTTTAGACATTTCAAATTGGTTTTCCTAGAGACAATTCAAATTTAGCATGTCCAAAACAGAACTTATTGTTTTCATCTCCCATACCATTCCTTTCCTGGACTCCCCAAATTCTGTCAAAAGCACCACCGTCTTTCGAGTTTCCTAGGTCTGTGACATTGCTATCACATTTGATTCTTAAGTTTCTCTTGCCCCATAATGCAATCAATTGTCATATCTTGCCATTTCTACTTATATAATATTTCTCACAAATCAATCCTTCTTTCAACTCACTCAGAAACAGTTCAGGTCCTAATTATTCCTCACCTCATTTATTGCCATAACCTCCTAAATGTTCTCTCCTCCCTTGAGTCCATTCTTTATGTTGCTGCCAAAGTGATTTTTCTTAAGTACAGACTTGACCATGTCACTCCCTTGCTCAAAATTTCCACTGGCTCCCTATTTTCTCCAGAGTCAAATATAAACTCCTTTGTTTATCTTTAAGAGCCCTTTTAAACCTGACTCCAGCTTATTTTTCTATCGTTATTATACTTTACTTTCTCTTCCACACTCGTAATCTAGTTCTAAATTAGTTTTCTGCACATCTCCCAACTTTATACTTTTGCACTGACCTTTTCCTATTTCTGGAATGTACTCCCTCCTCAAGCACCATGTTCCAGATAAAGACTCTGATTTTTAACCATCTGCTAATGTTCTTCTTTCTTAGTCACTATGCATTTTACTATTTTGCAAATATTTATATTTATTCTCTTTCTGTTTATTTTGTATATACTTGTATTTATTATATTTACCATTAGAATGTGAGTAGAGATTATTGCATTCATTGTATATGTAAGCCAAGTATCTAATATGTTGTGTGGTATCAGGAGGTGCTTAATGAGTGCTTTTTGATTATACAGAATAGGAGAGCCTTTAGGGAGGGTTTAGGTCCTTTTTTCATGGAAGCTGGAATGTATATCAGATATCTTCTATAAGCTCTCTCTAAACCAGAGCATCTTAACATTTTATAGACTTGGCAAAGCCCATTATCCTCTTCTCAGAATGTCTGTTATCTAGATTCATATTTGAAAAAATGCCAAATTTCAGATATATAGAGATGTATCTATTTGTAGCATATAAATTTCTTTTTTTTGGCTTTTTATTTTCAAAATATATGCATAGTTTTCAACATTCACCCTCACAAAACCTTGTGTTCCAATTTTTTCTCTCTTCGTTACCCATCTTAGACAGCAAGTAACCCAAAATATGTTAGATGTGTAATTCTTCTATACATATTTCCACAGTTATCAGCATGTAAATTTCTAATCTAACTTCTTAGATTTGTGAAATTATCCACAAATCACAAAGGTCTATACATACCAAGTTAACAGCTACTGTTCTAGATTTTGGATTCTATAATTTGAGCAGTCATTTTCCATTTTTGTAGCTACTTCCATGTTTCTCAACTTTCCACTTAACAGAAAGTTACAGGACATTAAGACAATTATTTGGTGAATCTCTACAAGTTTATGGCCTGGCACTTTATAATTTGATAATTTGTATTGGGGAAGTGCAAGTGCTACATAGTTTGTAGTCAAAAAACAAATTATCATTTTTAAGAATCAAAAAATTGTCTGTGAAAGGTAGCAAAGTGACTAATTCCTCTACTACTTTATTGATAGGAAATAGTTTGTATTATGTTGGGATTGATAAATATGGAAGGAACAAGCAGATATTCAATCATTCAAGTACTTCATTGGTGAAAAAAACAATTTTGGGTTTACCTTGCCCTTGAAATTATTTCAACAGTTATGGGAACTCTAAAAGAATAAAATGCTTATAGGAATAAAAAAGATGTGAAAGGTAGTATAGTACAGTAGACAGTACAGTTGACTTAAAGTCAGGAAAGTTTGAGTTCAAAACTCATTTCTGATATTTACTAGTTTTGTGAATTTGGAAAGACTACATATAACTTATTTCTGGCTCATTTTCCTTATTTGTAAAATAAATTCCATGATTTCTAATAATAGCTAGCATTTATATAAAACTTTTAGGGTTTTTCTAGTACTTTATAAGCATTCTCTTTTGGTTCTTACAACAAAGTAGGTACTATTATTTCTTACACTTTATAGCTGAGGAAATGGAAGCTCTAAGATTTTAACTCAAATCTTCCTGGCTCCAAATCCAATACTTTGTGTACTGAGCCATATAATTTCCCTAAATCTATGACTTTAAAGGTGCATTAATACTACATCACAATATTCCCTAACAGATAAAGTAGTTTGCTGTTCTTTTATCACATAGAGATCAACATGAAGGCTGCTTGACCATTATGTTCCGAGAACTGAATACTCTGGTAAAATGTTGGCAGGCCTATTCAGCCAAAAATTTCTATTCATCTCAGAGAAGCTGGAAACCAGAATTTATGAGGCCTAACTAGAACCAATTGAGCCTCAGTTTCAAGGAATAATGACTATAAGCAGGGCTTTATTTTCTAACATTTTTTTTCTATTAACATTCTTTCAAATTGTAATTGAATTGTTGAGAGCAAGTGTCAGAAAAATTTTTTTAAGCTCACATTTCCTTTGAGTGTGTTGTTTACCCCATGTCAAACTAGACTTTTCCAGGGCATGGATCCAATATCTCTGTCTGGGAAAAGAAATAATCATTAAGAATAGCTAAAGTCATGAGAAACTCTTTGGGGAAAAAGAATCGTTCTTTTGGCCTTGCATACTCTGTGGTTTCCAGTCATTATATGGGAAGTAATTTCTGAGATTCTTCCTCCTGTGCCCTTTCTCTCCCTCCAGTCCAATCATGTCTGTCTCATTTTGAAAGAAAAAAAAATAATTAAGGAAGAAAAGAAAGAAGGAAGGAATATAGTAAGAGGGAAAGAAGGAAGAGAGAAAGAATGAAGGAAAGGAAGGAGGGAGGGAGGAAGAAAGGAAAGAAGTAAGGAAGAAACAGAAAGAAAGAAAAAAGCTGGCTTCCTTGGAATTAGACTTGTATGTTTTTTAAGGCAAAACTTGATATGTTTGATTTTTTTTAGTTCCTTTGAAAGCAATTCATTTCTCATCTAACTAGTCAGCCTGTCTGCTTTCTGTTTATAAATAACCTTCAGGCAAGGTTTGAATAGATAATGTTTGTTATGTAATGTAGTATCTATATATAGTATCCATATATTATAATTGAGTTTTTGTCTTCTAGGTGAGAAAGGGCTTATTACCCGATAGCAACTTTTTCCTATGAATGATGTCTATATTAATGAGCCCTTGATCTTAGTCCCAAGGTAGTCTCATAAATAGCCAAGCCAATAGGTAGTATCTTTGGAATTAGGGAACACTGGGGTCAAATATCCAGAGAATGTTGTGAACAATTGAGTCTCAGAAGTTAACCTTAGCTCCATGTCTGGGATTTGGGGATAGAACAGGAAGATATGAACATATCAATAGATATTGATGGGACTTTCATTTTGGGCCACAGTATGTGTTTGGCAGATTCCACTTCCCTGACACAGGAAAGGATGAAGACACAAGAACTTAAAGTGTTCCTTGAAAAATATTAAATAAGTGTTACAATTGGGAAACAAAGAAGAAAAAGAAACTGAAGGTACAGAGGGGGAAATTCAAACCTGTGTCTGGAGAATGGAAGAATGTGATACAGAATAAAAAGGGAAACAGATGACTAACTGAACTATTGGGACTCTTTTATAGAATTCAGGCTCTTTCTATAGAGGAAAAATAATTTCCCATGTTTCACTCCACAGTGTTGGCTTGAAGATTCTTTTAAGAGTGGACATTTAATATTGCTCCAAGAAAGGAAAGATGAATCCTTGGTTGTGGCTGACCCATCTGTTGAGTAATGTCCCAGAAACAGGTTTTCAGGGAGGAAAGGGATCTGAGAAGCCAATTAATCCAATAATCCAATCATGATAGGAACCCAAATACAAAAATCCTGTGTTCAGTAAAAGTCTTAAAGGCATTCAATGTTTGCTTTATAATTCTAGATCCCTCTACCTTTGAGGCAATTTATTCCAAATTTAGATATTTCTAATTAGATAGGTTTTTCTTTACATATATTATTTCATTTAATGTAGGTATTTCATAACCCATTACATGCTAAATATATAGTTCTTTTTCTTCTCCTCCCATTGAGTTGAAATATGATGTTTTGAAATGTTTACCTATAGTCTCTTGGTCTATGAGTCTAAATATTAAAAAGTCTAATAATCCTTCATGAATACTCAAAAGACAATGATCACATCTCTCTGTACTTACTTGTTTCCCCAGTCCCAAATATTCTGGAGATATTTTGTTTAGACCCAGTAATAGACAAACAAATGTAAAGGATCTTTTATTAGCAAGTATCAAATAGTATATATTCTTGATCAGTCATGGTAATTATTAGGCTCCTTCCAATATTGAGTATTTCTGATTATTTCTAATTAATTAACAAACATTTATCAAATATCTCATATTCCTGACATGATATCAGATGCTGGTTATATAAAGACCAAAATGAATTAATCTTTTTTCTTCAAGAAGCTTACCTTCCATCAGTGTAGACCATACATATATTCATATATCAAATATATACAAAAGATACAATAATTTGTGGGAAGGTACTAGCAGATATGGGACTCAAAACAGCAAAATGTAAGTTTCCTTTTGTGATTTGTCTGGCTTTTATTAGACATTGTTGATATTTAGTTAATCTTAATTATTAGGATTTAACAGGTTTTTGACACCTAGAGATAAAGATTGTATAGTGGAAAGAATTAAGAGGAACTGGGTTCTATCACTGTGACCTTGGGAATTACGGGTATATAATTTTCATAAATACTTTTTTATTCATTCATTCTCCAAGCCCTAGTTCCTTTCTTTGTAAAATGACAGGATTGTGCTGAAGTTCCTTCTGGCACTAGGGATTTATAAATGTCTACTGTATTTCAGGAGGAAACCTTCTGGAGATGGGGAAATGATGTATCTAAGAAAGAATAATTGAGTTGTGACTGAATATAATAGGGAGGTTCCTTGTCTTCCCACCTGTATACTTCTACTCCTAGGATTTCCTGCCCTTCTGTATTCCACCTGGTCAGTTGCCTCTTAACTCAGCAAGTTTTAGAAATTGTTATTAATAGATAGCAGTGCTTGTTTTTATGAAACAGAGGGAATTATAGTCCCTTTCAATTGATGCCTAGTTAGCAAAGTTATGGTTTGACACCAGCTGGCAGTAACTAGCATTTTAATAAAACTTAGCTTGGAGTAAAAAGAAAAAATGCTGCCTCAGAGATTTTGTATAGAAACACATATGAATAACTGACAGGTGGGATCTATCTTGCAAAACTTCTGCTGGGGCTGAAAGAAAATATCTGATAAGGTTGTTTGCCCACCGGCAAGGAATTAATTGGATTTTCTATCTTGCCCCCAAGTTGCTCACCCTCTGTTATTATGACACAATCACAGAAGTTTTAAAAGCTGAATCACAGTTTATATTTTTAAATGTGTGTCTTTGTGCACTGTGTGTGTGAGGATGGAAGGATAGAAACAAATAGCCACAAAGCTCCTGTAATTATTAGTGTTAGATTAGAAATAATGCATCCAGATTTGGGTCTGATTTACATGTCTAAGGAGCAAGTCAGGAAGGAATTCCAAACTACTGTTATTAGACATGTCATAGAAGGGCAAAGCTTAATTCCAATAACCTTTCTTTTAAAGTGTTAGGGTACCCAGACTTGTGATGTAAATCTAGCATTCACTCTGGAACTCACTTTTCTAATTTCCACTTGGCCTTGGGTTTGGATCTGCTATGTGGCTACTACTTCTCCCCTCAAGGTTATAAGAGTAATCCTGAGAGCTTGGGGATGGGGAGACTTCCCAAATACTCCAAATGATGACTTAGTTCCCACTTGTAAAAACCTGTGAATTATCAGTTTGTATAAATTAGCCAGCCAGAAACAATTAGCATTTAGAAATGTATATAATAAATATTAAGGTAGTATGAATTGATACAAATAGTTTCCACAAGAGTTTACAATAGTCTTCCATAAAATTCCAGAAGAAAGTGGGATCAAACTTAGAGAGCTCAGATGGAAATGGGATAAACTCAGAGCTTCTCATTGTTACAAGTCTTTTTTTTTTCCTTTTGTTAAGCTTTTTATTTTCAAAATATATGCATAGATAATTCGCAACATTCACCTTTGAAAAACCTTGTGTTCCAATTTTTTTTCCTTCCTTTCCCTCACCTCCTTACCTTGATGGCAGATAATTCAATATATATTAAATATATATATATATATATGTGTTAAATATATATATTAAATATATAAATATATATAATAAATATTAAATATATATTTCCACAATTATGCTGCACAAGAAAAATCAGATTAAAAAGAAAAAGATGAGAAAGAAAACAAAATGCAAGCAAACAACAATAACAAAAAGTGAAAATACTATGTTGTGATCCATATTCAGTCCCCACAGTTCTCTCTCTGGGTGCAGATGGCTCTCTTCATCATAAGATCATTGGAACTGGCCTGAATCACCTCGCTGTTAAAGAGTCATGTCTGCCAGAATCGATCACCGTATGACCTTGCTATTGCTTTGTACAATGTTCTCCTTGTTCTACTCACTTCACTCAGTCTCAGTCCATGCAAGTCTCTCCAGGCCTCTCTGAAATCATCCTGTTGATCGTTTCTTCCACAACAATAATATTCCATAACATTCATGTACCATAACTTATTCAGCCATTCTCCAGCTGATGGACATCCACCCAGTGTCCAGTTCCTTTCTACTATAAAAACAGCCGCTAAAATACAAGTCTTTTTTCTTTTTTGTGAGCTCCTCAAGCACTCCCCCTTTTCCTTGTTGTAGCTTTCTGCTGATATCCTTAAAAACTATTGAAGCAACATTTCTTTATACTGTTTCTAGTTTGCCCTATGCTCATAATGCATTTGTTGCTGTCAGTCACTACTGTTCTAGTGACAGTCAATGGATGCCCATGGGATAGTCTAAATTTTCTGACCTGTTCAAGGTCACAAGATGATCCTCTTTGTCCAGGAAAATGGCAGAAAAGAGGCTTTTTTCTCCTGTTCTCTCTATTTCCAAATAGTTTTCTTTTAAGGGATTGGCTGGAACTGCTTCCATGACTAGGATGTTTTGTCTAGAATGCTCAATTTTAACCTATCTTTATAAAAAATCAAACTATAATTCAATTTATTTTAATTTCTTTATTATTTAATCCATTTATTTATTTATTCAAAAATTTATTCAAACTTTTTTTTTCATTAAAAAAATCATTACTGATGTTTTAACCAATCCTAGTGCACTTCTTATGTAGCTTTATTTCATTTCATTCCATGACTGAGAAATTTTTAATTGTTTCAAATTGATTGCATGCACTATTTGACTGTATTTGATTGATTGATTTAGTAGCTGTGATTTCATTTGCTAATTACTTTAAGTAGGGTGGTAGCAATGATATGATGGAACTGGCTTATAGCAGCATGGCAAAGCCAGTTGTTAAATTTTCAGTGTGAGCATATATATTTCAGAAATAGGCAAATCCTGGGAATCAGGACTTGATTTATTGTTTTATTGATTTCTAGACTTGATAAAGTAATGGAGAAAATATTAGTGATAGAGATTAAACTCAGGAGTATGTCTCTTTGACATTATTCCACCTCTTTGCTTCCACCAAGCTGATTGTTAAACTTGGGTGAGGGTGTTTGATTGATTGATTCAAAAAATCACAGGCAACATTATAAGGAAAGTCCTAAGAGCCATTATTAATGAATCCCCTTCCAGTGACTTTTATAACAAGGTTGTCACTGCCCAAACCCTTCTGCCTTTAATGTACCCAAGAACTCAGGTACCTTATAGCAAGGACAGGCACATAAGACTATCCTAAAATTATATAATCTGGAAAAGCAGAGATGGAGGGCTGATCCACTTGGGAATAGCAGACACCACAGAACTCTGTTTTAAAGTAGGCTTATTTAGGTCTCTCTCTTGATTTCCTGGATGAACAGTTCTGCAAGCACCATGTAAATGGGTCAGTCTAAAATACAAGTCTAGAGGTTCTGTTTTCCCCTGTCTATCTACTGTAATGATTCCTCTCCAAGCTGTGCTACTGATGCAACCTTATAGTACTTTCTCTGCCAAGCTATAGAGATTATTTTCTCCCTAGAAGCTCATTTCACCCTTGCAATACACATAGTAGAAATACTTTGACACTTCACTTTTTGATTGACTGGTTCTTCTCAGAACCTTCAGTTTAAGAACGCCCAGGCCAAAGATATCTTTATCCTTTTCTAGGTTGTATTGTTGACTCACCTCCATAGGACTTACTCTGATAGGCTTCCTCTCCCTCCTTCTCCCCCATCTCATTTTTCAGCTCTTTTTCATGTATTGCCTTTCTTTATTAAAAATGTGATAAGTTCCTTGAGGAAATGCCCTGTCTTTCTTTATGCTTCTGTTTGAATTCCCAACATTTAGCAGTACATAGTAAACTCTTTTTTTTTAAATTTCATTTTATTTTTTTTTCATAGTAAACTCTTAATAAATGCTTGTTGACTGGCTGACTAGAACTTTCAAACAACCTCAGGATGAGACAGAAGTTCAGTCTTAGGACCAGAATCTATATCTGGAACTTGTTGTTCACCACTGCTCAGAGGCATTGGTTTCCTTAATATCTTTGAATAAAGATTTTTTATAAAGTTCGGTTCTTTGCTTTTAAAATATTTGTTGTATCTTTTCTTCTTAAAGCATCTATTTATTTTACATTTACATTTATTTTGGAATATATCCCTAGCCCCACCCATTGAATCAGCCCTTGTAAAATAGAATAAAGAATAAAATAAGGATAAAGAATAAGAGGGAGAGAAAATAAAATAGTTTTACAAAATCTACCAAAACACTAACCAGGTTTGGCAATATAGGCAATACTGTAAACCCAAAGTCTTCTACCTCAACAAAAAAGAGAAGCAAATGAAATTTTTTGAATTTGTATTCTATGATACCCCTTTATTATTGGTTATGAATCCACTTTTTCCTCTATGCCAGACTCTCCCGGGCAAGTGAACAAATGATTCCTATTTTGTGAGCAATAATATCTATGAGTTGTTTAGTTTAAGTTCCACCTTCGTATTACTAGCTTTTTCAGTTTCTCGTGCTTTCTGCTTTGAGGCAGAGATTCTTAACCTGCAATTGAGAACTTAAAATATATATATATATATATATACACACATATATATTTATTTACAACATATGAATACCTATAATATGTATTTATGTATATATGATTATAAACAGATATTATACATACATTTATCTTTTTAATAATTATATATTTTGTATAACTTATCTTTTTAAATTTTCTTTTGTAATTTTTTGCATTTTAAAATATTTTGAGAAGCAGTCTACAAGTTTCACAAGTTGATTACTAAAGGGCTCAGAAAAAAGGTAAAGAATTCCTGCTCTAAAATTACCCTTTATCTACTTTGTTTTGTATTTGTGCATATATACACATATAAATATTTACCTGTTCACCTAATGGGGGGAATTAGATTCAAGAATAAACAAGGGGGTAAAGGGAAAGGACCTATTTTAGATGATCTATAATTATCTATTCAGGGCCTATTGTATACCTGATATCATACAAAGTGATTTACAATATTCTCATATGAACCTCATAATCACCTTGTGGGATAGGTGCTTTTATGATCTCCATTTTATAGTTGTGGAAACTGTAGCAGACAGAGACTACTGTGACTTGGCCAGGTAACACAGTTATAGATGTATACATGTGTATGTATGCATGTATATATGCATATGTGTTTGTACATGTAAATGTCATCTTAATGCATTGTCCTCAATGAGCCTTTTTTTTTTTTTTTGTAACCCCAGAGCTTAGTTTAGTGTCTGGCACATCATAAACACTTAATAAATGTTTGTTGATTGAGTCTTTTAAAAAGTGACTTTTGCTTTGGATGGCAAGGAAAAAGGGGGTGAGTAATGAGAAGGAGAAAGAGATTCAATGTGTGAAAGGTTTGTTTATAAAGATTAGGAAGCTCAAGTTCAAAATCTAACCAACCTTGCAGAGATTATGAGAGGCTTTTTTAAAACAGTGAGTGATAACTCCTGAATGAATTACTGATTAAATATTGCTGGCAAGGCTTCCTCTCTCTGTGGTTTGCTTCAATCCTTCAAAGCTTTTGGTTACTTTCTGCACACTTTAAGATGATAGGTGAAGTGAGTGATTAAGGAAGAATTATCCATAAGGAAAATATGTTTCTGCATTTCCAGTAAAAAGAAATATGGGAAGGAAATTGAAATAACCTTTGCTCCCCTCTTTACCAGGCTGCAGACATTCTTTTCAAATTATTCAAATTGCACATGCCTGTTACTAAACACAAATTCAGTTTTAAAGTACTTAAATACACTTGTAATTTTTGTCACTTCTAACCTGTTTAAAAATTATTTAAAATACCAGGATTTAACAGGTGATAAAATAGGATGAAGATGTTAGGTGTAATGTAGGGAAAAGGAAAAACAAAACCTAAATTAAATAAAATTGAGGTTTTGTCATTTAATTCTTGCTTTATGATATAAATTCCTATTTAGTTATTTCCATGATTTGAAACAGCAGGTTCTTCCTGCTCAAGGAGGCACAGACAGACACACAACCAGTGGGTAGCATCAAAGTAGCGGCTCCTTCTGTAGCTGCCCACTTTCTTTTTCTGCTCAGCCTACTTTTCCATCCTCCTCACCCTCTCCAATCTCAGTTCTTCCTGGCACCAGGCAAGTTGTTGGGACTGTTCTATGATCTAAGCCTAACTTTTTTCCTCCCCATCCTTCAACTGAAGGAAGTATGTGAATCTTTTATTCGGTGGCAGATGGTTTTGCTCTATTTATGGAAAGGGTTCCCTTCTTTAGAATAACAGAGTAATGGTCCACTGTTCTCTTCTCTCTTCCCATTCCATCCCCACAGATGGAAGTAGCTCATTATAAAGGGCAATACCACTGATGATTGAAAATGACTAATAGGTTTTTAAGGCAACCAGATTAGTTCAAGATGCATATATGAACTAAATAAAGTTCTTCTAGCTTGAACCAATCATTTAGGATTTGGGGAGATCTGAAATTCTCCTGTCTTCATGAAGCTCTCTTCTGAAAGTTTGGAACAGAATGTGACAGTCTGAAGACCACTTGTGGAAGAAAAAGAAAATGTTATGAGAAGATCACTTTTCTCTCTTCCTTTTCAGTGTTCTGTTGTCAATGAAATATCAAGGAGATTGTCCTTCCTTAATCCTTTGTTCAACATGGAAGATACCTCCCTGCAATTTCCAGGGAAAAGCTTCAATCTTCCTTTGATTGTAGCTAAACATAGTTCACTTCCTTTTTCTTTGATTGTTATGTAAATTCTGGCGGACATTGTGGAAATGTTTATAAAATGAAAAGTCTTAGTAGATTACTGGCAGATAGTTCCTTTTCTAAAGCCATAACAACTATCCATCAAGACCAAGTTATTTTTGTGGCCCTAGAATATGTAACCAATATTCAGATGATTGCTCTCTGGCCTATTCTGGTTTCAAGATCTTTGAGATTTGAAGGATTTGTTTCATACTGCACTTATTGAGAAATTCTATCAGTTCAGTAAAACTTGGAGCAGTGGTGCTGCAGAGTGCTACATCTAGAGTTAGGAGCACAGGAGAAGTTAATGTGATACTACTCTAGTATCTTTGCCAAGAACACCTCAAATGAAGTCATGAAGAGTCAGAAATGATTGAAAAAAAGTAACAAAAATAAATAAAACCTGAATAACTTATACTAAATAAAGGGAGAAAAGTCTATATTAGTAATCAAAGTAGGAAGAGAAAATACTTTGCCTTCAGGTTATCTTTCCCTGTGAAAGCAAACAAAAAAGCTCAGTTCTTTTCAACAACTATCATAAAATTTTCTGGAAAATTCATTGTTTTGGATTGTGGAAGTTGATCTGGATTAGAGTTTAGTCACCATACTGATCTGCTCTCTCAGTTGCAGATGCAGCATGGATACATTTCTTTCCACTATTCTATTCTAACTTAGACCCCAGTAGGTAACTTTGGCCATTAATTTTAAATGATAGGAAGCTATTTACAGATATAGCTTGGAATTACTTTCCATTTTTATAATAATAATGAGGATGTATATGGTGCCTTGAGAATTACAAAGCATTTCAGACAAGATTAGAAGGGAAGCAATAAACTGGGAAAACATTTTTATATTCAAAGATTCTGATAAAGGCCTCATTTCTAAAATATATGCAAATTAAAACTCTGAGGTACCACTACACACCTGTCAGATTGGCTAAAATGATAGGAAAAGATAATGACAAATGTTGGAGGGGATGAGGGAAAACTGGGACACTGATACATTATTGGTGGAACTGTGAACAGACCCAACCATTCTGGAGAGCAATTTGGAGCTAGGCTCAAAGAGTTATCAAACTGTGCATACCATTTGACCCAGCAGTGTTTCTATTGGCTTATATCCCAAAGAGATCTTAGAGGAGGGAAAGGGACCCACATGTGCAAGAATGTTTGTGGCAGCCCTTTTTGTAGTGGCTAGAAACTGGAAACTGAAGGGATGCCCATCAATTGGAGAATGGCTGAATAAATTATGGTATATGAATGTTATGGGATATTATTGTTCTGTAAGAAACGACCAGCAGGATGATTTCAGAGAGGCCTGGAGAGACTTGCATGAACTGATGCTGAGTGAAATGAGCAGAACCAGGAGATCATTATACACGGCAACAAGAATACTATATGATGATCAATTCTGATGGACATGGCTCTCTTCAACAATGAGGTGATTCAAACCAGTTCCAATTGTTCACTGAAGAAAGCCATATATATCCAGAGAGTGCCCTGTGGGAAGTAGAGCACAACATAGTATTTTAATTCTCTCTGTTGATGTTTGCTTGCAATTTGTTTTCCTTAGTTTTTTTTTTTTTCTCTTTCTAGATCCATTTTTTCTTGTGCTGCAAGATAACTGTATAGATATGTGTATATATATACATATATATATATATTGGGTTTATCATATATTTTAACATATTTAACATGTATTAGACTACCTGTTATCTAGAGGAGGGCGTGGGGGGAAGGAGGGAAAAATTTATTACAGAAAATTTTGCAAAGATCAATGTTGAAAAATTACTCATATGTTCTATAAATAAAAAGCTTTAATAAAAAAGAATTACAAAGCATTTTACAAACATTAATACTCACAATGACCCTGGGTGCTTTTATTACCCTACTTTCCCTCCCCTTTCATTTTACATATGAGGAAAATGAGGTAGTTTGAAATTGTTAATTGTTCAAAGCCACAAAGCTAGTCATTTGAGATTATATTTAAACTTGGATTTTCCTGACTTCACATCCAGTATGCAATCTATTGCTCTGACTAGCTTCCATTTTAGTACTCATCCTATTGGACTTAGTCTTTACATGTAGTGTTTGATGATTCATCTCATGATTCATTAGAGTTTTGTCAATTAGTTAATAAATATTTTAAGTGCCTTCCATGTAGAATAATTTAATAAGGCCAGTGATTTTTGTTCTGTATAAATATTCTTATGTCCTAATGATCAGGTTATGCTACACATGTTATCTTCATACCAAATATATTTTCCCCGATTTGTGTGTGTTATGCTCAGCACTTTCTTTCCCCAGTCAAGCTCCATTTGCAATTCTTATCTCATGATAACTGATGCATCCAGTGAGTGGGACAAAGTGCTGTCTGTAGATTCTGACCATCTGTTTTGAAAGCTTCACTGAATCTTTGTGGAAATTATTGGGTAGGGATGCTCCTACAGTGAATTTTCTTATCAGTTATAATTTTCTAGCCTAGTGGCTATGTAGTCTACTTCTTGACCAGTGACTGTGCAATCTATTTCCACCAGTCATTCTAAATACAAAGTGATCACCACCTGCTGTCACAAAAATCATCCGGAGATTCAGTTGTTGACTGAATAGCTGTGCTGACCTCATCTACGGTGGTGTAAATTAACTGGAACAAAGGAAAAAATGTATTGACCTACAATAAACCTTTTTGCATCTTCAAAAAAAAATCTTTTTAATATGCAATATGTCCTCTTTGGCAGTCATTTGTTTTACATGATTTGACATTGAGTTCACAAGATTTTGACACATGTTCTTTAATTCTTTATGAAATAACACTTTTATCATGTTAGCGATCAATCATAGCTTTTAGTAAGTTCATTTTTCCAAGTCTAGTTTTGATTATAGCCCATAGATTTTTCAATGACATTTAAGTCAGGCAAGTTCCCAGGCTACTAAAGCATATTTATTTCCATTTTCTTGGAAATATTTCTTAACTTTAAATGGCATATAATATGGTGCAAGGTCATGTTGTGAGCCTAGATGAATGGGATGATGATCATACCCTTGACAATAGGAATGGAAACTAGAAAGAAGGGGAGTAGGGAGAAAACTATTGAGTTCGGTTTTAGATTTGTTGATGCAAAGATGTATAGGACACATCCAGTTAGAGAAATTTTAAAGGCTTTTGGAGATGTAAGATTAGAAATCTACAAAAATTTTATATGGATCAATATAAAGTCCTACATTTAGGTTCAGAAAATCAATTGCAGAAGTTCGAGGTCCGGAAGAAGTGGCTTAATGGAATTAGATGGGGAAAATGCTCTGCTATTTTAATTGACTATAAATTCATTTGAAGCCAATAAAGTGATCTGACTGCTAAATTCTTTATTGAAAATATATTGAATTGATGGACATCTAGTGCACAGTGGATCAAGGGATAGAATACCTCTACTCTAGTCAGACTACATCTGAAATCCTCTATTCAGTCTAAGACACCATATTTTGAAAGGTTCTGTGGAGGCTGATCATGAGGGTAAGAGAGAATATTAGGAATATATAGCTTCAAAGAGAAATTGGGCAAGAGAAGAGAATAGAGTTTGATACTTGTCCCTGAGTAACTTAAGGGCTATTATAGGAAAGAGGAATTAAATATATTATGTGACCTAAGAGAACAGAAAAAGGACCAATGAATAGATATTACAGGGGGATAGATTTTAAATGAAGGAAAAGATTTTCCTAAATAGGACTACCCAGTGAAGCAAAGTGAAATGGCATGACTCATCAGAAAGCATGTCCCCTATCATTGATAGTATGAAAGTCTTTTTGTTGGACAACCTTATCTCAGGAATGGGTGGAAATTGGACTAGATAATTTGTAACTTTTGACAGTTTTCATATGATTAATTATATTTATTTAATAATGAAAGCACATTAAATTTGAAGAAAAGCCTTATTTATGTGATCCTAATTCTTCCTCACCCCCAAATTATTTATGGAGTAAATTCATCCAAATTGACAGGCAGAATTTGTTTCTTTAGTCTAAAGAAACCTCAATAGGTTTCTGCTTCTGACCACTATGGTTTCCAAGGAAGAAGATAAAGAATCATATTGGATCTCCTTTACTATTCGTTGATTTCCATATTATGGGTTAGTATATGTACATAGGGAGCACAAAAGCCTTCTTAGATTCATGTTACTCAATATAAGAGTCAGCTACTGCTGACATATTAGCCAAAAAAGTTTGCATGATCTTAGGTTGCATTAAGATAAGTCTTGTGTATAGAGTAACATTCCATATAAGACAAACCACATCTGAAATATTACATTATGTTCTTAGTACTGTATTTTGGGAAACAGTTACAAATTGGAGAGCATCCAGAGCATCTTAACACCATTCCCTGTGTGGAGTGAATGAAGGAACAGAAGATATTTAACCTAGAGAAGATTTGAGAATAATGGTAGGGGGAAGAGAAGCTGATAGCGGGTTTCACATGTTTAAAGAGCCATTATAGGGAAAGGGGGTTTAGACTTATTCTTTTTGGTTCCAAAGACTAGAAGCAGAAGCAGTGGGCAGAAGATGCAGAGAGTAAGATTTTACTTCTATGAAGGAAAACAAATAAAAACCAAAACAAAGCTTTTAATAGTTAAGAGTTATTTAAAGTATAAAAAAGGTTTCCCTGGGAATTAATGTGCTCTCACTACTGGAATTCTCCAGATGGATACTGGGTGACTAATTGTTGGGGCTGTTATAGAGAAGATTATTCTGTGGTGTGTGTTTCTGTGTGTGTATGACTAAATATCTCTGAGATCCCTTCCAATTCAAGATTTTCTGATTCTTCATATCTGTGTAATATTCTGTGGTTCTACAGCCTGTTAACTCTCCTCAGTAATTTTCAGTGTGCCAAATGGGGATGCTCAACACCCACCATCATCTTTCTTTTTTTTTCTTTTTTGCTGAGGCAATTGGGGTTAAGTGACTTGCCCAGGGTTACACAGCTAGGAAGTGTCTGAGACTAGATTTGAACTCAGGTCCTCCTGACTTCGGGGCTGGTGCGCTATCCATTGCACCACCTAGCTGCCCTCTTTCCAGCTCTCTTGACATGCATTCAGTGACCTCTTTCTTACTAGGTGGGTTGCTAACATTTTGCAAATCTGCTAAAGAAGCGTAACAAATTAGGCTGTAACAAATCTTTTTACAAGAAAGAGTTTTGCTCCAAAATACCTTGACATTTAAAAAACACGTCATTACTCCCCGTACATAATTTTAATATTTCTTTAGAGGGGTGTTAAAATATTATTTCTGCCCCATGCTACCTGTGTAATATTAGGGCAAGTCATCTTACCTCATTGGGCTTCTGTTTCCTCATCTGTGAAATGAAGGCTTAGACGACAGTCTTTTATATATTCTTTAGCTTCAAATTTATAGTTCTATGGAATAGTAATGATGCTAAAAAGGATAGAATTCTATCATTCCAGCTTCACAGAAGAGAACTAGGACCATAGCAGTTATATAATTTTTTGATGGAGTGACTGTGGAGTTGGGTAGAGAGCAAAAATCGACTCATGAAAAATCTTGTGTCACTCTGTGTATAGTTTCATTTGGGATCAAGTTATTCCTACCTGATATACTGTAAGATGTTACAAATGCAATTTTCAGGGATGGGAATCAAATTGCTGACTCCAGGGCATGCTACAGCCAGACTTAAAAAGACTGAATAGTATGTGAGCTCCTTCCATCAGAATATGAGAACCTGGATCAGAGCATTGCAGTTCCCTCATCATTCTTTTTCGTTGAGCAAATGGTACCTTTTCATCTTTTATCCTTAATTCTACCATTCTCTGGATTTCAGGGGTGGTTTTATTTATTTTTTTTTCTGGATGAACTGTCTGGTTCAGATAGTGTTTCAGTTATCATATGGAATAAAGCCAGAGCATTTCTTTCACTCATATTGTGCTGAGTCAATTATCTTCTTCCCTCTCTCCCTCCTCTCCTTTTCTCTCTCTCTCTCTGTAACAGTCCTCAGAATATTTATACCATCTGAGAAACTTCTTTGCAAGTGACACTTTATAACCCCATTCATTGTGTAATCTCTTAATTTTTGACTGCAATTAGAATACTAAAGCACTTGGCTTAATTTTAGTTTTTGACAATTTCCCACTGTAATATCCTTGACATCTTGTGATAATGGGTTCAATTAATATTGGATCATGAACAGATACAGGGTCAGTTTCCTTGGGGAATGGGAGGAGGGTAGTTAAAGAATATTAGGATAATGGATTAGCACTATTTTCCTTCCATTCCTTACCTATTGAGCAAATGTTAAATGAAAAACAAATTTCTTGTAATTAATATTCAGGTAAGTGAAACTAATTTTCTAAATGGATAAAGATGTGCATGTATATACATGCATATATATATATATATACATATATTTATATGCATATGTATGTCTCGTTCTGAATCCTAAATCCATCATCTCTCTGTAGTATATCTCATCATAATTCCAGATTCCAGAAGTTTCTCTACATCTTTTTGAAATAATTTATTTCTCCTTCTTCCCTCTCCCTTCTTCTCCCTTCTTTCCCCTTCTGCTTCGCTTTCTCTCTCTCTCTCTTTCTCTCTCTCTCTCTCTCTCTCTTTCTTTCTTTCTCTCTTTCTCTCTCTCTCTCCCTTCTTTCTCTCTCTTCCTCCTTTTCTGTATCTCTTTGTCTTTCCCTTTCATTGCCTGTCTCTGTCTCTCTTCCTTTCCCTTCTCCTCTTCTTCCTCTCCTCTATTCTTTTTTTTTCATTGACATTTATTTATGAATTATTTTAACTGATGGTTATCTTAAACTAGAGTTCTCTTAACTAGTAAGAAGACATATATATATATATATATATATATTTTTTTTTTTTTTGGCTGGGGCAATTGAGGTTAAGTGACTTGCTCAAGGTCACACAGCTAGGACATGTTAAGTGTCTGAGGCTAGATTTGAACTCAGTTCTTCCTGACTTCAGGGCTGGTGCGCTATCCACAGAGCCACCTAGCTGCCCCAAGACATATTTTTCTTAGCCAGGAATAATTGTAGTTGCTTCACAAGTCATAGATGAAGATGAGGAAATGGAGGCCCAATTAACTAGTAAGTACCTGAAGTAGGTTTGTAACCCAGGGCATCCTGACTTTAACCCCAGTACTGTATCCATTTCATTGTGCTATATCTCAGGAAAACCTGGAGGATACAAGGAGGAATATTATATAATTTTAGTGGAAATTTTTGTAGTCAGGTATATATTTTGGTTGACATACAAGATGGTTATGACAACAACAATTATGATAACAAATCTGCAATGGGAAATTGTGGAATAATAGCAGTATTTTAAGTCAGAGGAATAATATCTACCAACAAACAAAAGAACTAGGTCTGTGGACAAAAATATCATATCCAGCAAAATTATCTATAATCCTTAATTAGGAAAAATGGACATGCAATGAACTTGCAGATTTTCAGGACTTTCTATCAACCAAATCCAAACTTAACAGAAAATTTAACATATCAGAGCCAATATGACAGATCAATTTTAAGGAATTTAACATGGACAAACTGTTTAAACACGGACAAATTATTTGTTTTTATATATGTATTTATGTATGTTATATGCTTAAGATTCACATCAACAATAGGATAGTTAAAAAGAAAGATCAGAGGAGTTAAGGTAAAAATAGTAATCATGTTATACAAATGAAGTGCAGATGAAGAATAGACACAGAGGCATTAGAGGGGGAAGGAGGACTCATAGTTTTGAAAATCTGCTCACATTGGGAATGGGTTCAATTGTAAACACTACACATATACCACTTTAATCTTCACCACCAGAGACACAGGCAGGATACCCTTATACCATCCAAAAATATGGAAGGGAGCAGAGTAGGACCTAAGCACAAACTCCCAATACAGAGTCTGGGGCTAGAGCTATAAGTAAACAGAGCAAACCATTACATTGGTTGACAAGATGGAATTCCTCTGTTCTTCTGTAAAGATCTTAGCTTAAGAAGGCCAAAAGAACCCACTGCATCTGGGGCCATCTCCAATCATCCTGAATTATATCTGGCCACTGCATCTAGATGGCTCTAGAGGAGAAAGTGAGCCCGGTGACTTTGTACTGCCCTGTCTCACTAAAATCCAATTTACTTGCATGCCATGATATTACCTCCCTGATGCCATGGTCCTCTTCAAGGAAGGGGAAATAACAAGTTCACAATGAAGAAATATCTTGGACTGACCCAAAAGAACAGCTCCATCAGAAATCCAAACAGAACCTCAGGAAAAATAATATCTTGGCCACGAGAACTACAGAAGTAATTGACCAAATTGGCTATAGTTTTTAATGGTTCCAAACTAATAAGCAAATGGATTGGAGAGGAACAAACAGGTTATTTTGCAAAATGAATCTCCCTAGAATTGTTCAGATAGGATATTGTTTTATTTTGTTTTTCTTCTGAGAGCAACATTTATTTGTTCTCTTAGCTGTGTCAGAAATTTGGTATGGATTAAGATTCTGCTAATATGTCTTTTTCCTCATGGGTGGAGAGCCTGCCCCCATAGGAATGGCTTAGTAGAATCTACATCCTTTTTCTAGCAGTGTCTCATGTCTTGTCCCCTTTGGCCTCAGTAGTGAGTATTTAACTAATTAAAGTGCTGCCTCTGGTTTCATATGGCCAAGGATCACTGATTAATTTTAAG
Source organism: Myrmecobius fasciatus (assembly GCA_023553655.1). Lineage (NCBI taxonomy): Eukaryota > Metazoa > Chordata > Mammalia > Dasyuromorphia > Myrmecobiidae > Myrmecobius > Myrmecobius fasciatus. The sequence continues at coordinate 583,071 of JAJPUD010000621.1, read as the reverse complement.
GATGGAAATGGCCTCGTAGCAATAAGTATTCATTTGAAGCTTTATTCTCTCTCCTATTGAAACATGAGATTTGATTTCCTTATACATCTTTTTAAATGATCATTATCATTAGCAACAAAATTAAAGATTAAAAAAATTATACCAAAGTATATTTTTAGCATCTAAGTATGAGCTCTTGGTTATTGTTTTGGGGCATGTCTGTTATTCTTGTCATTGCCAATAAAAATTAAATGTACTTGTGAAAATGTGGTGCCAAATGGTTTTATAGGGAGTGATGAAACTTTTGATATTAATGTTCTGCTCTATGTTCTCTGTAGCATATTACTTTTGTAATTCTAGCAATATACACCAGATGCACATAATAATATTTACTGGATTTCTCTGATACAAAGAGAAAGAGATAGTGTGTTTAGGTTGAAGTTTTTGTTTTTTGAGAAATAGTTTCTAAAGCTGTGTGATTGGAAAGGAAAAAAATTTTTTAAATGTATTAGAATACTACTGTAGAGTCTATTCTTCCAAATTGGGCTGGCCTGCACTGGCTTTAAGTCTCATCTGTTCCCAGCCTCCCCTCTTCCCTTCCCCCTTCCCCTGCCTTTCATTTCGATGTCCTTCTCTGTCCTTCAAGCCTTGTGGTTTAATCTTCCTCTTCCTCATTGCCCCTCAGGAAAAGATGGCTGTTATCAACTGACTGAAGTGAGGCAAAATCTGAGCTCAGGCCATTTGTGTTCAGAGCCAGGCTGGATTACATTCCCCGCTCTGGGACAATGCCATTGTCAGAGATTGGAGTCACATCTGGTCTACTGGAAAAAAACATTAGATTCCAAGCACCAGTGGGTTAAGTCAGATAAAGAACAGAGAGAACATTACAAACAATCTTTTTAATTGGCTTAACCGCTTCACAAATAAGAATCCTTTCTACTATGTTTTCAGAAATACTTAGAACACATAGGAAGCATGGAAAGGCTGAATGAATGACTTGTCCAGGGAGACATACTAAAGGGGTCAGGGAGGAACTCTGGTATAGAGATCCCTTATTTTGCTTCAATAACTATGTCCCTTTTAATCATTGCATTGTTCTTGGGAAAAGAAGCAAGACTTCCTGAGTTCACATTAAAGTATCTGTTGTAACTTTATATGGTCATTCTTATTTCCCCAGAATCTCAAAGATGGCCCAAATAATTTTTTCCCTCAAAAGCTGGATGAGCCAACAACTGGAAATTCTATTCTATCTGATTCTCACATCTCTCAACAAGGAAGAACTGGTTGCTAGGGTGAAAGTGATGGAAATCCTGATGAAAAGGGATCATAGCCACTTAGAGTTTATGATAGAAGAGAGGAAATTAACATACAGTCTGACTTGCACTTGAAAACAGATTTCAAATTGTTCAGAGAAAGAATAAGTGGGATCCCATAAACTAAAATACTACTGGGGAAGTTAGCTGAGAGGTAAGAGGTTCAAGAATTAAATTCTGAATATAATCTTTATTCAATGTCTAATACATTGTAGACATTGTGCTACAAAAAGAGGCAAAAGAAAGTTCCTGTTCTCAAGAAGCTTACAATTTAATGGGGGAGACATTAAGCAAGCAAATATATGCAAAGCATTCTGTTTACAGGATAAATGTTCATCTTTCATTTTCTTTTTTTCAAATTTTAAAACAAATACAAAATGAGAAAAAAATTACCATGTACACTGAAGACAATAAAAGAGAATTCAATATAAACCAATATTTCCATTTCCACATAGTAAATGTTTAGTATATGTTTTCATATAGTAAATACTGCATATTGTTTTCAAAGCTGTCCAACTGTTTGCTTCCTTGTTGATTTTCTTTTATTCTCTTTTGTGCACTTTTTACTTCATTTCCCCCCCTGAATTCTGAAGAAGGCTACACTAAAGCCTAATAAATACACACACACACACACATATATATACACATTTTTACACACACATTATTTACAAACTCATACATGTAAGATCCTATTCTGCTTATTTCCTCCTATTATTTGATACTACTGAATCTACTTCCTTATTCATTTATTAATTGTATTTTATTTGAAAAAGAAAAACAGAAAAGAAATACAAAACAAAATAAAGCAAAAAAAGAGAGAGAATATTGTCATGTGTCCAGCAGATCATCAGGGAGGATTCAAAATATATAACAATAAATTGCCAAATCAAGAAAGTGTATATATTAGTAGAAGAAATTATATTCATGAATGTCCACTTTTTTTTTACTTCTTTGTAAATTATTCTTTGGTTCTCTGCTGTGTACCTTATTTCTTTTATTCTTTTTCCCCCTTTCATCTCCCTACCAACCCCAAGCAAGCTACAGTTAAGAAAAGATATCTTTATGTTTACATGTTGATACACACACATACATACACACATACTTCATATACACACATGTCTTTCCTATCCCTGCTAACTCTTTAATTAAATTCTGCTGCATAACTTGCCTTGCTATTATTTAACCTCTCCCTCCCTCCCCAACCATGTATCCCTCCCTTGTCTTCTTGCCTCACCTTTTGCTTCCCTATGTGCCCATCCATTCCCCCTTATTTCTTTTTTTTTCTTTTTTTGCTTTTTCTGAGGCAATTGAGGTTGTGACTTGCCCAGGGTCACACAGCTAGGGAATGTTAAGTATCTAAGGTCAAATTTGAACTCAGGTCCTTTTGACTTCAGGCTTGGTGCTCTATCCACTGCGCCACCTAGCTGCCCCTCTCCCTTATTTCTTTATAGATTTTGGAGAGTGCTAGTTGCCTATTAAACCCATTCCTGATGTGAGTAACTTTTGTGTCTATCCTTCATCTGTACCTCATTTGTATAACATGATTACTATTTTTACTTTAACTGCCAATCTTTCTTTTGAACTATTCTATTGTTGATGTGAATCTTAAACATATAACATGCATATATACATTATAAAAACAAATAATTTGTCCATATTTAAACAGTTCAACATACACACATATATATTTATTGATTGATTGACTAGGTCCTTCAATCTCTTCTTTTGTTTCATAGAATCATCAAATTTTAGAGATAGAAGTAACCTTAGAGATCATTTACTAAAGTGAAGAAACTGAGGTCTAAGTAAGTGATGTAATTTGTCTCTAGTTGTACCACCAGTTACACGAGAGCTCAGAATAGAATTTGTATCTCCTAAGTCCCAATCTACTGCTTTGGCAAACCTTCAAAGAAATAAAAAATGGACTTCCCCTTAAAATAAAAATATTTTAACATACTAGGAAGATGGACTGATTTTCATATGTGGTAGGTAAGAAGAATTGGCTTTTTAAAATTTTGCAATTTACTTCCAAAGTTGGTGGCTTCACAGGGAAGTGGATAAAGGTGGCCATGTGCAAAATAATTCTATTTTTCAGTTTATCATTTCATTGCATAATCCTTGGTCTCATAGCACCTAAAAAGAGAGGTTTTTGTTTTTCCCACTGTCTTCAGTTAAGTTGTATAACCAGATCTTTTCTTTTTCCCCATCCCAATCCTTAAAACAATTATAATGCCTCATTTCTTCATGTCCTGAGTACTATTCAAAAACTGTATCTTCAGCTCTTCTTTTTGTTAACAATTTGAAAGTTAGGACTTGAGTTTATATTACTCTGAAGTAAAAATTGAGTTTTTCAGTAGTACCTGAGTTTTCTTAATCAAGTTTATTAGCTAGGGGAAGTTTCTGTCACCAGCAGCTGCTGTGGATAAACAGGTTACCATGTAGCCACAGATTCATCCAGGTAGGAAATTATCTCCTAGACTTGGATCATATATCATGGTACTCTTTGATAGTCTAGTGAAGTCTATAGATCATTTCTCATCATAATGTTTGTGAATGAATAAAATAAAACATTCAGAATTATAAAGTATCTCATTCTTGTTTGTATCTTCATGTAAATCCTCTATAGAAGATTAAAATATTACTTCTAGCATTATAAGATATAATTAGAAGAGTTGTTTCATACTTTTAATGTTTTATAAATAATGGGATAGCATTTGCAGTCTCTGTATTATCACTTTTCATCTTTTTTTTTACCTTTTTCACCTTTTGTTTTTACCTTTTCATCATTATAGCCCTTTTCCATTTCTAATCAAATATATATGATGTCTTTCATATGATTTTTCTCATGATTGGTGATGTATTGTTTGTACCAGCTACCTGTCTTTTCATTGCCATTGGGGTAAGCTTAAATTGTTATTCATCTGAGATCATGGTATATTTAATGATTTATAGTCATGGAGTTTCAGTGGCTAAGTACTGAGTTAGAAAAAACAGGCTTTGGAGTTAGTGAGGCAGCTTGAGATCTTGGGAAATGCCACATAATTTTCCAAATGTTATAAAACTTGATCTCTTCCTACTGTTCAAATCAAGTTTATTGTCTGTCTGCATACAATATAATGATTAACTCAGTCATGCCATAAGCTGAATAATTCATTTTTCAGCCATTTTAATTTTCTGCTGTGGATATTTGTATTGATCTTTTGATGGACTATGAATCTCATTCAGGAAACCATATAGTAAAATTAACACAACTTCATATGTAGACAGGCACATCCAGATCGGGATTACAATCAGTTTTGGAATCCCTTTTTTCTATGAATTTTGCACTGGATGATCTTCATGACACTGGGGACTTTTTCTGACCCGTGTACCTCTGGACTGTTCAATGAAGCTTTTTACATTATCACATAGGAAATGGAATCCCATCCTCTTCTCCTTCAATTCCTTTTCCTCCCTTTCTCCCTTTCTTCCCCTCCTTCTCCCGCCCTCTGTCCCTTCCCCCTTCTCTTTCCTGTCCCTCTTTCCCTTTCCTCTCCTTCCTTCCTTTTCTTCTTCCTTCTCTTTCTCTCTCCCCTCTCTCCTTCCTCTCTCTCTCCCTCCTTCACTTTTTCATTCCTTTCCTCCACCCCTCCCTTCCTCTCTCTCTCTCCCTAACTCTTTTCTCTCAGATCCAAAACAACTCTGATGATCAGTCATTTTTCTTTTCGTATGAATGACTAATAACAGAGACTAACTCAACTGGGACTTTTAGTCACCCATTGTCCTTATTTCTAAGGGCTTTTAGGATTAGTTCCATATGTTGGATATGGGACAATCAGTCAATAATCGCTTATTAAACACCTACTATGTGCAAGGCATTTTGCTAAGCTAACTGCAGATGCAAAGAAAGGTAAAAAGACAGTTTCTAAAGGAGTACAAAGCCTCAAGTGTGGGACTGTAATAATGTTATATTTTTGTAACAGTGTGGTTTCTAATACTTTTGCTACTGTTATATAATATTTTGCCACATTATGGATTAAACTTGTTTTGAAGAGCCAGCATAGGAATTTAAGCATCATTTATAATGTTGTTTCCAGGGTACATTATGTTCCAAATTACAAATAATTGATTTCCAAACTTATGAATTATAACCAGTTTGTTAGTTGAATACTGAATTACATACAGAAAACTAACATCTGTATAATTATTTGAGTCTCACTAAATGCTTCACTTTCATCTTCACATTTAACTCTCACAGCAGTCTCGTGCAGTTACTACTTTTATCTCTATTTCAACTCCAACTTGAGGCTCAAAGAAATTAAACAATTTGTCCAGATGTGTAAATAATTAATGTTAGAGAAAAAAATTAATTCAAGTGTGTGTGACTCCTTGATCTAATAATTCTGGAATTTAGCTACAGTATCCATTGGAATTTTCATTTTGAGGTCTCTTTCAGAGAGTGTTCAATGGATTCTTTCAATGTTTATTTTGCCTCTGGTTCTAGGATACCAGGGCAGTTTTCCTTGATTATTTCTGAAAGATGTGTCCAGACTCTTTTTTTTTTTTTCCAAGTACTTTTCATGGAAAATGAAAGATTGTCTCTTCTGGATCTAATTTCCAGATCAGTTATTTTTCCAATAAGATATTTTATATTTTCTTCTATTTTTTTCATTTTTGGGGGTTTTGTTTGACTGATTCTTCATGCTTTATTGAGTCATTCACTTCCATTTGTCCAATTCTAATTTTTAGTGAATTATTTTCTTCAGTTTTTTTTTTCCTTTTGCATTTGGCCAATTGTACTTTTAAAGGAGTTGTTTTGTTAATTGGATTTTCCCCCACATTTGACCAAATGTATTTTTAAGGAGTTACCAGTCAATTTCTGTGTTTCCCTTTCTAAATTTTCCCACAAAGCTCTCATTTCCTTTCCGTACTTTTCTTTTCTCCTTTAAATCCCTTTTGAATTCTTCCAAAAGAGCCTTTTCAGTTGGAGACCAGTTTATATCCCCCTTTAAAGCTTGATCTGGAAGTGTTTTGCCTTTAATGTTTAGGATTTAAGTTCTATTCTTCCCTATCTCCATAATAGTTATCTATGGTCAGAACTCTTTTTGCCTTTTGTTGTTGTTGTTGCCTATTTTAAAGGTTGAAGTCTCTCCCTTAGGCATAGGAGAGATTATCTTGAGTTTCCTCTACTGGGTGGCAAGGACTTCACACTGTGCTGGGGCCAGTGGTTCTGCAGGTTTCCTCCCTGCTCTGAGGGTAAACCTGGCTAAGTACTACCTGTTATATTGGAGTTCAGGGGTTCACTATTTGCTTTCTATAGTTGTTTTGGAGGTCTCATAGAAAGTCCTAATCCACTTGCCTTCTAAACCAGGACAGGGTAGCCAACTCTGCTGCATTTTGGCTAAGACCATCCCCCTATATTCCTCATGTGGGTCCTCTCCATCCTGTACCTCCCTGTGCAGGTACTAGGCCTTATTCCCACCTACCCAATTGAGACAGGCCTTTCCTGAAGTCCTTCCAAAATGTTTTCTGTTGGAAATTTGTTACACTTCAAATATTTATGGGTTCTGTCACTCCAAAATCTGTTCAAAGGCTTGATCTAGTGTTGACTCTGAGGTAAGCCAGGAAGAGCTCAGGCAAGTCCTGTTTACTCTCCACTCCCTCCCCTCACTTTCTTTTCTTAAAGATTATTTTGTCAGTAGCCTTTTACTTTTGTTTGATTCTTAATTTAATGTTAACACACTATCAGTATTATCACTTATTAAATAAAACTTTAAAAATATACTAAATAGAGCAAATAGACTTATTCTCAGATATCTGAAAATTTTATTTTTCTATTTACAAAAGCACCTCAGCCATGAATTTTAAGGTAAAATTGGAATGGGGATAAATTAGTGTCCCTTCCAGAGTAGCCATTTTATAGACTGGCATTTATATAACAGCAACATAAATGTCTGATTTTTGCTTAGTGCAAGTAACTTTGCCATGGGGATTTAGTTTAAACTCATCCTTAGCTAATCTCTTAATTTTATTGTAGCAGATGTTCAACATTAGAATATTAATGATGAAACTGAAAGGGAAGAACATTTTTGATAGGTTTTAAATATCTGGTGAACTGAAAAGGAACTCTAGTTGGGGCAACTATTTTTGGCCATATGTAATACCTCTTTGCAGTCTCCTTCACAAAGAAGCAGAATTTTTCATATAAAAATAGTATTCAAACCAGCTAAAATAATTTTAGAATTCTATAATTCATTTTTCACTCTCAGTGATATCTTTTTGTTGCAGTTAGAAGCCTAAATATAAGTTCCAAATATCAATATAAAACTTTTCATAACTTCCTGTTCCAGCCCACTGCTCCTTCCCTTCTTTACCCCAGGAATACCTTGTGTGGCTTCCTTTTACTGGTCTTAAAGTATAGGGACTATGTGGACAGCAGTTATTTTTATGTCATATACTTGTGTTAACATTTCACAGTTTCTGACTCAACCAAGTTGTCTGACAAAATCTTGTTCTTATAATATTCTCTGTTTAATTGTCAGTGGAATGTTTAGGAGAGTCAAAACTATGTCACATAAGAATTGCTTGAAAAAAACAAGGAATGCCTAGCCCTTTTTGAGAGAAAAGAAAATTTAGGATGATATGAAAGTTGTCTTCAAATATTTGAAGAGTTACCATATGAAGGTGGGAGATGATCCTGGAGATCAAAAGTAGGACTGAAGTGTAGAAGTTGCAGGGAGAAAGGGCTTGGCTTAAGACACTTCACTAACCAAACATAGTATGTGCTATTGTTATTCTGTCATTTCATTCATGTCTGACTCTTCATGACTTCATTTGGGATTTTCTTGGTAAATATAATAGAGTGGTTTGCCATTTTTTTCTCCAGCTCATTTTTATAGGTGAAGAAACTAAGGTAGAATTAAAAGACTTGCCCAGGGTCACATAGCTAGTAAATGTGTGAGGCTAGATTGAACTCAGGAAGATGAGTTTTCATGACTCCAGGTCTGGCACTCTATCCATTATGCCACTTTTCTACCCTATAACATGGGCTACTTTGAGGTAGGGTGATTTCTCTATCATTAGTGGCCATTAGTCATTCACTGAATGACTATTGTTAGAGATATTATAGATGGGATATCTGTTTTGAATGAGTGTTGGATGACTTGAAAATCTTTTTCAGTTCCATAATTTTGTAATTTAATATTTGTCCTGTAAGGATAGGTACTATATTAATAAATTAGCATTCTTATTGTAAAAAAGGCACAGAAATATTTGTATGTAGTTGTCATGTTGTGATGCCACTAGACTTGTGAATTAAATTTAATATTGAATGGGAAACACACAGGAATTGGGATAACTGGAAAAAGGAAATCCAAGATCTGTCTGTAGAAATATAGTTAACATCAGAACAAAGCATTATTTAAATGAGAGAAAGCTGTATAAGGGCTTTTGAAAATACATAGTGTGGGCTTCTGAACTTGAACAACTAAGTATGTGTTTATTTTTCCTTTGACAGGTCATGTTGTGTTTCTTTTATCCATCTTTCTCTTCTATATTATGTGCTCAAGTGCTACCTATTCCAGTATCTCTTTATTTCTCCTGTAAGTGCAATAATTTAATCTTGGATATTGAAAAGCTTGTCACATACATATATATTTAAAGGAGAAAATACAGGAAAAGTGAAGGATTTTCTCAAGTGAATAAAGACAAGAATAAGTGAAAATAAAGGAAGGACAAGGAAGAAAGGATTGACCTGTGACAGCTTGTCCTTCTGCTGGATCCCATCTGTTCTTGGGAGAATAGCCTGTGCCGCTATTCCTGATACATTAGCTGTCGGAGCAAACACATACAGCTGTGCATACAAAGATTGACTTTGTATTTACTCAGCATGCTAGAATCTAAAGGAGCATTATTGTTGAATTAAGGACACAGCCAATACCATAGTTACAAAACAAAAATATTTCAGTTGAAAAATTTACCCAAGTATTTCTGTGTCATGTTGAGCAGAATACGTATCCTTGGGTGGAAGAGAATGTATGTCTGAGTATGTGAAATGAGAATAATATGGTCACTTCAAGGCTCCCAGGGGAAGAAAGAAGGCAATGGAATTGGTGAGCCTGGTTAATCTCATAAATCAAATAAAAGCACAACATTAGGATTGGTCTTCCCAGTTGAGTTGTGAAGCTGTTGCTTGTGTTGACAAATGTGGGGCCATTTGCAAACATGGAAATTAATGCTTTTATGGGTTTTTTTTTTTTGGCTCAGATTCTCAGACACCTTCCAGTCATTTCAACATTTGTCCTTGAACCCAAAGAAATTAGAATAATGACCTAGCACACCTGATTCTTCTGATTTCTTTCTTTTGGTAAACCAAGCATGGGTATGATACTCTAAAATCATCTTTCTAAAAGTCTTTTCAGCAGTTTGTCTCCCTCAATAGAACAACTATAATTTGCACTTTGTAACCATGGAGATAGGAATTATCATTAGGTATTCAAAATTTCCCTTTCCAGTTGTCAATGGAAAATCAAAGGCTAGGATTAGGGATTTGCAGTCTAAGTTTGTCTTGCCTCCAAGTAAAGAGCGGTGTTGCAAATTAACTTGTTGCAATAACAAAAGCAATCTATTTTTTCTGTTTCTAGATGGAGTGGGGGAAGAATAAGAAAAAAATGGGGAAAAGAGAGAATACATTCTGTAACAACCAAATAAATTCTCCTTTATTGTTTGACAAATCTTTGTCAAGTCAACCTCAAATATGAATCAATAAGAGATGCTTCCAGCTTAATTACACAAATGCATAGAATTAAAAATATTAAAAAACCCTTCACAATCTAACAACCTAAAATCAAAAACCTAAAAACATTAAAAAATTAATAATATGAATCAAGTAACCAAAAGTTTAAAAACAAGAATTTTAAACAACTTAACCAATTATAAATACTGAAATCAGTTTGCAGTTGTTGTAAAGGGAAAACGAACTTAATGAGATTAAATTGTGGTGGCTGATAGTTTGACTGTATCCTAGGGCAACTTAATTGATTTGAGATGGAGGGAGAGGGTCAGTCAGCTGTGAATGATCAAATGTCCTCATGTTAAGAGCTTAGACATCAAATGAAGTCAGAAAGAGAAGTATATATCTACTGGCAATGCAACAAGGAAAAACAATCAAAACACACAAGGTGTCTGAATTCTGTGCAAGGGGACAGAAGATTTCCAACTAGGATAACAGTGGATGGCATTCTCTACTTGTTAGATGTGGGCTTGAATTTTGCTTTGATCCTTACTGATTGACATGACTGGAGGCATGGCACTCTACCTCTATGAGATACAGTGTCCATATCTATAAAATAAGGAAAGTATATCAAAGCAGAAAAGAACTTTGTAAACTCCTAAGTTATAGAATTGTGCATTGTTATAGCTCCAAAGAAGATGGGCAGAATGAAGTGCTATCATTTAAGGAGGATTTTAATATGACTCCTCTTCCCCTTTGGGATCTCAATTTTTTAAAAAAATCAGCTTAAGGAAATAGAAACTTTCTTAGAAGATGGAATATATCATTTTCCATTGGTGCTGCCTAGAAGTCTCATGACTTTCTGGAATTTCCTTTAAGAATTTCAAGATATCCCAGCAATAATTTTCATGCACTGCAATTTTTGCTAACAGTGTTAATACCGAGTCATGTTGCATGTGTGAATTTTCATAACCTAATTTTCAGATAGCCTCGGGGGATGGCTAATAGTGTTTGGATTATTATCCCAAGAATGAACAGGAAGAAAAAAGATCTTTTATTATCTGGGGCAGAGCAACAAGCATAGCAATTTCTGCTTGCGTTATTGAAATCAGACTCACAAATCTGATCTCTTCCAGTCAAATCCTGATTCCCAAATTATCTAGGAAAAGGGGTGAGCTGCCCCATAAGTTTTTCAGGAAGAGATATTTCATATCTCATTGATATTCCCTTACAGGTTTTTTTTTTATCAGATTAGTAAAAAATGATTGAATACCTGCTCTTACCTATTAGGTGTTGTGGAAAGAAGTTACAAAAATTAGAAAATGATTGTCTTTTAAAGTCCTTTAAAAGTTGGAGAGACAAAACAGAAACACAGGAAAAGGTACATAACAATAAAAGAAACAAAAATTTAATTATTAATTGATACTCTTTTATTAAGCGTGTGCCAGACACTGTTCTAAACACTATGCATATTTGAGGTCTGTTCTTCCCTCTCTCCATGTTTAGAGTAGGGAGGGGATATAAAGATAATAGCGAAAGAGTCTGTGATTATTAACAGTTAGGGCTTGGGAAGACAGGAAATAGCCCTGTTGAAGATGACATTTCAGATAAATTTTTCATTAAAATGATTTTTATTGATTTTATTGATGTTTTCATATACTCCAAATTTCTACTTCCATAGAAATCTGGACTGCCTCCTTCTCAGAGATTCATGCCATAAAATGAAGAATAATTTTAAAGAAAAAGGAAAAAAGGAGGAAGAAGAGAAAATAGTTGATTTTGATAAATCTGACAATACTCCAAACATATAGATTCCTTATCACTGCAAAGAAATGAGGGGAGGTGTCTTCTTATATTTTTTTCTTAAAGACTTGCTTGTTCTTTCTAATTTTCTAACATTTGTTTTTTTAAAAATTCATCTTTTATGGTTATTCTGTCTGTTACATTGTATTAGTTATTGTGAGTATTGATTTTGACTTTGCTTTACTTTGCATCAGTTCATTTAAGTCTTTCTATATTTCTCTGTATTTATCATATTAATAGTTTCTTGTTTCATAGTAATATTTCAATTTATTCATGGACAGCAATTTATTTATCCACTTCCCAATTGATGAGTACCTATCTTTGAGTTAATTCTTGAAGGAAATCAAATTTTCCAAGAGGTGGAGATAGAGAAAATAATAGAAAAGAAACAATAGAAGAAAGAAATAGGACAAACAGTGCATAATAATTACTATCACATAAAGGACAAAATATGTTAGGTACATGTAGGATACATGTATGTGTATAAATATAATATACATATGTGTTTGTATATATGTAATAATATATAAATATCTAATAGATAACCAATCTTAATATATATATATCATATAGGTACATCATTATATAATATTTATATGCTAAATTTTACTTATTACATATATACATAATATATATTATGTATATATTTGTACTTGTATAATATATCTATATTATATTTATATACATAAATATATATATTTTAATGTTGATGGCTAGATATAAATATCAAACACATATGCATATACACACATATTTCTTAAGATAGCTAGATTAGCATTGCCAATTATAGTCAAAGAACAGGAAGAAGCTATGTTAATTGCTCTTTCCAGAAGTCAAACTCACTACAATGGCTTCATTAGATGTATCTCATTGTGCTAAAATAGACACAAAGGAAAATAGTAGCATAGTATGCAAGGACAAGAAGATCATTCTTATACTATGTTTAGCACTGGTCAGCTCATGAGTTACTACTGTACTGTCTGGGGCTCCCTTACAAAAATGGAATTGGGAGATTATATCTCAAAGACTGTCTCTATGTGTTTATATACATAAATATACTTATATAAGTACATGTGCATATAATGTATTCCTGCCTCATGAATGAAAACTCTTTGGGGTCAGGAGCTATTTGATTTTTTGTCCCTTTTGTCCTCAATACTGTGCTTAACACTGTACTTGACATAAGAAAGATGCCTTATAAATTCTCGTAGCTTCATTGATAAGTCAGCTCAAGCTCTTCTGACTATCTCATATGCATCCTATTTGTATGAGAAGCACAATACATTGTTGCTATGATCCAGGATTTTAGTCCCCTGTTTACAATCTCCTGGTAGCATAATACTACTCGACTATGCTAATTTATATGACCTGTTTCAGTCTTTTTGCACTTTCTTTAAGATATAGCTCTCTCCATTGGCAGATAGTGGTATTTAGCAAAGGACAATATCGTTCAGTGGGAAGTTTTTCCTTCCCATGTGTACCCTCAACATGGGAGAATAGACTCTTTTTTTGTTTGAAATGGATCAGATTTTAAATGAGCCAATATTAGTTAATGTTTTTTGTGTTCTTTGTCCTTTCTTTCCCTCCACACTTCCGATAAAAAAAAAAATGGAAATTCTGTCCCCAAGTAGTTTCAATTACAATACTGTATCTCTCAGCCAATGAATATATTTTAAACTATAAGACATCACAAATAAATTGAATCACTCATTCTGTCATCTCTTAGTCTGCTTGAATATTATTATTTTTTATATCTCCTGTTTAATGAAAAATTTAAAAGCTTCTATGAAGCAGGAGATTAGATTCAAGGAAAAGACATGTCCATTATTAAAATGTACAAGATTGTCTTTTTTTTAAAACCAAAATTGCTACAGGGAAGACATTTACAATAGATAAATTAAAGAAATGTAGCAACTGTTTTTCAGCTGATTTGAGTTGAGGAAGACCAATATTGCCAAGGTACTTGACAAGAGAAGAGTTTCTAAAAATCATTTTAAGACAAGATAGAGTAGGATTAAGGTTTGTATCAGATTTCCCAGAACTTCCATTTTTAGGAAAATATCCACATCAAGCGTGTCTTCATTCTTTTCCAGTTTCCATCCCTGACTTTTTATGCTTTCTCTCCATACCACAGAAGTCTTCTCACCCTGGAAGTTCATTGCACCCCTGGAATTCTTCCCCTGGAGTATCCTCTGCCATTGGATTCCCTTCCTTTTATCATGTGTTCCTTTCAGAATTATATTTTAAAAGAAGTTCTTAGGAGAGTCATTCCTTTCTCTCCCAAGGCTTTCTCTCCACCCAAAAACCCTTTGTCCTATCTTTTACTTTTTCAGTAATTGTGTTGTTTTTCTGTTAGAATATTAACTCCTTGAAAGCAAGAACTGTTTTTTTTTTTGTTTGTATTTGTATTTATAGTGCTCAGAATGGTGCTTGGCACATAGTAAGCACTTAATAAATACTTTTTGCCTTGACTTACACCTTATAACTGAGAGGGAAGGAGTTGCTTCATCCTTTCTTTGATAAAGAGAACTGATGGCATAGTGGATAGAGTGCTGGACCTGGAGTCAGGCAGACTTGAATTCAAATTTAGCCTCACATACTTATTAGCTATATGGCCTTGAGCAAGTCATTTTTTTATTAAAGCTTTTTATTTGTATAACATATGTATGGGTAGTTCCCCAGCATTGATCTTTACAAAGCTTTCCATTACAAATTTTACCCCCAGTCCCCTCCCCTCCCCTAGATAGCAGGAAGTACACTACATGTTAATAATGTTGAAATGCTTGACAAGTTATGCGAGAAAAAATCCTATCTACAAGAAAAAAAAGAAAATCAGAGAAAGGAAACACAATGCAAGCAAACATCAATAGAAATCATGAAAATGTTACATTGTGGTCCATATTTCCTATCCCTCTCTCTGGGTGTATATGGCTTTCTTCAGTGAACAATTGGAACTGGTTTGAGACAATTCTTTGTTGCAGAGAGCCATGTCCATCAGAATTGATCATCATGTAATATTGTTGTTGCTGTGTATAATGATCTCCTGGTTCTGCTCGTTTCACTCAGCATCAGTTCATGCAAGTCCCTCCAGGCCTCTCTGAAATCGTCCTGCTGGTCGTTTCTTACAGAGCAATAATATTCCAGAACATTCATATACCATAATTTATTCAGCCACTCTCCAATTGATGGGCATCCACTCAGTTTCTAGTTTCTAGCCACTACAAAAAGGGCTGCCACAAACATTCTTGCACATGTGGGGCCCTTTCCCTCCTCTAAGATCTCTTTGGGATATAGGCCCAATAGAAACCCTGTTGGGTCAAAGGGGATGGATGCACAGTTTGATAACTTTTTGAGCATAACTCCAAATTATTCTCCAGAATGGTTGGATCTGTTCACAGTTCCACCAACAATGTATTAGTGTCCCAGTTTTCCCACATCCTCTCCAGCATTCATCGTTATTTTTTCCTGTCATTTTAGCCAATCTGACAGGTGTGTAGTGGTACCTCAGAGTTGTCTTAATTTGCATTTCTCTGATCAATAGTGATTTGGAGCAACTTTTCATATGACTAGAGATGGTTTTAATTTCATCATCTGAAAATTGTCTGTTCATATCCCTTGACCACTTATCTATTGAAGAGTGGCTTGAATTCTTATATACATGAGACAATTCTCTATATATTTTAGAAATGAGGCCTTTATCAGAACCATTAAATGTAAAGATGATTTCCCAATTTGATGCTTCCCTCCTAATCTTGTCTGCATTAGTTTTATTTGTACAGAAACTTTTTAACTTAATATAATCAAAATTATCTATTTGGTGTTCCATTAGGAGTTCCAGTTCTTCTTTGGACATAAATTTATTCCATCTCCATAGGTCTGAGAGGTAAACTATACTATGGTCTTCTAATTTGCTTACAATATCACTCTTTATATCTAGATCATGAACCCATTTAGATCTTATCTTGGTATGTGGTGTTAGGTGTGAGTCAAGCCCTAATTTCTTCCACACTAGTTTCCAATTTTCCCAGCAGTTTTTGCCGAATGGTGAGTACTTATACCAAAAGCTGGGGTCTTTGGGTTTATCAAACACTAAATTGTTAAAGTTATTGCCTAGATTGTCCTGGTAACCTATCCTGTGCCACTGAACAACCGCTCTATTTCTCAGCCAGTACCAAATGGCTGCTTTATAATATAGTTTTAGCTCTGGTACATCAAGGCCACCTTCATCTGCCTTTTTTTTTCATTAATCCCCTTGAAATCCTTGACCTTTTGTTCTTCCAAATGAACTTTGCTACTATTTTTTTCTAGATCTGTAAAATGAGCAAGTCATTTTTAAAAAAAAATGGTTCCTCAACATTTTTTATTTTATTAGCTTTTTATTATTCCAAATACATGTAAAGATAGTTTTCATTATTTGCCTTTGCAAAATCTTGTGTTCCATATTTTTCTCCCTCCTTCTTCTCTATCCCTCTCATAGACACAAGCAATGCAATATAGGTTAAACAGGTTCCATTCTTCTAAACGTATTTCCATATTTATCATGCTGAGCAAGAAAAATCAGATCAAAAGGGGAAAAACATGAAAAATAAAATAAACAAAAAGCAACAACCAAAAGAAGGTCAAATACTATGCTTTGATCTATATTCAGTCTCCATATTTCTCTCTCTGAATGCAAATGGCTCTTTCCATCACAAGTCAATTGGAAATCCTTTGAATCACCTCATTGTGAAAAAGAGCCAAGTCTAAAACAGTTGATTGTCACATAATCTTGTTGCTGTGTACAATATTGTCTTGGTTCTACTCATTTCACTTAACATCAGTTCATGTAAATATTTCCAGATTTTTCTGAAATCAGCCTACTGAGCAAATCCCTTAATCTCTATTGTCTCAGTTTTTCCAACTACAAAATGGAAATAATAACAGTTATTATTAAAGAGCTGTTGGAGGGATTAAATGAGGTATGTATAAGGTGCTTAGTTTAGTAGGTACTATATGAATTCTTTTTTTTTTCTTCCCCTCAGCAGTAAGAAGGGGAGGAGTGAATGTGCTTGAATTCAATCAACAAACACACATTAAGCATTTGCTACATTCAAGGCACTAGAGATACAAAGACAAAAAATGGAATAAAGTCTATACTTAAGGAACTTATATTCTACTTGAAGGATATAATATTAGTAAATGCAAGCAAATAAGGAGGATGTACAATAATACAAAGAATTATAAAGAGGAAGATCATGCTAACCATTTGAGATATCAGGAAAGAACTCATGTAATAACTCTGAAGGAAGTTAAGGATTTTATGAGTCATAAAGAAGAAGGGAGTTCATTCCTGACATTTGATAGAAAGACATGGAAACTAGAAATGGAATTCTATGTACAGAGAAAAGCTAATAGACCAGATTGGTCAAAGTAGAGATTATATGAAGGAGATTAATACAAAATAAAACTAGAAAAGTATGTGGGAGGCAAACTGTAGAGGAACTTAAATGTCAGGTAGAAGATTTCATATTTTCTCTTAGAAGAAATAGGGAACCATTGAAATTTTTTGATCTTGTGGTTCAACAAGGCACAGAAATATATGTCTCTGGGATATTGGACAGGAAAATGTTTTCCATTACCCTTCTTTAAGACAAGTAGACTACTGACCAGTATCCTGTAGATAATTGTTTGTCTACTGTAATATTCTCATTTCTGGCTTCTTTGTGGTTGAGAAAATACTTCAATGTACTTATGTATATATGGGTAGAGGAGTCAACATTAAGGGAATCCTGCGTAACCAAGGATTATATACATTTAGGTTACTCATGATCTCATTTCCTTTGTTTTCTCAGATACTACATTAGTTATACTACTCAACATAAATGCAGGTATGCCATCTTCATACCTTAGAATCTCTTTCTCATATTGTCTGCAGTTTCTTCTGACACTACCCTGTGTTTTATAGTGAAGTCTTAAAAATATTTTATTTTATTTAGTAATGAAGTTTTAAAATTCTTCCAAATTTTCCTATGACTTTCAGGGATATATGCTATCCTTTACTTATCTGGGCTAGTAATATTGGCATTATTATGTTGATGAGTCTTATTTCTAACTTCAAAAACGCCTTTTCTCCACTCACATGGCCACCGTATTGGTATAGGGTCTCATCAATTTATGAATGGATCTTGGTAATTTAGCTGCTTTTTCTTGTCTTAAGTTAATTCCCACTCTACTGCATCCTCCACCCACTTGCCAAAGTCACTTTCCTAAAGCACAGGTATGACCTTTTCACCTTTCCCACTTCAATCAATAACCTTCAGTATCTTCTAAGATTAAATATAAAATCCTCTTTTGAAAGCTAAAGGTCCATTTATGATGTTCTTGAGAGTCCACACCAAGATAGTGGCCATGTGAATGAAGAGAAAGGGATAAAAATCAGAAGTATTATTGAAGTTAGAAATGATAAGACTTAGAAGTATATTGGATGTGTATGGTGAGTGGGAAAGAGGAATTGGAGATGATATTAATATTACAAGGCTAGATAACTAGAAGGTGGTGTTCTTGAAAGTCATAGGGAAATTTGTAAGAAGGGTAAGGTTTAAGGAGGATGATAATAAAAATTTTCCTATTTATTTATTTATTTTTTTTTTTAAATACGCATTGCCTTATGAATCATATTGGGAGAGAAAAATCAGAATAAAAGGGAAAAACCATGAGAGAGGAAAAAAAAAACCAGGAAAAAGAAGTGAACGTAGCATGTGTTGATTTGCGTTCAATCTCCATAGTTCTTTTTTTTGGATGCAGATGGCATTTTGATAATAAATTTTTTTGAACATGTTAAATTTGAAGTGTTTATGGGCTATACAGTTGTAGATGTCCAAGAGGAAGTTGGTGATGTAAGACTGGGGGTCAGAGGAGACATTAGGAATGGACATACACTATAAATATTAGATCATCTATTTAGAGCTGAAAATTGATGTGATCACCAATCAAGATAGTAGAGGGAGAATAGAAGAGGGCCCTATTTGTACAATCTTTTTTATCTTTAGACCAGGTTATAAAGATAATCTTGCTAATGCACAGGTTCTCTCACCTGCTCAAAAGACTTCATTGATTTTCCATTGTATGTTGAATGCAAGGCGAGCTCATTATTCTGGCATCCAAGTCTTGCTGGCAATCCAGAATCTTGCTCCAGTTTATCTTTCCAGGCCTGTTTTATACTATTCTGCTTCATTTACTTTATATTCCTCCCAAAGTAGACTATTTGCTATTTTTCAATTTCTTTACTTCATATCTTGAAATTCTTCTCTGGATTCAAAGGCCAAATCAAATGTCAGCTTCTCCGTGAAGCCTTGATCTCTTTGAATTTTTTATGCACATTATTGTGTATTTTAAAATATTTAAATAGGGTTGTTTTTTATATTCCTTTCATCCCAATTAAATTGGAAGCTCTTTGGGAGTATTATCTATTCTCTTTGTATTTCTTAGTGCCATACCTTAAAAATGAACTATGCTATGTTATACAAATAAAATTTTAAAAAAAATGAACTATGCTTAGAAAGATACTCCATCACATTAGAAAGATACTATCTCATTTATAATATTGTTTCTTTGAAGAAAAACACTTCTGTGGCTTACTGTGAGAAGTGAATTTGAATTTCCTGGGAACATATCCTCCTCCATTACCATGGTGAACAATACTCAGCTCTTTGCTGCCCTAGGATAGTATCTGGCTATTCCTTCACATTGATAAGTGGTCATAAGTGAGCTATTTAGAAATGGGATTCTGTATTTTCAGAGGCCAAGCATTGCAGAGATATTGTGGGTTGTGCTGAAAATAGGGAAAAGAATAATCATTCTGTAGCATTTTTGAATGAAATTCTTCTGGGAAAGGGGTGCTTTTGCCAAGTGTGTCAGCCCAAAGCAAAAAATGAAACAGATGAGTTGTTAACCTCCCAAATAAGAAGTATTTGAAGTAGCATTTAGCTCCTTTCTGTATCTGATGCCAGTGGCAGAAATCTGGCCAAGGGACAAAATATGGAAGCCATTTGTACACTGACAGTTTGGAAATTATTCAGTGCCTGAGATAATAAATCAGATCTCATTTTATTTTGAGGGCTGTGCCTCGTAATATAACATAGGTAGGTGGCATAAGTCAGATATTCTGACCCTGGTCAAGTCACTTAATTTGAGAAGGAAATTACAAACTACTCCAGTATCTTTTTTTTTTTAATTTTATTTTATTTGCAAAACATATGTATGGGTAATTCTTTAACATTAACCCTTACATAGCTTTCTGTTACAAATTTTTCCCCCCAACTCCCCACCCCTCCCCTAGATGGCAGGATATCCACTGCATGTTAATTATGTTAAAATACTTGACAGATCGAATATATGTATACATATTTCCACACTTATCATTGTTGTGCAAGAAAAATCGTATCTACACGAAAGACCTATCAGATAAAGGAAACACAATGCAAGCAAACATCAATAGAGAGCATGAAAATGTTATGTTGTGGTTCATATTTCATATCTCTCTCTCTCTGGGTGTATATGGCTTTCTTCAGTGAACAATTGGAACTGGTTTGCGACATTTCATTGTTGAAGAGAGCCATGTCCATCACAGTTGATCATCATATAGTATTGTTGTTGCCGTGAATAATGATCTCCTGGTTCTGCTGATTTCACTCAGCATCAGTTCATGCAAGTCTCTCCAGGCCTCTCTGAAATCGTCCTGCTGGTCATTTCTTACAGAACAATAATATTCCATAACATTCATATACCATAATTTATTCAGCCACTCTCCAATTGATGGGCATCCCTTCAGTTTCCAGTTTCTAGCCAATACAAAAAGGGCTGCCACAAACATTCTTGCACATGTGGGTCCCTTTCCCTCCTCTAAGATCTCTTTGGGATATAGGCCCAATAGAAACACTGCTGGGTCAAAGAATATGCACATTTGACAACTTTTTGGGCATAGCTCCAAACTGCTCTCCAGAATGGTTGGATCCGTTCACAGTTCCACCAACAATGTATTAGTGTCCCAGCTTTCCCACATCCCTTCCAACATTCATCATTATCTTTTCCTGTCATTTTAGCCAATCTGACAGGTGTGTAGTGGTACCTCAGGGTTGTTTTAATTTGCATTTCTCTGATCAATAGTGATGTGGACTACTCCAGTATCTTTCTCAAGAAAACCAGAAATGAGGCCATAAAGAATCAGACATGATTGATTGGCTAACCAACAAAACCAGTTTATTAAACAGATCACTGGATGCTTAAAAATAGAGAAAAGAATGTATGCATGATATTCTTGTAAGTTTAATTTTTTATAAATATCTTCTCCACTTTTTAAAATGTAGATAATCAGCAAAATAATACATTAAACTATTATTTATAGCATTTGCTTGCTTCCATAGTATAAATGCTTACACTGAAAATTTAACAATCAGCTCTCACAAGCCAATATGACCTGTAGTTTACCTCTAGGTCACACAGTAACAATCCTGAGTCTCTAATAACATTTTAAAGTATCAGCAATGCCCTCCACAAAAAGCCTAGTTGCATTGGAAAAATAGCTTATATCTTTAAAATTTTTATATCATTACAATGTCATGATTGTGTTATTTATTTTCTTGATTCTGTTCATTCTACTCTGTATTTGTTTATTCAAGTCTTCCAAGTTTTTTCTGAAACTAGCCCATTCATAATTTCTTTTTACTTTTCTCTTTTTGTTTTCTTTTTTTTATTTGCTGAGGCAATTGGGGTCAAGTGACTTGCTCAGGATCACAGAGCTAGGAAATGTTAAATGTCTGAAATCAGATTTGAACTCAGGTTCTCCTGGCTTCAGGGCTGGTGCTCTATCTATTGTACCACCTAGCTGTCCCCCATTCATAATTTCTTAAAACACAATAAAATCCCATTATATTTATATACCGTAGTATTGTTATTCCATAATTGATGACTTCCAATTTTTCTCCCTATAGAAAGAACTACTTTAAATAATTATATGAAAAAAATCACTCATGATGTATATTCCAAAGTATTAGAAATTATTAGTTATCATTGAAGAAAGTGATTTACCAGAATCTCCAGTTTCCTCATCATTCCCAGATTAATTCCCTCTTTCCAAAGCATTGTTGGACACAAAATTAAATTTAAGATCTTTAATTCTTTTTTTAAAAAACTAATTTAATAGCATATAAAATGTAATTCTAAATTTATATTTGTAAAAGTATTTTTGAGGGAGCTACAGAAGAGGGAAATAGAAGTAAAATGCCAAAAAATATTAGCTTTTAAAAGAAATTGAGCTTTAAAAATGTTAGACCTTAAAAGATTAGGAAGATAATACCTTGGAAGCACACCTTTGCAGTTTTGTCATTGGCAGGAAAAGCCATGAAAATAAATTAAATGAAGTTCCATTCTTCCACAAAATTTGCAGGGATCATTAAGAACCTCCACAGGATTTAGTTACTCTCCCACTTGCTCCCTTTATGAGCCCACACCAGAAATCAGAAACATTTTAACTCTGATTTATAACAGTAGGGTAAGATTAAAGTGAGTAAAGGAATAGAAAATAGAGAAGAAATGATAATCATTCACTTTTATATAGCATCTTCAATAAATCAATCAATGTCTACTATGTACCAGATACTGAACTAGATAGGATAGAAGGGATAGAAAGCTAGAAGGGAAGCAATTCCTGACCTCAAAATGCTTTTATTTTCTCCAAGGAAACCACTTATCTTCTTATATAATATTTATAGCAAGAACTTTGAAGCTGCTCTTCAGGTTTTTGCTGACATTGTCAGATGTTGCCCTTAGGATATAAATGAAAATTTATCCCTTTTAAGATGAGGGATAGCCTTGAGGAGTTAGGGGTTGTGCACTCTTCTAAAACTCACAATGCACTACCATCTCTTTCCCTACTTCAGTGCTTCCTACTATTACTATTGCTTGATGAATTGAATTTAAGTGAAGCAGAATTGGTTAAAGTCATGACATCATCTATGATGCTGTTTATCCTCTTTAAAAAAACAATGAATAGCAAAAATTTGTTGGTAAGTCAACCAGATTTAATTAATTTTTAGACAGGATTTTTTTCACTACAGTTTATAATTGGTAGAGAATAGTAAAAATGTTTCCCCAAAGTCTGTGCATATTACCCCATCAATACATATAGATTTGAAGAGAACGTGGGTTCATGCTTAGTGAAAATGTTTCAAAAGAGATAACTCACACATCCTGGAAGTCTTTTTTTTTTGAGCTCTTGAGATGTTTTCCTTATAGACTGCCATCCAGTATAACTTTTTCTGATGAACTCTATGCATAATAGTTTGTGTTTTTGGCTCCTATTGCAGACTGTCATTACCTATTCCAGGGATTCTATGGGGACACTGAAAAATATAAAAAGTCCAGAGTCCTTCAGATCTCTGAAAGTCACAAGTTTATCCTCCTGTCACAGTGGAGGAAGAATACTGAGACTGAAGCCGTAATCTGAAGCTTCATTCCTCCCCATCTCTTAGTTGATTCCTTCTCACGGGTTTAGCTGGATTTCTCAATGTTGTCTATTCTAAATAAGCTCTGTGATTTAATACAGACTCTGAAGAACATCACTAAAACTCTTACTCAATGAGGACATATTTCTTATCATTCTTAGCTGAAATATATTTGACTGATTCAAGAAGTTTAATCTAGTTCTTATTAATTACAGAAGTGCTCTTACTAGATAAGAATATCAGAAGTAAGTGAACTTAACTTCTTGGATTTGGTTGTTCAACTCTAAGACTTATGTATGTGTGTGTCTATGTAAATATAAGCATATTCTCCTATCTGTGTAAGCAGATATGTATCTTTATTCATATAGTTACATAGATATATTACAAAATAAAGACAATAAGTTTGGGAAGGAGGACTAGAGTAGATGGAGGATCAGGAAAGGCTTTATGCAGAAGGTGTCATTTGAACTGGAGCTGGGAGGAAAAAGGTATTCTAAGAGCCAGGAGGCAATGGGGTGTGTATGCATTTTAGGCATGGAAGTAAAGGTGCAGAGATGAACAGCTAGATGGCATAGTGGATAGACTGTTGGCCCTGGAGTAAGGAGGACCCTAGTTCAAATTCAGTCTCTACATTTAACACTTCCTGGCTGTGTGACCCTGGGCAAGTCACATAACCCCAATCTCCTTGGGGGGGGGAAGAAAAGATACCAGCATAAGAGATGGAGTGCCATGTGTGAAGAATGGTAAGAAAGTCAATTTATCTAGACCATGATGTGTGTGAAGTGGAATAAAAAGGTCTTTAAAAATCAGGTTTTAAGATTTATAAAGTGTTTTTATCTATGACAACTTTGTGAAATAAATAGTGCAGGTGATCTTATACCCATTTAATAAATACAATTGAGATTCAGAAAGGTTATGCTATTTAATCATCTAGAAAAGAAAAGAAAAGAGAAAAAACATAAATGGAAGAAAGCAAAGAGGAAAAAAAGGAGATAAATAGGGATAGCGACTTGTTAAATTCCAAAAAACAATCATCATACATATAACTCAGCAGTCTGTCTCTGGCTTAGAGGAAGCACTCTGATTTCCATCCTTTTGGTTTTCTCTTTCTGTTCCACCTCCACATACCTGCTCTTCAATGCTGATTTGGTTATTAGCTATTTACTTCTTTGAAAATTCTGTTTTTGTCACCAAAGCTGAGCTATAATACAATTTACCAAAAATTCAGCATTAAGTTTTGATAGTAATGATGCTCCCCTTTCTTTTCCACCTACCACCAAGCTAATTTATCCAGTGTACATAGAATATACTAATGCAAATATAATGCCGTATTAGCTAACTGTGAATAAATACTGTTGAGGTTTCTGGGATAAGTTTAGCTCATTCTTTTTGTCATTTAATGGTGTAGTTAAGTGGGTGAAAAGGGAAATAATTAAACAAAATGGTGACACAAACCCCAGTAGAAACATTATCTCTACTAAGATGGAATCTTTGCAGTTCTAAATTGTGTTAAGTATAAGTTTCTGTACAGCTGTGAGAAGGTATAAGTGTTGAAACTAATTGCAGATGGAAAAATTACTACTCCATGAATAATTAGTTAAGTTTTTTTTAACCTCGATACTCAATTTGTTGAATAAATTAGAAAAAACTTTAAACATTTTTTTCCGAATGAGTGAAAAATAATTCACTTCCCTGTACAGAGCCTATATTTTCAAAATAATGACTAATGAAATATGAATATGCAGCATTGTGGTGAATGTACCTTATTGGTCCACAGAGTCTTTCCCTGTCAGGGGAGGACTACACTTTGGTACTCAGGGTTTCTATCCAAGAAACTAGGGAGAAGACTTGGTTAAAAGGATATACAGGGATTGTTTCTTCTCCTGCTGTTGTTTGAACAGCCTGCAGGGATTAACTTGTGACTGGGTATGAGCCAAAGAGATAAATGACACAGTCCATTGTGCTTACATTCATTAGAGTCATCCAGCCAACATGGAGCAAAGTGGGATCATGTCAAAGTGAGTTAATAATATCTTCATACTACAGAGTCTACTCTATTGGCAAGCCCATGAAATGGACTTTAAGCCCACAGAGACGCATCAAACATTCTGAATACTCAATGTATAAGTGAGTTCTAATAGAGGAAATGGAGCCATTGGAGAGCAGTATTGGGTGGGTTCTTTTTTTTTTTTTTTGAAAAAGAGAATATTGTTTTTTCCAACAACCTTGTGAAAACAAAGGAAATTAATCCTCAAGGGGAAAACTCAACTACTCTCCAATAAGTGGGTAGTAAATAGGTAAGGTGGCTCTTAAAAGCCTCACCAGTCATTTCAGTCTTGTCCAACTCTTCATGATCTCTCTCTCTCTTTCTGTATGTGTGTGTGTAATTATCTCTGATTTCATTGTAAAATCCAATTACCATGATTTCCAGGATAATTTTATTTTTACCTCATAGGACAAGTTTCATAAGACATGTACCAGGATAAACAGTATGAAATTGTCCTTAAAAATAACTTTAAAGCAAATCCTTGGGGAGGGGGAAGTAAATGAAAAAAAATAGCATGAGTGAAGACTAAAAGGGTGAGGGATAAAATCTCACTTGGAGTTCAGACTAAGGCCACCTAAATAGCTTCCTCTAAATTTCAGCACCCAGAGACAAAGCTACTTGCCCCCACTATACTTGTGACCTTGTTTTTATATTTTGGCTTTTCTCCATAAAAATAATTAATAGTAAATTAACTATATATCACTCCATTTTGGATAGCTTTGCAATTGCTTGAGTCAATTAATTATCATCTTAGTCCCCAGTCAGTAGATATCAAGTATAATTCTCTTCTCTATATCAGTATTATGAAACTTAAAAAGAAATATTGATTTAAACTCTGCACCCCACCTCAAAAATAACATTATCCCTATTGTATTTTTTATATTTTAATGAAACATTCTCAAATTACATTTTAATCTGATTCAGCAGCACTGAAGAATGTTTGATATCTCTGTTCCACATTATATAGTAAAATTATATATCAGTTTCTAAATCAAGTTGCATAATATAAGAGGGTGAACTTATATGCATACAAGTGTGTCCATTTGGTCTCATTCAGCCTTGTTTTAGTCGTGCTTTGTGTATCTGCATTTTTAAAGCTTGGAACATAGTAGGAGTAGTGACTAGATGTGAAATTTCATTGTAAGGCCTATTAAGGAAATCACCCCTACCCTGCATGTCAACACCCTCTCTGCAACTTAGAGACTGACTAGAGGCATAACAAGTAACTTGCTTTGGTCACAAGTTTAGTACCTGTTAGAGGGAATATTTGAATTCCTGTTTTTCTGGATCCAAGGCCAGCTAACTATGCACTGTGCTACACTACAGAAATTCAACAAATTTGCTTTGGATCTTAGGGCTACCCAATTTAGAAATCAGAAGAATTTTGTTTTTGAGGAAAGAACCAAAAAAGCAAAACATTGCAGAACCCTTATTGAAGACCCAAAATATACTCAAAGAAAATGAGCACACTTGACCTTGTAAGGGGAAATCCTGGAAGCCAGATTTTCCTGTGCTTTGTCCAACCTCTTACCTCTCCAGTGGTCATAGGGAAGCTTGGTAGTGCAGTGGATAGAGCACTGGACCAGGTGTCGAGAGGTTTTGTGTTCAAATCTAGCCTGTCACATTTACTAGCTATTTGCCTATTTGCCTCAGTTTTTCATCTGTAAAATGAGCTGGAAAAGAAAATAGCAAATCATCCCATTACCTTTGCAAAAAAAAAAAAAACCCAAATGGGATCATGAAGAGTTGGACAAGACTGAAATGACTAAACTGGTCCATTGGCAATTAAATTATAAGCCCTTGGTGGAGCTTTAGTAGAATGTAAATTCCTTGAAGGTAGAAACTGGTTAGTTTTGTTTTTCTCTTTGTATTTCCAGTCCTAGCTCAGCACACAATTGTCACTTAATAAATGCTTGTTGAATTGAGCAAGACATGGTGATGCTTGAGAAGCCAGGGTGCATCCTTCCCATTGTCTAAGCCAAGAAATACTGGTGAGTGCTTTATATTTCCTTTTCTTTTCAAGTTACGGTAAACCCCTGGTTCTCCCTTTTCTTTCCTCATATTCTTTGTATTCCTTCTACTTCAATAACATTTAATTAGGAAACACTATAAAAAAGTAGAGAGACTTGCACATGTTCAGCACACCTTCAGGAAGTGCAGGTATTTTTGTTGCCTTCTTTGTGAATTCAAGGTCTGATGTGTATTTGGAGGTTAGTGTTATGTGTGTAAGAGGCAAGCTTTATTTATTCTGTACATGCTATGCTTATTATGCTGCATATACCAGGGAAGTAAAAGTTAGAACAAAGTTACTATAAATTCTCTTTTATCTCCAATAACAGAAAATCCAAAATTCTGTAGTAAACCTAACAAAACTCACAGCTGTGGCTCATCCTTTGAGAATCATAGTAGTAACACATGAATGCATATGAGCTAGAACGAAATATATTTCTCTAGTTTGAAAGTAAGATTACACTGAAAATTTGCTGGCAAAATGAGTTTCTAGGGCCTATGGCTACCTAGGATCCAGAATGTGTTGTATTTTATTTTAAGGAAAGGTGAAGAAATAAATCTAATATGAATTGTTGCTATGGATATAATTCCAAAATAATTAACTTTCAAAGTCATTCAAGACTAACTTCTTTTAAAAAGCAAAATGAGATTCTGAAATAGTAATAGTGATTTTTTCTTTACTATCTGTATAATCCAAAACAGATATTAAATTTCATCTCTTTTTTTTGGTCAAAAAGGTCACCAGTAAGCTTACATTCTTTATAATGTATCCTTATGATAAGAAAAAAACAGCACACTTATCTCTGAGCCTGATGACAGAAAAGGGTATTGGAAAGAAAGATACTACAATCCCTCATGCACACGGTAATGTGAGATGAAAATTACACTTTAATCTGCAGTCTAACAGGTTCTGTCTTCCATTAACATTATATCCCCCTTTTATCATACAGCTGAACAGGTTATATATAACTTGCTGGAGAAAAAAATGCATTTTCTGATATTGTTAGAAAAGAGTTTCTCTGGGATCATCTTAAGCCGATACTTTCAAACTGAGCTCTTCCTGAATATGTAGGACATTAACTTATGAAACATAATAGTCTCTGACCTAACATATTATGAATAATTAAAACAAATAAGAAATTAAGGAGAAAGTATCCTGTGTCCAACAGATTTTTTTCTGCATGCAGATGTCAGGAGGACTAATCTTTCAGTGGTTAGGTTATGAAAGGGTTTTATCTTTTGTCTTTTGTTGGACTCAACAGGAGGGAAAATATGCATGTGGAGATGAAAGTCAAGCTGATTATTTCAAAATCAAACTCATGTGTATTTAATTGACGAGGTCCTGGAAGATAGCCAGTCCGGCAGCATTGAAGTGCTGCCCTCTGTGACATAGCACGTGTGGGCGATGGAGACAAATAGTAAGGTAGTCAAGCAGCTGAGGTGTCGTCAGGTAACTGAAGTTAGGTAACTGAAGCAGGAAAGACAGAAAAAAAAATGGAAAGAAAACCCTGTTTTTAAATGAAGAATCGTCTGCAACAGGGCAACGTGATTGACTTGATGAAGTTTAATGTCATGAAGGCATTGTTTGGGCCTTTAATTAATTTCAGAAAACTCTGACCCAGACTTCTCAGAAGGTACCAGCAATTCCAAGGAGGAAAGGTGTCTATCATCCACTTGGATGCAAGGTAACGGGATTCAAGGATCTAAAAGGGCTCCCAGAAGTCCCCTAGCCTGACCCTCCTGTTTTATAGATAAGAAAATCAAGTCCAAAGGAGAGATTAAGTTACCTGCCCTCAGTCTCTCAGGCCCTAAGCATCAGAATTAGGACCTTGTCTCTCCAAAAGTTCCTTTTCTGTCCTCTCTCTCTTTTCTAGTAATATACTGTTTTATGCTATAGATAGGGTCATACTCCCTGAAGCCTTATTGAAATTATTGCTGAGGGAGATAGAGTAGAGAAGCAGCTAGGAAAGCAGAATTCACTTTAGAGACCAGGAAAGATAGCTCTTCTTGGATGTCCTGCCTTTGTGCATGATTAATATCATGTCTTTTCTGGTCTTCGTCCCCCAACACACACTTTATCCTTCCCCTGTAATATTTTCCTTTCTCCCTCAATGTTCTGGTTTGTGTATGTGTTTGGTACATATTTTATATGTGTATGTGTGTGTAAAATACACAAATTTTATACAAATTTCTATATGTATATATTATGTTACATGTAAATATATACCATTATATTATATGCATATTAATAATATATTCAAAATATAATTATAACACATATTTATGACATTATAAATGCAATTATAAGTATACATATTTATAATATAAATATAATTATAAAAACAAATTTATAATGTAATAGTATATAAATATGGTAGAATTATAAACATACTTATTTATAATGTATATGATAGTTATAAATATACCTATTTATAATATGTATATGATAGAATTATAAATATACCTATATACCTATTTATAATATGTTATATATAAATATGATAGAATTACAAATATACCTATTCATAATATAGTATACATAAATATGATATAGTTATAAATATACCTATTTATAATATATCATATATAAACATGACATAATTATCTAGTTCATAATTTTTGATTATATTTATAATACATTATATATTTATATGTTGTCTTACCTCATTAGAATGTAAGCTTTTTGAGGGTAAGGGAAGTTTCACATTTGTCTTGGTATCCCCAGGACTTAATACTTGGGCAATAGTAGATGTTTAGTAAGTTCTTGTGAAGTGAATTATTGATGACCATAGGAAAATAGAAAAGATTGAAAAATTTTGAATACTAGAGAGAGTCTTAGGGAACGTACATCTGATATCATCAAGTCTCCCCAACGAACTAGGAAGTGAGATTATTGGGTATAAGGACAAGGAGAATGCATTTGAAGGTGGGGGGGATGAAAATATTTGAAGCATTAATTGGGAAGAATGAGACAAGGAATCCTTAAAGACAGAATAGGATTGTAAAACATTGTGGAGGGCCTAACTGAGATTGTATACTACAAATTGTTGTGGATGAAATCAATTTGATTTTGTGACTTTCTCTAGAGTTCAGTATCCTTGGAGTGAATAACAAAGACTGCAACAACTTTTGCAGTGTTTGACTCAAATATTAAGAATTAGAAGAACTATTTGTTTTATTTTTATATTTGGTTTTCTATATCTTATATTGTTAATATCAAAATCAAATAGTAATTTTGGAAGGACCCACTGATGGGAGTAGGGAGGTCAGGGAAAAAAGCACAAGATGAGGAGAGATGAAATTGAGTCTTGTCTCTAGCACTTGTTAAATGTGAGTTACCCTGGATGAGGTATTTCTACCTGTGTAAGATGAGAGTTTAAGTAGGTGATTACCAAGACCCCTTCCAACTTTAATATTATGTGTATGTAAGCATAGTGAATAGGTCACTTTACAGACATCATTTTTAAAATATCAAAGTCTTCATTCTCTGCTATCGGAGGCTTTAACATTGTCCATACATGCCAAAAATAATCTGAAGTAGAGAAAGCTACTGTTAATCCCCAGTGTTGCCCAGTATAGAAGCTTTCCTTTTTCTATTAGCATAGGAGCTCTTTAAAACATCATCAACTTTTATCTTTTTTATTCATCTCCTTTGTTTTTGTATTACCCAAATTTCTCAGTCTTTCTTCCTCTTTCTTCCCAAACTTCCATGCCATATAACAAAAACTATTGCTTAATGAAAAAGTGGAAGAAGAAAAAAATTAGCAAAACAGATTTTTAAAAAATCTGAAAATATATGCAATATTTTCTAAACACATTGACCTCCACTCTCTGGGAAGAAGTGAGAGGGAAATATTTTCTCATGTATCTTCTTTGAGGCCATGATTTATCTTTGTAATTCTGTAACATTCATTTTAAAAATTGTTTTATGGTTGTGCTTTCCATTTATATTGTAGTCACATTGTATATTGTTTTCTTTGCCCTATTTATTCCCTCTGTATCATTTCATGTTAAGTTTTGCCATCTTCTTTATATTTATCATATTCATTTTGGTTTTCAAAATGGCAATATTTCATTACATTCATGTATTAAAATTTGTTTAGTCATTCCCAATGGGCATCTATTTTGTTTCCAATTCATTGTTACCACAAAATGTACTGCTATAAATATTTTGGCATAGATAGGGGCTTTCTTCTTATCAATAACTTCTTTGAGGTATCTATTTAATAATGGAATATGTATAGGGGTTCTAAACTTGTGGTCTGAATTTATTTTTGAAACATTTGATAGTTATATTCCAGTATAATTTATTTCCTTTGTAATATCTGTATTTTATTTTACATATTAAAACATTATTTTGAGAAGAGATCCATGAGCTTCACCAGAGAGTCAAAGGTGTCAAAATGACCCATAAAAGATTAAAAACACATAGAAGCTAACTTCAATATCCTTTCTCAAAAGTTTATTCCAGACACCTAGACACTATCTCTCTCCCTATACTTAAAAAAAGTTTCTTTCCTTAATTCCAAAGAATTTAGAAAATGATTTTGCCTCATTGCAGAAAATGAGAAAAGAAAGGAAGAATATTGTGGAGGGGAATACTCAAGTTAGTACCATTATATTGTATTTCAATCCCAGGCCTCTTACTGTTATCTTGAACAAGTTATTTACCTATTATCCTTAACTGAAGAATGGAAAGATTAAGCTAATAATAATAACTGATATTCATATGAGTTAAGGATTAAAAATAATTTTATATACATTATATTATTTGATATACTCAACAATGCTGTAAGGTAGGTGTTGTTATTATCAACATTTTATAGATGAGGTAATTGAGGCAACTGAAATATCTAAGTGGTACAGTGGACAGAGCACTGGACCTTGACTCGGGAAGACTTGAGTTTAAATCTGTCCTCAGACACTAACTGTGATTTTGAACAAGTCATTTAACCCTAGTTACCTCAGTTCTTCATCTATAAAATGAGATGGGAAGGAAATGGCAAATCATTTCAGTATCTTTGCCAAGAAAACTTCAAATGGGGTTATGAAAAGTCAGACACAACTGAAATGAAATAAAAATGTGAGGTTATGAGAAACTAAATGACTTGCTCGTATTTACAATGGGTTTTTCTTTTCTGACCTTCTCAATGATTGAAGCAAAGGGATAGAAGTAGAAAATTCAGAACCTAAAATAAAATAAAATTAAATGTGGAAAAAAAAGTTTGCTTAGGATCATACAGCTAGAAAGTATCTGTGGTGATATTTGAACTCAGGTTTTCATGACTTCAATCCCAACACTCTATCCATCTAGTTGCTATGATGATTTCTATTATGTTCTTATAGCTCTAAATAGCCTTTCAAACAATTGCCCATGGAATAAATTAAAGAAGAATTTTTAAAAAGGAAAGGTGGAGTTGAAGTCCAAGAATCAAAAAAAGGTGAGAGATGGATAGAAGAATGAGGAGAAAGAAGAAGTTCAAGGAAAGGAGACCTAGTTTCATGTGGTTACATGAGGGAAGCTTTGTGACAAATCAAAGGATTCGATTAGCCAACAGGCATTAGATTCTGTTACTAAGTATTTGTAGGTACAGTTATATGTGTAAATGCGTTTCTTACTGCTGTGCCTTAGGACCTACATTTTGAAAATTAGATTTTAAATGTCCTCTTCCTCTCATTTATGTCTTAGGAATCCAGACATTTAGTGCATAATTTGAATGAGGTAGAGAAAATTGTTACATTTGGCTATTTTTAAGTGTCCATGCATCTTGTGTTCTTTAACATAGGTTGAGAGGGGAAAAGAGACTTTTAGTAGGTTATTGAAGATAATACAGTACTTTGTCACTTTCTTTTTAAATTAAATTTTTAAAAACATTTTTATTTAAAAATTTTATTTCCAAATTCTATCCCTCTATCTTTTTTCACCTCCCTAAAATGGGAAGCAATCAGTTATAGATTATAACTATGCAATTTTATAAAACATTTACACATTAATCATTTTGTACGGGAAGATTTGAATAAAGAAGAAAAAAGAGAAAGTGAAAAATAATATTCTTCAGACTGTATTCAATCAATATCAGTTGTTTCTCTGGAACTGGATAGGATTCTTCATCATCAGCCCTTTGGGATTGTCTTGGATCTTTGCATTTGCTGAGAATAGCTAGGTCATTCACAATTCTTCATTGAACAGTATTCTGTTACACTGTACAACTTCTCCTAGTTCTGTTCACTTCATTTAGTACCAGTTCATGTAAGTCTTTCCAGATTTTTCTGAAAACATCCTGCTTGTCATTTCTTACAGTACAATAATATTGTATTAGAATCATATGCCATATTTTATTTAACCATTCCCCAATTGATGAACATTTTTTGATTTCTAATTCTTATTCACCATAAAAGAGCTGCTAGAAATATTTTTATAAAAATAGGTCTTTCCCCCTTTTTTTTGAATGTCTGAGATACAGACAGTGTATTATTAGATCAAAGGACATGTACAGTTTAATAATTCTTTGTACATAGTTCCAAATTGCTCTGGTTGGATCAGTTGTGTGCATTAGCAATGCATTAGTGTCCCAACTTCTCCATATTCCTTCCAAAACCAAACAATTTTCTTTGTTTTTTCATATTAGTTATTCTCATGAGTGTAAGGTGGTAGTTCAGAATTGTTTTAATTTGCATTTTTCTGATCAGTAGTTATTTAAAGCATTTTTCATGTGACTATAGATAGTTTTGATATCTTTGAAAATTACCTGTTCATATCCTTTGACTATTTTTCTTTTTTAAAATTAATTTATTTTTAATACACATTGCTTTATGAATCATGTTGGGAGAGAAAAATCAGAAAAAAGAGGAAAAACCATGGGAGAGAAAAGAAAAACAGAAAAAAGAAGTGAAAATATCCAGTGTTAATTTACACTAAATCTCCACAGTTTTTTCTGGATGCAGATGTCATTTTATGTCCAAAGTATATTGGAATTGCTTTGGATTACTGAACCACTGAGAAGAACCAATTCTTCCATAGTTGGTCATTGCTCATTCTTGCTATTATTGTGTACAATTTATTCTTGGTCTGCTTGTTTCCCTCGGTGTCAGTTTTTTATATCTTTCCAGGCTTTTCTAAAATCAGCTTGTTCATCATTTTTATACAACAATAATATTCCATTACCTTCATATACCACATTTTATTCAGCCATTCTCCAATTGATAGGCATTTCCAATTCTTTGTTACCTTAAAAAAAAGTTGCTACAAACATTTTTGCGCATGTGGATCCTTTTCCTTTCTTTATGATTTCCTTGGGATATAGACCCAGTAATGGCACTGCTAGATCAAAGGGTTTGCACAGTTTTATACCCTTTGGGAATAGTTCTATATTGCTCTCCAGAATGGTTTCATTTCACAACTCCACAACAATGCATTAGTATCCCAGTTTTTCCACATCCTCTCCAATATTTATCATTATCTTTTCCTGTCAACTTAGTCAATATAAGAGGTGTGAGATAGTACTTCAGAGTTGTTTTAATTTGCAGTTCTCTAATCAAGTGATATAGAGCATTTTTTCATATGACTAGAAAGGGTTTCAGTTTCTTCCTCTGAAAATTGTCTATTCATATCCTTTGACTATTTACCAGTTGGGGAATAACTTGCACTTTTATAAATTTGGCACAGTTCTTTATATATATTAGAAATGAGACCTTTATAAAACACAGCCTGTAAAGATTTTTCCCCCCAGCTTTGTACTTTCCTTTTAATCTTGTTTATGTTGGTTTTGTTTGTGCAAAACCTTTTTAATTTAATGTAATCAAAATCGTCCATTTTGCCTTTTATAATATTTTCTAGTTCTTTTTTAGTCATAAATTTCTCCCTTCTCCAAAAATCTGATAGGTAAATTATCCCTTGCTCTCCTAATTTGTTTATGGTCTCATCCTTTATGCCCAAACGTATCCATTTTGACCTTATTATGGTATGTGGTATGAAATGTAGGTCTTTGCCAAGTTTCTGACATATTATTTTCCAATTATTCCAGCAATTTTTGTCAAATAGTGGGTTGTTATTCTAGAAGCTGGTTTTGATGACTGCTGTTTTATAATATAGTTTTAGGTTTGGTACTGCTAAACCGCCATTCTTTGTATTTTTTCCCATTAATTCCCTTGATATTCTTGACCTTTTTTTCTTCCAGATGAATTTTGTTATTATTTTTTCTAGTTCTATAAAATATTTGTTGGCAGTTTGATTGGCATGGCATTGAACAAGTAGACTAATTTAGGTAGAATTACAATTTTTTCACATAAGCTTAACCTATCTATGAGCAATTGATATTTTTCCAATTGTTTAGATCTGATATTATTTGTGTGAGAAATGGTTTGTAATTGTGTTCAAATAATTCTTGGGTTTGTCCTGGCAAGTAGACACCTAAATATTTTATTTTATCTATAGTTATTTTAAATGGATTTCTCTTTCTATCTCATGCTTATGGACTTTGTCAGTAATATATAGAAATGCTGATGATTTGTGTGGGTTTGTTTTATATCTTATAACTTTGCTAATGCTGTTAATTATTTCCAGTAGGTTTTTGGATGATTTTTCTAGGGTTCTCTAAGTATATCATCATGTCATCTGCAAAGAGTGATAGCTTTATTTCATCATTGTCTATTTTAATTCCTTTAAATTCTTTTACTTTTCTTATTGCTAAAATCACCATTTCTAGTACAATGTTGAATAATAATGGTGATAATGGGCATCCTTGTTTCACACCTGGTCTTTTTGGGAATGTGTCCAGCTTCTCTCCATTACAAATAATGCTTGCTGTTAGTTTTAGATAGATACTGCTTATTATTTTAAGGAAAACTCCCCTTTTTCCTATGATCTCTAGTGTTTTTAGTAGGAGGGGGTGCTACATTTAGTCAAAAGCTTTTTTCTGCGTCTATTGTGAGATTATCATGTTTTCTGTTGGTATTGTTATTGATGTGGTCAATTATGTAATAATTTTCCTGATATTGAACCAGTCCTGCATTCCTGGTATAAATCCCACCTGATCACATTGTATTATCCTGATGATAAATTGCTGTAATTTCTTTGCTAATATTTTATTTAAAATTTTTTGCATCAATATTCATTAGGGAAGTTGGTCTATAATTTCCTTTCTTTGTTTTGGCTCCTTCTGGTTTAGATATCAGTACCGTATTTATGTCATAGAAGGATTTTGGCAGGAGTTCTTATTTACTTATTTTTCCAAATAGTATGCATAGTATTGGAATTAATTGTTCTTTAGATGTTAGGTAGAATTCACTTGTGAATCCATCTGGCCCTGGAGATTTTTTCATAGGGAGTTCATTAATGGCTTGTTCAATTTATTTTTCTAAAATGGGACTATTTGGGGCAGCTAGGTGGTGCAGTAGATAGAGCACCAGCCCTGAAGTCAGGAGGACCTGAGTTCAAATCTGGTTTAACATTCCCTAACTGTGTGACCCTGAGCAAGTTACTTAACCTCAATTGCCTCAGCAAAAAAACAAAAACAAAAACCTAAAATGGGACTATTTAAGTAATTTATTTACTCTTCTGTTAATCTAGGTAATTTATATGTTTGCAAATATTTATCCATTTCAGTTAGATTGCCAAATTTCCTGCCATACAATTGGGCAAAATATCGCTTATTGTTTAAATTTCTTTTTTATTGATCATAAATTCAACATTTTCATTTTTGTTGCTGGTGATTTGGTTTGATTTGTTTTTTTTTTCATTCCTTTTTGTAATCAAACTAATCAAGGGTTTATATATTTTGTTGGTTTTTTTCATAAAACCACCTCTTATTTTTATTAATTAGCTCAATAGTTTTTTTTGTTTGTTTTAATTTTATTAATCTTTCCTTTGAGTTTCAGAATTTCTAATTTGGTATTTAATTGAGGGTTTTAAATTTTTTCTTTTTTCTAGCTCTTTTAGTTGCATGTCTGATTCATTGATCTCTTCTTTTTCTAATTTATTCATGTAGATATTTAGAGATATAAAATTTTCCCCAATGACTGCTTTGGTTGTGTCTCATAGGTTTTGGTACATTGTCTCATTATTGTCATTCTTTAAGATGAAATTATGGATTGTATTTGTGATTTATTGTTTGACCCACTTAGTTTTTAGAATTAGATTATTTAATTTTCAATTGGTTTTTAGTCTATCTTTCCCTAGTCCATTGTTAAATATAATTTCTATTGCATTGTGGTCTGAAAAGGAAGCATTTGCTATTTCTGCCCTTCTGCATTTAATTGTGAGGCTTTTATGCCATAATATATGGTCAATTTTTGTGTAGGTGCCATATAATGCTGAGAGAATGGTGTATTCCTTTCTGTTTCTATTCAGTTTTCTCCAGAGTTCTGTTGTATCTAAATTTTCTAGGATTCTCTTTGAGGGCCCCCCCCGCCCAGTTTCTTTCTTTATTTTGTGGTTAGATTTGTCTGATTTTGAGAGGGGAAGGTTGAGGCCCCCCACTCATATACTATTTCTCTCTATTTCTTTTTGCAACTAGCTTAATATATTCTCTAGAAATTTGTATGATCTGCCACTTGATGCATATGCATTTAATATCATTACTGCTTCATTGTTTATGGCAGCCTTTATCAAGATGTACTTTCCTATCTTATCTCTTATAATAAGATCTATTTTTACTCTTGCTTTATATGAGATCAGAATTGCTACCTGTGATTTTTTTTTACTTCAGATAAATCATAATAAATTCTGTTTCAGCCTTTTACCTTTACTCTGTATGTGTCTCTCTGTGTCAAATGTGTTTCTTGTTAACACCATATTGTAAAATTCTGTTTTTTTTTTTGTTTTTTTTTCACTTTGACTTTTTATTGATTAGCCCACTCGGATTTAATTAGACATTCTTTTTAAAAGTTATTAAAGAGTTGGGTTGGGAAAGCTTGACAAAATTGTTGACTTCATTCCCTAGCTTGGCTCTCCCCCATTCATACTTTTTATAAAATAGTTAGAGGGTTGGTTTCCAGAAGTACTTTTGGGATTCAGTGTATATCTCTTCATGGGGTAGGCAGATTCCCACACATTGTTGTTTCGAAATCATACATCGATGGCATAATACATCCTGGGACCCAAGTTGCCATAAAACCTAGTATGTAGGGAAATAATTATAAATAATATTACATACTGTATTTTTCTCATTCACCCACATATAATTATACTCTCAGATTGTCAAAACAATTTGCAAAGAAGCACAGATCATTGGGCAATGTTATTTGGTACAAATACCAATAGATGTGCCACCCTCCAGTAACTATTTGGTCTTTCCAGGTCCTACAGAAACTGTCCTAAGTTAGTGTAGACTCTGCCAACTGTTCTCTAAAGAACAGAGAAGATGATTGAAAAACTTTCCCCCATAAGGAAGTACTGTGGTCAGATATGCTCATCTTCTTGTTCTGAGAGGCAATATACAACATAGTGGAAAGAGGTCTAAACTTAGAGTCAGAAAATCTGTGTTTAGATTCTACAAATTCTGTTTTTTTTTTAATCCACTCTGCTATCCACTTCTGTTTTAAAACTTTGTTTTATCACAGTTATGATTACCAGCTCCTCCATCCTATTTCCTTTTTCCTATTTTCTCCCCTGTATTTACTTTTGTTCTCTCTTTCCATCCTATTCTTAGTAATGTTCTTTTTTTTTTTTTTTTTTTTTTTTTTTTTTTTACCCATCCCACGTACTACCTTATCTTCTATGTTCCTTGGGGTTTTCCTTGTGGAATCTCCTTCTTCAGGTAATCAATGGATTTTTTCAATGAGTATTTCTCCCTCTGTGACTAGAACATCAGGGCAATTTTCCTTGATGATCTTTTGAAGAATGCTATCCAGGCTTTCTTGGTCATGACTTTCAGGTAGACCAATTATTTTATATTGTCTCTTTTGGATATGTTTTCCAGGTTGGCTGTTTTTCTAATGAGGCATTTCACATTTTCTACTTTTTTTTCATTCTTTTTGGTTTGTTTGACTGATTCTTCATGTCTTGTAGAGTCATTAGGTTCCATTTGCCCTGTTCTAATTTTTAATTCTCAATCTTCTTCAGTTGGCTTTTGTATCTCTTTTTTCCATTTGGTTCATTCTAATTTTGAATTTTCTTTAGTGGATTTTTTTTGCATTTTGCCAATTGTATTTTTTAAGGAATTGTCTTCCAAACTGTTGACTCTCTTGCATACCTTTTTATTTCTTCTCTCATTTTTTCTTCTATTTTTCTTATTAGCCTTTTAAAGTCTTTTATGAAAACTTCCAAGAAGCCTCTTTGAGCTTTAGACCAGTTCATATCACTCTGTGACATTTCCTCTGTAGACATTTTGTCCTCATTTGAGTTGATATTACCATTACCATAGTACCTTTCTATGATCAAGGTTCTTTTTTGTTTCTTGCTCATTTTCTTTCTTTTATTCTTTCTTTCTTTTATTCTTTCTTTCTTTCTTTCCCTATATATTTGAAAATTAGACCTTTATAAGAGATACTTGCTGAAAATTTTCCTCAGTTTTCTGCTTCCCTTATAAATTTGGTTGCATTGGTTTTGTTTGTGCAAAACCTTTTAAATTTTATATGATCAAAATTATGTGTTTTACATTTTGTCTTGCTCTATGTCTTCTTTGGTCCTAAATTCTTCTCTTATTCATAAGTCTGATAGATAAATTATTCCATGTTCTTTTAATATACCTAACTGTGTAATCTTGACTATAGCTCCATGATAATTGGAATTGTTTTTTTTTTTTGACTGCTTGCAATATATTTTTTTAATCTATGAACTCTGAAATTTGATTATGAAGTTCCTGGAAATTTTTACTTTGGGATATCTTTAAGGTAGTTATTGGAGGTTTCTTTCCATTTCTATTTTTCCCTTTGGTTTTAATAGATCAGTACAGTTTGCTTTGATAATTTTTTGTCTATGATTTTTTTCTTAATCATGGCTTTCAGGTATTACAGTAATTCTTATATTATCTGTACTGGTTCTATTGTCTAGCTCAGTTGTTTCTCCAATGAAAAATTTCACATTTTCTTCTGTTTTTTAAAACTGTTTTGATTTTGTTTTTATTTTATCTTCTGGAGTCAGTTTTTACTTGCTCAATTTTAATTTTTAAGGAATTATTTTCTTCAGTGACCTTTTGTACTTCTCTGTTTTGTCTCTTCCTTGTTTGGATATTAACATTATAATTATATTGTAAAAGAAATTCAGTAGCACTCCATATTTACCTATTTTTTCCAAATACTATGTATAGTATTGGAATTAATTATTCTTTAAATGTTTGATAGCATTCACTTTCAAATCCATGTGGTCCTGGTGAATTTTTCTAAAGCATTTCATTGACAGCTTGTTTAATTTATTTTTCCTTAAGTATTTTATTCCTTCTTCTATTAATCTAGGTAATTTATAATTTTGTGGATATTCATCCACTTCAATTAGATTATCAAAGTTATTGGTATGTAGTTAGGCAAAATAACTTCTCATTGCTTTAATTTCCTTTTCATTGGTGGCAAGTTTACCCTTTTCATTTTTGATACTAGTATTTTGGTTCTCTTCTTTTCTTTTCAAAATAAAATTAACCAGTGTTTTGTCTATTTTCTTTTTTCACAAAGCCAGTTTCTAGTTTTTATTAGTTCATCAATGGTTTTTCAATTTTTTAAAATATATCTTTTGATTTTTCAGGATTTCCAATTTGGAGTTTAATTGAGGATTTTTAATTTGTTCTTTTTTGAGGTTTTTTTTTTAAAGTTGCATGCTTTATACACCTGTTTCACCTCCATTTTATGGATGTAATAAATTTCTCCCTAAATACTACTTTGTCATCTCATAAATTTTGCTATTTTGTGTCATTGTTGTCATTTTCCTTAATGAAATTATCAATGTTTCTGGGATTTTTCTTTGACACACTTGTTTTTTAGGATTAGATTATTTGATTTCCAATTAAATTTTATTCTCTTTACACTGTCCATTATTGCATATAATTTTTATTGCATTATGAACTAAAAATGATGCATTTACTATATCTGCTTTTATGCATTTGGCTATGAGGTTTTCTGTCCTGATGCATAATAAGTTTTTTGTGTAGGTATCATGTATGTTGAGAAAAAAGGCATATTCCTTCCTATTCCTATTCAGTTTCCTCCAGGGATCTATTATATATAAATTTCCCAGAATTGTATTCAACTGCTTCTTTTTTGTTTATTTTTATTTTTTTAATTAGATCTATCTAGTTCTGAGAGGAGAAAGTTGAAATCACTCACTAATATAATTTTATTATCTATTTGCTCATGTAATTCATTCAACTTCTCTTTCAGAAATTTAGATGCTTTATCATTTGGTGCATCTATATTTAGTATTGATATGACTTCATAGTCTGTGGTAACTTTCAGCAAGATATAATTTCCTTCTTTATCTCTTTTAATTAGATCTATTTTTGCTTTTGCTTTATCTAAGATCATGATTGCTACCCATGCCTTCTTTGCTTTAGTTGAAGCATAATAGATTCTGCTCTAGCTCCTTACTTTTATCTCCTTCAAATGTATCTGTATTTTTGGTAAATAGCATCTTGTAGGATTATGGTTTTTAATTTGTTCTGAAGTCTGTTTCTCTTTTATGGATGATTTCAACCCATTCTCATTTATACTTATGATAACTAGCTTTGTAGTATCCTCCATGCTATTTTTCTTTTGTTTATCTCTCCCTTTCTCTTGCCTCCTCCCTTATCAACATCTTCTCCAATATACCCCCTTCTTGTATCAGTCCTTCTCCCTTCCATTATCCCTGTCCCTTTTTATTTGCTTATAGATTTAAGATATTTTTCTATGTCCAACTGGATGTTTATGTAGAGATTTTCCCCCTTTGAGCCAATTTTGATAAGAGTTGGGTTTAAGCCTTGTCTGCTACCCACCCTCCTCTATCTTCCCCTCTCTCTTTATAGCTTTTACATGTCTTTTTTATGTGGGGTAGTTTTATTCCATTCAATTTTTCTCTTCCTTCTTCCTGCTTTGAAAGTTTCTTTGTTATTCCTTTATTTTGTTGTTTATTTTTTGGCGATGGGTGGTGGGGAAGGCAGGGATCATTCCATCAAAGTTACCTTATATCCACAGTCTCTTTCTACATATACTTCTTCAAATTGTTCTAATAGTAATAAAAATTTTAAGAATTACATGTATTATTTTGTTATATAGAAATATAGTTTAACCTTATTGAATTTCTTATGGGTCTTTCTTGTTTCTTTTTTGCCTTTTTATCTTTCCCTTGAGTCTTGTGTTTAGAGATCAATTTTTCCATTCACTTTTTTTTTTTAAATTAGAAGTGCTTTAAAGTCCTCTATTTCATTAAGTATCTTTTTTTTCTTCTGAAAGATTATATTCAAATTTTCTGGGTGGGTAATTCTTGGTTGTAATCCTAACTCCTTTGCCTTCTGGTATATCATATTCTACACTATCTTGTTCTTTAATGTGGAAGTTGACAAATCCTGTGTGATCTTAACTATAGCTCCATATTTGAATTGTTTCTTTTTGACTGCTTTCAATACTTTTTTTCTTAATCAGGTGGAAACTGGGAATTTGAGGAACAATTCTTATATTATCTGTCCTGGATCTATTTTCTAGGTCAGTTGTTTTTTCAATAAGAAATTTCATATTTTCTTCTATTTTTTTTTACTTTTTTGATTTTGTTTTGTCATATCTTGATGTCTCTTAGAGTCAGTTTCCATTTGCTTTCACTTTAATTTTTAAGGAATTTTTTTTTACTTTTTACTTCCTTTTTCCATTTGGTCAATTCTGCTTTTTGTATCTCTTTTTTTTTTCATTTTATTCACTCTTCCCCCTATGATCCTGTTGCATTACTTTCATTCCACTCGCCTGCCCTGCCATTTTTCTTTTATTTTTTGTGTGTGTAGTTTTGTTTTGTTTTGTTTTGTTTTTTGGCTGAGGCAATTGGATTTAAGTGACTTGCCCAGGGTCACACAGCTAGGAAGTGTTAAGTGTCTGAGACAAGATTTG
Source organism: Myrmecobius fasciatus (assembly GCA_023553655.1). Classification (NCBI taxonomy): domain Eukaryota; kingdom Metazoa; phylum Chordata; class Mammalia; order Dasyuromorphia; family Myrmecobiidae; genus Myrmecobius; species Myrmecobius fasciatus. The sequence continues at coordinate 539,730 of JAJPUD010000621.1, read as the reverse complement.
AACTCAGGTCCTCCTGAGTTCAGGGCTGGTGCTCTAGCCACTGCACCACTTAGCTGTCCCTTTCCTTTTACTTTTTAAATTTGGTTCCCATCCTTCTCCCCCAAAATTATTTTTGTGTCTGAGACCAAATTACATTTATTTCTTTGAGATTTCACATGTAGATGTTTTAACACTATTGTTCTCTTCTAAGTTTATACCTTGATCCTTTCTATCACCATAGTAATTTTCTATAGTAAGGTACTTTTTCTTTTTGCTCATTTTTCTGCCTTTTTGGTGACTTGATATTTTCATGTGAGATTTGGACTCTTGTCCTACATTGTCCCAAGATTTCTGTGCTAGGGCTCTGGGTCTTACTGCTGGCTTTCATTGGACTTCAGGTCTTAGCTACTTGAGTTCTATGGAGGGTAGACTTACCTTATGGCTTGTATTGTGCGGTGGGGCCTACTTGTTGGCCTCCTCTAGTGCAGGATTTTGCTGGTGGCTTGATCCCTGTGGTGAGGTCTTACTGCTGAATTGCTATAGAAACAGTATCTCTGCTAGCAGATCCCAGGAGTAGGGTTTCACTTTTGGTGATGAGGTGAGACATAAGTATTCTGGTTCTATGACTACAGAAACGAACCCTCCTCCCCTTCATTTTTTCCTTTATTGATGTTCCAATAGGCAAGAATTTCCCTTTCCACTATCTTATTTAAAATTCTCTCAGCCAATTCCATAATCACCATCACTATGATAAGCAGTTATTGCATTTTTTTTCCTACAACCTGAACCTTTCAGTGTTTCTTTAATATCTGTCAATATTTTACCACCACAAACTTTCTGATACCTGATAAGAAGGAAGGAGACAAGCAATTATTAAACACCTTGTATATGCCAGACATTGGTTTTTTTCCGAATATATGTATACTTATTTCCACACATCATTTTTGTGCAGGAGAAATCGTATCTACAAGAAAGAATAATCAGATAAAGGAAATACAATACCAGCAAACATCAGTAGAGAGCATGAAAATGTTATGTTGTTGTCCACATTTCACATCCCTCTCTTTGGGTGTATATGGCTCTCTTCACCGAAAAATTGGAACTGGTTTGAAGCATTTCATTATTGAAGAGAGTCATGTCCATTAGAACTGATCATCATATAGTATTGTTGTTGCCGTGAATAATGATCTCCTGGTTCTGCTCACTTCAATGAGCATCAGTTCATGCAAGTCTCTCCAGGCCTCTCTGAAATCGTCCTCCTGGTTGTTTCTTACAGAGCAATAATATTCCATAACATTCATATACCATAATTTGTTCAGCCATTCTCAAATTGATGGGCATCCATTGTTTCCAGTTTCTAGCCACTACAAAAAGAGCTGCCACAAACATTCTTGCACATGTGGGGCCCTTTCCTTCTTTTGTGATTTCTTTGGGATATAAGCCCAATAGAAACACTGCTGGGTCAAAGGGTATACATAGTTTGATAACTTTTTGAGCATAGCTCCAAATTGCTCTCCAGAATGGTTGGATCCATTCACTGTTCCACCAACAATGCATTATTGTCCCAGTCTTCCCACATCCCCTCCAACACCTGTCGTTATCCTTTCCTGTCATTTTAGCCAATCTGACAAGTGTGTAGTGGTACTTCAGAGTTGTCTTAATTTGCATTTCTCTGATCAATAGTGATTTGGAGCACCTTTTCATATGATTACGAATAGTTTTAATTTCATCATCTGAAAATTGTCTGTTCATATCCCTTGATCATTTATCAATTGGAGAATGGCTTGAATTCTTATAAATTTGAGACAATTCTCTATATATCTTAGAGATGAGACCTTTATCAGAACCCTTAAATGTAAAGATGATTTCCCAATTTGATGCTTCCCTCCTAATCTTGTCTGCATTAGTTTTGTTTGTCCAGGAACTTTTTAACTTAATATAATCAAAATTATCTATCTGGTGTTCAATTAAGAGTTCCAGATCTTCTTTGGACATAAATTTATTCCATCTCCACAGGTCTGAGAGATAAACTATCCTATGTTCCTCTAATTTGGTTATAATATCACTCTTTATATCTAGATCATGAACCCATTTAGATCTTATCTTGGTGTACGGTGTTAGGTGTGGATCCAGCCTTAATTTCTTCCACACTAGTTTCCAATTTTCCCAGCAGTTTTTGCTGAATAGTGAGTA
>JAJPUD010000621.1:479759-527558 GCA_023553655.1 Myrmecobius fasciatus | reverse complement strand
TCTTTTTTTGATCATGGCTTTCAGGAAGTCCAATAATCCTTAGATTGTCTCTCCTAGATCTATTTTCTAAGTCAGTTGTTTTTCCTAGGAGATATTTCATATTTTCTTCTAATTTTTCATTTTTTTGTTTTTGTTTGACTGATTCTTCAAGTCTTAGTGAGTCATTCACTTGCATTTGTTCAATTCTTATTTTTAAAGTGTTGTTTTCTTCAGTTACCTTTTTAAGTTCCTTTTGTAACTGGCCAATTTGTTCACTGCACTCTTTTTTCACTTCACTAATTTTATTTTTTAATAAATTGGTGTCTTTTTCATATCTCTTTTGCAGAGCATCATATCCTTCTTGCAAGATACTGTATCCTTCTTGCACTGATTTCAGTTTATTTTCCCATTTATCCTCCAGCTCTCTTTTGAGGTTCTTTATGCAGTCTTCCAGAAAGGCCTTTTGAAACGGGGACCAGTGATGGTCCTTGCTGTTTTTTTCTGGATTTTTGTCTAAAGAAACCTCTGTATCTGAGGTCGTTTCTTTGCCTTGATAAAAGCTGTCTATGGTGAGAGCTCTCTTTTGCTTCTTCATCATTTTTTTTTAGACAGAGTGGATATCTCTTTAAGGTAGGGGAAAAAAACCTCGGCTGAAGACGCTTTGCCCTGGGGCACTTTGGCGAGTTGACTTAAGGTGCTGGGCCGGTGGGGGCTAGGACTAAGTCCGAATTACTCCTTAAACAAGGCAAGTCTGCCAGAACACCTGCCCCCAATCAGGTCAGAGTGTCCCGAGTGCCTCAGATAAACTCCAGGTGTTTGGAATTTGGAGTTTGGAGTTTGGAATTTCTTCCACGATGAGCTGAGCTGAGTCCCACCCTCACTTCCGGCCTGCACGGGGGTCATCTATTTATCTCTCTGTCCGAGTCCGACTAACCTGATATGAAGTTCTCCAGAGAGCCGTGCCCAAATATTTCTGAGTTTGTTGACTTGAAGATCAGTTCAGAGGCTTATTTTATTGTTGATTTGAGAGAAGATCGGAGGAGAGGCAGAAAGTCACCTTTTCACTCCGCCATCTTGGCTCTGCCCCTCCCAGCATTCTGGCTTTTAATTCAATCTGCTATCCATTTCCGTTTTATGGGAGAGTTCATCCCATTCACATTCACAGTTAAAATGACTATATCTATATTTCCTGCCATCTTATTTACCCAAAGTTATATTTTTCTCTTCCCTCTCCCCTTATTCCCTTCCCCCCCCCAGTATTTTGTTTTTGATGACCACCTCCCTCTAACAGTCCTCCCCCCTTTAGAACCCTCCCTCTTATTTATACCTTTTCCCTAATCCTTCTATTAATTTATCCCTTTCTTTTCCTCCTTTCCCTCCTACTTCCCTATACAGAGGGCCAAGTTTTTCCCTGAAATCAAATGTGTCTGATATACTCTTTTAGAGCCCAATCTAATGAGAGTAAGATTTACACAATACTCATTGCCCTCCCTTCTTTCCCTCAATTATATTAGATTTTCTATGTCTCTTCATGAGACTTTGCCTTATTTTACCTCCTTTTTTTAACTTTATTTTACCTCCTTTCCCCTCCCCCCTTTTTTTACAGTATGATATACCTTCCACCTCTAATTTCTTTTCGATTATTATCAAAGTAAAATCAAATTATACCTCCGTTCTTTAAGGATACTCTTAGTAGAGATATAGTTCTCGAGAGTTCTTTCCTTTTTCCCTTTTTATGCTTCTCTAGAGTTCTGTTTGGAGGTCAAATTTTTTGTTCAGATCTGGTCTTTTCATTAGAAATAGGTGAAATTCTCCTGTATCATTGAATGACCATCTTCTTCCCTGGAAGATGATGTTCATTACAGCTGGATAGCTTATTCTTGGCTGTAATCCAAGTTCTTTTGCCTTTCGGAATATCTGATTCCAGGCCCTTCAATCCTTGAATGTGGAAGCTGACAGATCCTGTGTAATTCTAATGACAGTTCCTCGGTATTTGAACTATTTTTTTCTAGCAGCTTGTAATATCTTTTCCTTGGTACGATTGTCCTGAAATTTGGCCACGATATTCCTTGGGGTTTTAATTTTGGGGTCTCTTTCAGGAGGTGATCGGTGAATTCTTTCAATGCCAACTTTGCCTTCTGATTCTAAAACATCAGGGCAATTCTCTTTCATGATTTCCTGGAAGATAGCATCAAGATTCTTTTTTTCATCGTGGCTTTCAGGGAGTCCGATAATCCTTAGATTGTCTCTCCTGGATCTGTTTTCCAAGTCAGTTGTTTTTCTTAGGAGATATTTCATATTTTCTTCTATTTTTTCATTTTTTTGTTTTTGTTTGACTGATTCTTGAAGTCTTATTGAGTCATTCACTTGCATTTGTTCAATTCTTATTTTTAAAGTGTTGTTTTCTTCAGTTACCTTTTTAAGCTCCTTTTGTAACTGGCCAATTGAATTTTTTGGTTCATTGCATTCTTTTTCCATTTTGCCAATTTTATTTTTCAGTGAATTTTTGTCTTTTTCCAATTCACTAATTTTGTTTTTCAGTGAATTGTTGTCTTTTTCCAATTCACTATTTTTATTTTCCAGTGAGTTGGCGACTTTTTCCAATTCGCCGGACTTATTTTCCAGTTTTTCACATCTCTGTTGCAGGGTGATATTTCCTTCTTGCACTGCTCTCAATTTATTTCCCCAATCTTCTTCTAGCTCTCTTTTGAGATTCTTTATGCAATCTTCCAGGTAAGCCTTCTGAAAGGGAGACCAGCTTAAGTCCGCCCCTGTGGCTTTATCTGGGATTGTTTTCAGAATCTCAGGATCTGGGGACTGCTCTAGTTTCTCTCCATAAAAGCTGTCTATGGTGAGAGCTCTCTTCTGCTTCTTGCTCATGATTTTCAGCTGAGGTATCAGTCACCAGCAGGGAATCCTGCAGCAGCAATTTCAATTTGCCCTGGGGCAGTTTGCCGAGTTGACTTCTGGTCTGGGGCAGATCACACTACATCCGAGTTAGGACCACACTTTCAGGTGCTCTCAATCCACCCTTTACCAAAGGTAGATCTGCCAAAGCACCTGCTTGCAAGCAGAGCAAAGTGACCCAAGCATCTCCCAGGGACTTCCTGGCAGCCTAAAATCTTCTGGTCCTTTCCAGCCCCGGACTTGCACCCCAGCTGCACACTGATGTCTGAGTGCTGGGAGCTGCTCGATCCCCTGCCCATCTAAAACTGACCTCCAGAGTTCTTTCAAAGTAGATATTTGATAGAAGTGCGTTGTATTCCAAGTGTTTGGTGGAGCCCTCACTCCAGAACCAGTTCAGAGGCTCAATTTGTCTGGGTCTGAGGGAAGGTCTCAGGAGCTCACAGAGAACGCTGTCTGCAGTTCGCCATCTTGGCTCTGCCCCCTCCAGACATTGTTTTAAGCACTTTACAAATATTGCTTCATTGACTCTCATAGCAACTCTAGGAAGAATGTGCAAGAATGTGCTATTATGTCATTTTATAGTTGAGGAAATGAAGGCAAACAGGGTTAAGTGACTCATCTAGACTCACAGAGCTAGTATGTGTCTGAGGCCATATTTGAACTCAAAATTTTTCTGACTCCAGTCTAAGCACTCTGTTCACTGAGCCACTACTAAGTAAGCCGGATGGAGCTAAGAATGCATTTTCTAATAGAAGTAATGTTATAAATAGTGGTGAGATATGGTTAAAAGAACTACTAGCACTATATTGCTGGTACATTATAGGTTAAATAGACTTTTGTGGTCTAGCCTAGGAATCTAACCACCATGGATAATATTGTTACTTGGGAAATGTATCCTAAATTCCAAGCAATGAATTTTTGGAGCACAGCCATTTGTAAGTTGGCAATACCCATAATTCAATTATTACATGTCCACAGTTTGAAATACACAAAAGAATTGATCAATGTAGATTGATCCCACTTGTTAGGAATCTGTTTATGAAGTAATAGTGGCAGGAGATGTACACCACTTGAAAATAAGTTTGATTCTGTTTTTTTCTTGGTGAGTATTGGAATAGTCTATTTAGTAATGATTATCATTCCTGATACAAAATTTTTGCCTCAGAAAGATTTGATTTTCCTACCATTAAACAACTTTCTCTGTGGAATTATTGATTTTATTTTATTTTTTCATGAGCGAGTGAGACTTTCCAATGGCATTAGTGACAAGATGATGCCATCTTTCTCTCCAGTGTTCTTTATTATTAGATGTTCAGTAGCTTTGAGGAGGTGGGAAGGATATATCAATTAGGATAGTGGATCAGGGGCTAAGTCTTGTTTAGAGTCACTATTCAGTCATTCATTCAACAATGATTTTACAAATAAGGAAACTGAGGCAAAGAGAGGTGAAAGGAATTTCTAATATATAAAATGATGGAGTTAGATTATATCCAGGGCACCCTCTAAGTTAAATTTACTGTGACTACATGGCAAAAATAGCAAGCAGAGATGAGGCATTCCTTTTCCTTTAAATTCAGGTGCCATGACCCCTAAGAAACACTACCATAAGTATTCAGTCTCTTATGGAGCATTTAGCCTTTAGTCCAGTGCAAGAGCCATTAATGTTTATAGTTTCAATGAAGGTCCAAGTGAGAATTCAGCATCCTCTTCTTCAAGGATCATATGAACTATATCTAATTGGCCTCTCATTCTTTGATTATTTCTAAAACAGTATGCCGTGACAGGTGTTTTATTGTGTGACCTCATTAATTCTCACTCTAGACAAAGATTGAAAATAGTAAAACTGGAATTTGAACCCAAGTCATGAGATCATAGATTTAAAACTGGAAAGAACCTTAGAGGTCGTCTAATCTAACTCCCTCATCTACATAGGAAGCAGATTACCAGAGATGTTGATTAATTTTCTCAAGGTCACCAAAGATTAAGTCTCTAAACTGGGATTTGAACCCAGATCCTCCAACGCTAAATCAATGTTCTTTTCCACTGCATTTGGGTTCTTGAAGATTGTGCTTATGGACAATCTATGGGAGATTTTCCCATGTTAAAATAGCTTCACAGTGACCTCCAACTAGATTATATCTGCTTTCTAGAGTCAGCCTCGTCAAGCACCAAGGGTTGATGTTGGGTCCAAAATTGAAAAGAAAGAGGAAGGCAATCTTTTAATGATCTGAGTTTATAAATGAAATCAAAGACCTAACATCATTATTCTCCTGACAATGCTAAAATTCTGTGAATTTTAAAATTCCACAGTTTTTGAAGGATTTATGGTGTGGCTCATTTGAAGCAAGGAAAGAGGTACATAGTAAGCTTGCATAGGCTACAATATTTACAAAATACAATGAATAAAGGAAGAATTATGCAAGGAAAGAAATGTAAAGGATATATCATTAGAAAGAAAAAGAATAGAGGAATCAGTCATGTATTGAAGATAATAGATGGACAGTCTATGTACTTCATTGGTATTTATGCAATGTCAAGAGAGATCTAGGAGAAAATCCACAAGTCATTATATGGATATCTTTTTTGGGCAAGAGGCACATAGGACAAGAAGGTACAGATCACTAGAGATCTGTACCATAAGAGGGCAAACCCATACCAATGAGATACAATGAGAATAGAATAGAGTTAATGAATATACATTTCTTTCTTTGCATACAGTAGGAACTTAATGAATATACTTTACACACTGTAGGAACTTTTTTTTTTTGCTGAGGCAGTGAATATACTTTATTTTGCATAAAGTAGGGATGTAATGAATAGATTTCTTTACTTTCTAAACTATAGGGACTTAATGAAAACACGTTTCTTTGAATCCATCACACCTTTTCGCAAAATTTCTAAGTCAAAAGAATAGTTAGTTGTTGGATCCTTGACTCTACCTGAGTAACTGTTGGAGAGTTATTGCTGTTTCTCCCAGCAGCAAGCTGTTGGTGTGTCACATTCTACATATCATTTCCTAGTTCTATGGAAAACCAAATGTTATGTTCCCTGGCCAATGTTTTGATAAAGCTAAAATTCAGCTGTTTGTAATGTCATATTCATAGCTGATAAAAGTTACTTTTTCCTTCTTCTTTGCACATTTTGAAATAATCTGCAAATTTCTGGTAGAAAATTATTTTTGAATTCATGTTTTAGTGGAGAAATGAGAAGAATTTTTTTTAAACTTCAAACTTCAAATTTTCTTGTAAGACTTTGTGGCTTTGGTATTTTTTATTACCTGATACTTTGTGTTTTGATAATAATTACTTAGGTTTTCCCAGTATTGTTTTTCTTTCTCCCTCTCCTTCACCTTCCTTCTTTCTTTATACTCCTTCCCTCCTCTTCCTTCTCCTTTCCTTACTCTCTCATATCCTCTCCTTTGACCCTCATCTCACTCTTCTTTACTTTCTTCTTTCTCCCCATCTCTCTCTTCCTCCACCCACCAAACCTCTTTTCCATTTTCATTATTCTTCCCCCCTTCCTTGTTGTTGTGTCAAACAACATTTATTATAATTTTCCATAATCTTACTCTGTATTATTTTACAGGTGATTTTGCATACTTATTCTGCCTCTAACTGGCAAAGAGATCAAGTATTTGTTGGCTGAGAAAATTTCTTTTCTATCATCTCTCCTCTCTTTCTCCTGCTTTTTCAAATTTCTTCCTTGCCAATTTCTTCAGATCTGTTAAATTTCTCTAAGAAATGTTGTGATGGATAGAAAATGCCTTTACCTTTAAACAACTGTTTAAACAAGTCAGGTTAGATCTCTAGTAATTACATGAAATATCTTTTCATTTTTATTTTTTGGGTAGGGATTCTTACCTTATTATTTCTATTACTATTAATAATAAAAACTTATGTGTATGTAATATTTTAAGACATTTACATGCACTCTCTAGAGATATTATTTCATTTGATCCTCACCACACAATCTTGAGACAGGTGATATTTTTACCCTTATTTTATTGATGAGGAAACAGGTGAAACTTTTTCTCCAGGGTAGCACAGCTAGTAAATTATTAAGTCTCTGAAGCAATATGATAACTCGAATCTTCATTACCACAATTCTAGTCTTCTATTTACTATGAAGTACAGTTTCTGGTACATAGTAACCATTAAAATAATGAGGATTGATTAAGATTTATTGGCCTCTACTCTAACCAGTTAATTATTTATCAACAGCTGATAAAGGAATGGACCTATCCCTCCCCACTTCCCTTCCTTTTCTCCCTGCCTCTCTTCCCTATTTCTCCTCCCTCCTCCCCTTCTTTTTTCCCTCTTTCCATGTATCTCTATTTCTGGCTCTGTCTGTTTCCCTCTCCTTCTGCCTCTTCCTCTCTCTCCCCTTCCCTTGCATGCTCTCTCTCTTTGTGTGTCTTTCTCTGTCTGTGTCTCTGTTAGTGTCTGTCTGTCTGAATGTCTCTTTCTTTCTTTCTCTCCTTTCCCTTTTCCTCCCCATTTCCAGTCACAGGTATCTTTTTACTTACTCTCTTCTCAAAGAAAGTATTCTTTGTGGTGAGTGGAACTTCAGTAGAGGTGGCTGTGTGACTTTTCCACCACTAGACCAGAGCACCGGAGATAATTTCCTCCTAAGACAGTTTTAGTTGCATCTTCAAAATTTTGACCTTAAAATGGAACAATCAAGAAAATACAGATCAAAGAATAAGAATAAATGAAATCATAATCAGAAAAATGAAACTTCCAGAAGTCAGAATCTACTTATGACTAGATCAATATATGTTGGAATAAATGCAGCTTTTTGTGGTCTAAGAGCAAATAGTTGTTGGGTTTTTTTTTTTTCTGACATGTCTTAAGTGTGACATACTCACATAACACCAGCTTTATCAATGGCTGTTCTCCCATTTTTGTCAACTTATTTAACTTACAAGTTAGATGATCTAAGCTGTGAATTCTTTTCTGTTGTAAGAGGTGGAATAGCTAATTTGATCATCAAGGGTCTCTACCCTGTTGTTTTGGCCATACCAATAAATGGTACTCCTGTGGCCAAGTACAACTAGGCTTTGGGAACACAGAAAGGAAATATTTGGATCTACTGAATCAGTCTCTCCACCTGTCTTTAGAAAAATGGTCTAGCAGGATGATTTCAGAGAGGCCTGGAGAGACTTACATGAACTGATGCTGAGTAAAATGAGCAGGATCAGGAGATCATTATACATGGCAACAATAAGACCATTATATGATGATCATTTCTGATGGACGTGGCTTTCCTCAACAATGAAATGATTCAAACCAGTTGCAATTGTACAGTGATGAAGAAAGCCATCTTCACCCAGAGAGAGGACTGTGGGAACTGAATATAGATCACAACATAGCATTTTCACTCTTTATGTTGTTGTTTGCTTGCATTTTGTTTTCTTTCTCAGCTTTTTGTCTTGATCTGATTTTTCTTGTGCAGCAAGATAACTGTATAACTATGTGTACATATATTGGATCTATCATATATTTAACATGTATTGGACTACCTGCCATTTAGGGAAGAGGTGGGGGGAAAGAAGGAAAATTTGAAACAGAAAGTTTTGCAGTGGTCATTGTTGAAAAATTAACCATGCATATATTTTGTAAATAAAAAACTTTAATTTAAAAAAAAAGTTAAAAGAAAAAAAAGAAAAATATTCTTTCCCATAATGCTTCAGACTGTGTTTATATAAACAGTATGAAGTACTCATAACAGAATTTGAATTACCTGAACCTGGTTTTCAAATCTATTCAAAATAAATCAAGTATACAAATAAAAGAATAAAATTTTGTAAAAAAAGATACTACCTTCACAAATATACAAATAAAATTGTACTTACTGCAACTTTAAAAAAGAGAAAGTACCCTTGCCTGCAGAAATTAAAGTATTATCCACAAATTTATATAAATAAAGTAATATATAATATATATTATATTATATTACATATAATATATAAATATAAATAAATAATTATTCACAAATTTTTGGCCTCTTTTATATTTTGTGTGTTTAAGAAACAAAATGTCCTAAGGGAGTTTTTTCTCTCTTTCCCTTTGACCACCTTTGTGTTGAAGTCCCTAAATATCAGAGCGAATGTTGACTTAGTTTGGGATCCCATTGAGTTCATCATAGAACATCTCTAGTTCTTTATGCTTGTCAGCAAACGTATGGGTTGGCCTGAGAGTTGCAGTTTTCTTCATGGTGGTCTTTTTGCTCATGTTCATTTTGAGCACTGTACAGTGACATGACCCAGGGTTATGAAAGGTTATATCTTTGTTGACTTTGGATATCTAATAAACTCAGCTCCAATTTCTTTATTTGATTCTTTGAGAACTTGTGGGCCATATTTCCATTTAGCTGCAATATCCTGATGATTTTTGGCTTCACATATAACAAGAATATCTGTGATAAGGTGGTTCAATTTCAAACAATCATTGGATAAATATTCTGCTTTGAGAAATAGTAATTAAATCAATGCTTAGTCCATCTAAGAATCATATGATTTTAACATATTCTCTCACCCTTTCTGTCACTGTTATAATTGCAGGGAAACTTTTGTATTTTTCCTAACTCACCAATTGCTATGACAAACTTCAGATAATAGTGACAGAATCATCATAGGATTTGAAAATTGTGATGTATCTCACCAGGCATCCAATTCAACCCATACATATCAGGAGATAACCTGTCTGTTGTTCAATCATTTCAATAATATTCAGCTCTTAGTGACCCCATTTGGGATTTTCTTGGCAAAGATATTAGAGTAGTTTGTAATTTTTTTCTCTAGATCATTTTACAGATGAGAAAAATGAGGCAAACAGGATCAAGTGACTTGTTCAAGGCCACACAGCTAATGTGTCTGAGTTCAGATTTTAATTCAAGTCTTCCTGACTCTACTTAGTTTATCACCTATTTGCCCCTGTAAATATAGGGACAACTGACAAGTGGTCATCCAACCTCTGCTTGAAGATCTCCAAGTGAAGGAAGCCCATCATTTCTCTAGGCAACCCCTTCCTTTTCTTTACAACTCAAACTATGAGAAAGATTTTCCTGATATCAAAGCAAAATTGGTTCTGCCTGGTTCTGCCCTCTGTGATACAAAAGAATAAGTTAAATCCCTCCTCCAAAAGACAACTCTTCAAATGCTTGAACTTAAATTATCGTGTCCCTTAAGTGTTCTCTTGTGGAAAAATGTGCCCAGTTCCTTCAACTAATCCTGATATATCATAGATTCAAGACTTTTCACTCTTCTGGTTGTCTTCTGGACAGTCTTCAGTTTTTCAATTCCTTTCTTATACCATAGTATCCTAAACTGAACACTATACTCCCAAAGAGGGTAATACTATGAACATATTATTTCCAGAAACTATTCCTCTCTTAATGCAACCTCAGATCAATTTAATTTTTTTAGCTATTCCATTACAATGATTGTTCCCTCTATGTTTTTATGCAGTTTAATCCTTCCTCAGATGTTTTATTTTAGATCTATTATCTATCTAATGCCTTTCCCCTCTTGTATTTTCTTGTGATGTTGATTTTTTTTTGTACATAAGTGTAAGACTTGATATTTATCCCTATTGAATTTCATCTTATTAGATTTAGCTCAGTGTTTTAGCCTATTGAGATCCCTTTGAGCCTTGCATATTCTTTTTGCAATATGTTTGCAATCGCTCCTGAATTTGTGTTTTATGCAAACTTGATAAGCATAACATCTGTGCCTTTACATGCTAAATTCAGTACAATTCAATTTAGTATCTACTATGTGATAAACACCAAGATACAAAGATAAAAATGAAAAAATCTGTCCTCTCATGGAAGTGATATTTTTATAGTGCTTTCTATGAAGGTGATCTATTAGAGCCTCAAAACATTTTCATGAAGACTTCATATACTGCATTTCCCATTTTTCGAAGTGAACAAACAGGATTAGTGAAAGTAAGTGACTTGCCATAGTTATGCAAATATGAATAGTAGAGATCATCTGACTTTGTCCAATGCTCTCTCCACTATACCACTATATATTTATAGTCTGAGAACTATAAGTAATGAATATAGGTATTTACTTTTTGATGATGTAAATAAATAGAAGTTTTGGCAATCTGTCCTTGTACTTTACAATGACTTGCAAGCTAACATCTGATCAGGAAACAGCTTGTACCAATGGTGTGTTAGTTTTGACCTTTAAAATAGTACAGCCCACTTTTGATCTGTATTTTCCACAGTATGAAGTCATTTTTTTAAAAGAAAATATTTTAAAAAGCATATTTCATCATCTCGTTATCAAGGAATACATACTTATAATAGTTGGTGAAAAGGGCAGTCCTTAATGCTCCCAAAGTCCATATTTTTAATTGCATTGTCTCTTGGTGATACTATATGACCATAAGCCATTGGGGACCACCAAATGCTTAGAATTAAAATGAAAAATTATAATTAAAATTATAGATAACCCACAGTTAATGGAATGATTCATGGTAACCATAAGTACAATGAATGCACCATATTACTACTAACAATAAACATGAAAATACATTGCAAAAGTTGTGATTGCCAAGGTTAGAAAAGGAGGTAAGGAGGCACAGTGAATAGAGCATCAGCCCTGAAGTCAGGAGGACCTGAGTTCAAATCTGAGATCAGACACTTACCATTTCCTAGCTGTGTGACCCTGGGCAAGTCACTTAACCCCAATTGCCTTAGCAAAAAGAGGGAAAAAAAGTAATTAAAAGAAAAGGGGGTAATTTAGTCATATAATGAATATATTGTTGTTCAGTCATTTTTCTGTCATGTCAGACTCTTTGTGATCCCATTTGGGGCTTTCTTGCAGAGATGATAAAATGGTTTGCAGTTCCTTCTCTAACCCATTTTACAGATGAGGAACTTAGAGTAAGTGACTTGTCTAGGGTCACAAAGCTGGTAAGTGTCTGAGGTTAGACTTGAACTCAAGTTTTCTTGACTGCACTGCACTATCTAGTACCATGTAATAAATATATAGGCTAACAAATGTGTAATGCAAGTATTATGTAATTTTCTCTGAAATACCAAAAAAGAAAGATTAATTCTAGATATGGGTAGCTCCTTTTTAGAGAATTTTTGGTTATATTTATATGAGATATTCTTGGGTTAATTAGTTATAAAGGGATTACAGCTTGTATTGGAAGGGGAAGTATATTTACTATAGGAATCACTGATCTAACAAAAACCTTATAAAAAGGAAATGAATAGTCATCTCTTGTCTAGAGGGTCTTAATCTGTGCATGTGTGTGTGTCTGTGTCTCTGTGTGTAAGACATACCCTTTTGGCAGTCTGGTAAAACCTGTGGACCCCTTCTCAAATAAAGTTTTTAAGTGCTTAAGATAAAATATTTAGTATTACAAAGTAAACCAATTATATTGAAATATTTTTTTAAATATAGGTCTCAGGTTGAGAACCTCTATTGTAAACTAATGATGATTCATTTATTTGATGCCTATGGTGTTTATGGATAAGCAATTTTAAACAATGACTTCTTTCTCTTCTTTTGATTTTTACTTTCCCCTCCTTTCTGTATTTTTTTTTTAATCTCAGATTCAAATAGGGCAGTATCGAAGGCCACACCTGGAGGTCATGTAATTACTCAGGTTGTTGTTATAAGCTTTCCAACCCCTACCTCTTCTGTTGAAATCTGTTGGCCTCATGGAGCAGGTTGCATCTGTGATTCCCATTCTGCCACATGTGCTGACTGCTTGCTTCCTTGCAAAGGCAGGCCAAGATGTCGACTTCAGCTCCTGAAGCTCCATATGGTGAGGGCCCTCCTGAGCTCAGAAGGAGCCCCCCTTGCCTCTGCAGTAGAGCACCATCAGGGCATTCCTGCTGAGTGTGCCAATATTTTTCTTTCAAGGGCAATAGCTCAGACTAACACTTTAGACCCAGTATGCTCTGAGAGTTGATGGGACCATGCTGGTTTGATACCTTTAACAACAACCCAGGGTAATCCATTATAGTAGATGGAAAAGAAGCCCTTGGTTTTTCAATAAAATATAGCCTTAGATGATGCTAGTATAGCCACTCAGTTTTTTTTTTTCTAATGTCAGATAAGTTTTCTTACTGTAAAATAATAATAATGGTACATAAATGCATAAATAATATATTTATAAAAACCAATAATGGTTGCAATGATATTGATAAATTTATTTTTTTTACATTTGCCTAGTCCTTTTTCAGTTTATAAAGAACTCCCCTTACAATAATCTTATGAAGTAGGGAATAATGATAATTTGTTTGAAAAATCTCTTTACTCTTAAACGGTCTATAAAACAAAAATTACATGAGAAACTGAGACTCAGAGAAATTAATCTTTCACAAGGACACACAACTAATACATAATAGAGCTCAGGATCAAAATCTGGTCTTTGAACTCAGTAGTCTTTCAACTCTACCACATTAAGAGGATTAGTAATGAAACTTTGTGTGATTTCCATATATCAGTTAGAAAATTGCTGTTCTGTTCTGTTTAGTTTGAAACTAAATCTAAAACTTGGTCTTTACTTTGTAGTCAAACAGAATAAATGGCAGCCTGCAATAAACTAATGAGAGGGTATAGGATTTAAGGCTGAAATGGACCATTTTAGAAATCTAGTCCAATTCCTTTATTTTACAGATGGCCAAAATGAGGCCCAGTAACTTGTCCAGTCTTGGTATTGTCAAAATCATTATTTGAATAATTCCAATCTTCTGATTCCAAATCCAATATTCCTTCTACAACTCTGTTCAATATAGTACGTGAGCACACACACGTGTTTTCCTAAACATGTGGATATGTGTACATTTATATTGGTACCTTGCTCAGGGAATATTATAGGAATGGTAAACTTTCAATTTTTACTCTAGTGAAATAAATAGAAAATTAAAACAATCAAACAAGAAAAAAAAATAGGTAAAACTCCAACCAACAAATCTATCAGTTACATGCATTAGAAAGCAAGAATATAGTCCCAGCCTACTGCTATCAGCAGGGAGGGCTGCTGAAAGTTATTGTGTCTTTGCATTTAACTAAAACATTTGGTGAGGGCCTATGTGTGGAGAGCCTGCTGGTAAGAAGCTGCTTTGAACGGATTGTGTTAGCTTTCCACTGACCTGTTTTCTCTAACTGGTATGCTTGTATTTTATTTTTTTTGTCATTGAATAGTGCTGATTTATTAAGCCATGTGTTTCAAGGGCATTGTGAGATTACATGTAGGGGCAGGACTGAGCTGGGAAAGTGAGAATTACTGTATCAGATCATATCCAATTAAATTGTGACAGGCACAGCAGGTGAAATTGGAACTTGGGGTTTATCTTTTATGTAACATAAGCACTCACTATCTATCAGCTGGCAAAGAAGTTTAAAGCAGGTTTGGTCTTTCAGAGCATCCCCTTCCCTCTGCCTCCTTTTTCATGTCACTCCCTGCCACAAAAGAATCATTTTTTATTGAAAGTTTTATCAAAAATAATAAATCCTTGAGAAGTAGTATCTAATGTTCAAGGATCTTGTGGCAGTGGTATTGGGATGAAGAACACTGCTTGTAATCAATTTTAATTGCAATGTAATTTTTTAAAACATTTTAAGAAATATTTTAATATTCCATTTTTCTCACTTAAAATAGAATTTTTTCCAATTACATGTACAGACAATTTTTAACATTCATTTAAAAAATTTTAGTTCCAATTATTTTCCCTTTCTCCTTTTCCTAAACCAGTAAGCAATTTGACATAGGTTATATGTGTGCAATCATGTAAAGTATACTTCTATTTTTGTAATGTTGTGAAAAACCAAAAGGGAAATGTGTGTGTGCGCACGCGCGCACACACACACACACACACACACTCTAAAGAAAATGAAAATTGCATGCTTCAATTTGCATTCAGATTTCATCAAATGATCTGCTATTCACTCACATTTTATCAAATAGATGAAAACTTTTTCCTGCTGATGGATAAATATGGGCTTAAAAGTTTATTGGGATTATGTGTTTTGGATGCTAAAAAATTTTTTTATGGAAATCTGCAATAAGGGGATTAAGTATTTCGCATCAATATTCTTTAGAGAAATTGATGTGTAGTTTTTTCTTCTTTGTTTTCACTTTTTTTGATTTAGGTATCCAGATGTGGCATTTTTCTATTGTTTGGAGACTATGTGAAAGGCCCTGCCAAGAAACAGAGTTGTAAATTGATAAATGTACTCTTGGTACTGTGAAAACTGGAGAGGGAAAGCTACCTACCCCCTACAGTAAATCCTCAAGTATCTGCTTTGTGGATTATCCATAGGCATTATTTAACCCCAGGCATTTTTCCTTTTACACATCTAACATACTTTGGGGTTTCCTTTCCCTGGCATGTTATTATAAGATTTAAAAGTAGAAATAACCTTAGATATCTTCTAGACCTTGTTTTACAAATAAGATCATGGATCCCCAGTATGACTCTAGCTGAGGTCATACTGGTAGTAAATAGCATTGTCAATCCTCTGATTCCAGAGTTACTGTAATGTTCCAGTAAGCCATAGGTGTGCTGGTGTGTCAAAAATATATTCAAAGATAAGCCAAAAAGAAATGCAATTGGGAAGATGTCTATTATTGCAAAGAAAG
The DNA here is from genome assembly GCA_023553655.1 of Myrmecobius fasciatus. Lineage (NCBI taxonomy): Eukaryota > Metazoa > Chordata > Mammalia > Dasyuromorphia > Myrmecobiidae > Myrmecobius > Myrmecobius fasciatus. Next base: position 512,055 of record JAJPUD010000621.1, on the reverse strand, counting down.
AATCAGAAATAATAACAAAAACCAAAAATTTTTGAATCTTTTAGATGATTTATGCTTTTATTCTTTTTCATTCATGTGGATATGGGAGGGAGAAGGTCACTGGATGGTGTAGTGGATAAAGAGCTGATCTTGGAGTCAGAAGGAACTGAGTTCAAATCAAGCCTCAGACATTTAACTCTTCCTGACTGTGTGATCCTAGGCAAGTCACTTAACCCCAATTATGCAACAATAAATAAATCAATAAAGTGGATAGTGGACAGGCAAAGAAATGAGTTAGATTGCTGCTGGTTCTTTACACAGAATTCTTTGAGTAGGAGTAAAAAGAATTGTATTCAGATCCTATCTCTGCAGCTTGCATTGTGTGGGCTTGCTCAAGTTACTTTATTTTTATCGGCTTCATTTCCTTATCTGTAAACAAATGAGTTAATATGCATGAAGCACTTAGTAAACAGTACAGCCTTATTTGAAGAAAAGGAATATTGGACTAGCTATAAGATCCATATAAGTATATGAACTGCCTGGTTCTCTGAATCTAAGCTGTTATGATCAGTGGTAAGAGAAGGGCCCTATCATGTGGCAGTATTCTGGAAATAATTGCAATGATTGGCATTATTGTGAGAGGAAGGCACAAAAGGAGAATCCAAACTTTCAACCCTATAAGGTAATGGCAGAAAGAGGGGAGAACCTAGAATAGACACCTAGTAAGATATCATTGAATGATGAAGAATACATACAGAAGAGAGAAGCTAGTTAACTTTTGGGTCATGATTCAGAGAATGAGAGCCTACATTCAACAGAAGAAGATGGATGCTGAAGAGAAAAAAAAAATTATTTTTGGAAATGGATGTGAAAAATCAATTTAAAAACACTAATGAATAGGGCTAGCTGAAGGGGAAGAAAGGAAGGAGGAATCTATTTGGCTGAAAAGAAAAAAAAAGAAGGGAAGAAATATGTAGGCAGATAAAAAGAATTAATTAACAAAATCCTAAGGAGAAAGGAGTTACAAACAAAAAGAGGAAATTGGAGTGAGGGTAAGAGAACCAGTAAAAACAGGGTCACATTAAAAAAAAGGATTAAGTAAAATAATTAAATAGAAAATTAGTATTTAAAGAAAGGGGGGAAAATAATAATTTGAAAAAATCCCAATTTTAGAGACAGATAAAGGAAAATGTAGACCTAATTTTTGTAACATTAAATAAAACAACCTAATAAGATGAAAAAGAAAGATATTGAATAAGAAAAGAAAATTCTATGATATACTGCTTATAGATAATGCTTGCTTTTGGTTTTAAATAAATACCACTTATAATTTTAATAAAAAATCAATTTATTGGGGCAGCTAGGTGGCACAGTTGTTAGGTCTACCTGCCTTGAGGGCTGGTGTTCTGAGTTCAAATCTGGTCTCAGACACTTAGCATTTCCCAGTGTGTTACCCTGGGCAAGTCACTTAACCTCAATTACCTCAGGGAAAAAAAATCAATTTATTCCTATGGTTGCTAGTATTTTCAACAGGAATGTCCTATACTTGTATTAAAAGCTTTTTGGCATCCATTAAAAGTTCACAAGAGTTTTCTTGTTTTTTACTGATTGATACAATCAGTAATACTTATGGATGTTTTTTCTAATGGTGAATCAATTCTGTATTCTTGATAAGATCCAATTTCATTATTAAATATCATCTTTGTGATATATTGCTATAGTATCTTTCCTAACATTTTATTTTAAAATTTTGCATCAATATTCTTTAGAGAAATTGGTGTGTAGTTTTTTCTTCTTTGTTTTCACTTTTTTTGATTTAGGTATCCAGATCATATATATGCCATAAAATGAATTTGTTGAATCCCTTCTTTGTTTATTTTTTCAAACAACTTATGCAATATTGGAATAAATTGTTCTTTGATTATTTGGTAATCACTTGTAAATCCCATGGGAATTCATTTATGACCTATTCAGTTTCTTTTTCTAAGATAATTATTTAATTATTTTATTTCCCATTTTGCTTATCTGGCCAGTTTATATTGTAAATATTCATACACCTCATTTATATTGTCACTTTTATTGGCATACAATTAAATGAAGTACTTCCTAATAGTTCCTTTTATTTTTTCCTCATTGGTTGTGAATTTACCTTTTTTTTTTTCAATTTTTGATGTTGGCACTTTGTGTTTCTTTTTTAAAAATCAAATTAGTTCTTGAAGCACATTGTGTAGTTTCCTTGCCTCTATACCTTTGCTTCCACCTTTTTTCCAGACCCCCAGTACTACCATTATCATTACCACCCTTTCTTCTTGTGGAACTCCTACTCATTCTTCTACATCCTGCTCCAAAGCTACCTCTTCCTCCATGCAACCTTTCTAAGTCCCACAAGCTAGAGGTTATTGTTTCTTCTTAGGAATTCTCAATACCATTGATACCTGACTTACAGAGGCACTTAGGATGTTCAATTTATATTCTTTTCATCTGTGTTTTATTTCCTGCTCCTTGGCTTCTTGTTAATGGTTGCATGATTACTAGGCTTCCAATAGATAAAGTTTTGTACTTAAAGGCAGGAAGATTTGAATTTTCATCCTGTCCCACACACTTGCTAGCTGAGTAATTCTGGGAAAGCCAACAATTTTCAGCTTCGGCTCACCAGTAAAAGGGGAGTAATTATAGTACTTACTTCCCAGAACTATTGTAAAGATCAAAAAGTACAATTCTTTGCTTGCCTTAAGTGCTAAATAAATGCTAGCTTCAACTAAAAAAATAAAAATCAAATTAGTTAATGACTTTCTACTTTATTGCTTTTTTAAAAAAGTTTTATTATTTTATTTTTAAAATTTTCAATTTTGCTCATTTCTCCTTTGATTTTTAAAATTTCTACTCTAGTATTTAGTTGAGGATTTTGAAATTATTTTCTAGTTTTTTAATGGTATACTTATTTGCTGATTTGTTCTTTATCTCTATTATTAATGAAAGTTTAGAGATAAAAATTTTCCTCGAGTACTGTTTTGATTGCATCACATAAATATTGGTATATGGTCTCATTGTTCTCTATCTTGTTGAAATTTTGATTATTTCTATATTTTTTCTTTGACCTACCCATTCTTTAGGATTAAGTTATTTAGTTTCTAATTAAATTATTTTAATTATGTTCTTTATGTTTCAAGTAGATTTCTTTTGAATAGCATATTATTGGGATCTGGTTTCTAATCTATCTATTCTGGTATTCTGTTATATTTTATGGATGAGTTCATCTCATTCTCATTCATTATTCTCATTCTCATTCTCATCTCATTATTGCAAACTGTGTAGGGAACATCCAATTCTCTTGTACTTCTTTAAAATTGATTGTATGGCATGAGAGACACTGGCACAAGACCACCCAGCATGGTGTGCCATCATCAAAGATGATACTGCGTTTTTTGGGCAAAGCAGAATTGAATTAGTCAGAAAAAATGTGAGATGTACATTAGAGAATGTTCATAGGGACTATTTGTGTCTAAACATTCTGAGCTCGCATTAGTCTGACAGTCAGACACACTATGACTCTAATGTAGTTATGTCATTTTGGTTCTCTCTGAGAACAAAGGACAACAACCAATTTTCTTATACTTCCCCCCACACCTCCTTTTTTAAGAGTCTGTTTTGCTTCTGACTTTACCTTTCCCCAGTTTCCCACATTATCTCTTAACCCCTTTCTTTCTTTTTTTTTTAACCATTGGATAAGATATATTTTATATATCTAACTGGTATATGTGTATATGTGTGTGTGTGGTGGGGGGGGCAAAGGAAGAACAAGCAACCTTTAATGCTTCCGTACATTTTCTTTTCTTTTCTTTTCTTTTTTTAAATTTGTTGAGGCATTGGGGTTAAGTAACTTGCCCAGGGTCACACAGCTAGGAAGTGCTAGGTATCTGAGGTCAGTTTTGAATTCAGATCCTCCTGACTTCAGGGCTGGTGCTCTATCCACTGTACCATCTAGCTGCCCTTGTTCACTCTATTTTCTTAGCCCTCCCTCCCTGTAGTTTTTCTTGGACAAGACTGCTGATCTTTTCAACTTTGTCCTCAGTAAAAACTTCATATCTTCTCCCTTCTTTCTCTAGAAATTGCCCATCAGGCTTGTCTTGTTTCTGAACAGTCCATACTAGCTGTAGTGGGTTATGATCATAATCATGTTATATTGTTTGCTTTTAAAGTCTGTTTTTGTTGTTTTGTATTTTTACAATTCTTTATCTCCCCATGCCCTATTCCCTACCTTTCAAATCACCTTTTTTTCTAATTATTTGGATTGACTAGAATGTAAGTTGAGTGCCTAAGGTTAGAGCTAAATTGTGGTACCCTAAATGTCTTTTGACCCATTGAGAGCCTCTGAAGTCTCTTCACAATCTGGGCCCTTCCTACTATTGCAAAGTTCTTACATCCTCTTAATTCCCCTCTACACATTCTGTGATCCATTTCTACTGATTTACACCTTATCTCTACCTTTTCATTGGCTATTACCCTACATACCTGTAGTGTTTTTCCATCTCATTTTTGCCTGTGCTTATTTTAAGACTCAACTCAAATCTAACATCTTCTGTAAGAGGTCTTTTTGGTGCACCTAGCTGCTAGAACCTTATGATTATCTTCCATATAATCTATATCTATCTTATTTTGAATAGTTATATACATATTGCTCCTGTAAGAATGTGAGATCCTTAAGCGTAGTGATCTGTCTTTGTATACTAACATGTAGAATATACTAAATATTTAACACACATTTGTCAAATGTTTACTTTCAGAACGCAGTGACATGATCATATCTGTGCATTAGAAAATTCCTTTTGGAAACTATGTGAAGGATAGATGGAAGAAGGGAGAAGCAGATAATATAGGTGAGATTCAATCAAGGCCAGAATTAGTGTATCTTCTGAATTCTATATAAATGTCATTATGACATTTTCTGGATTTTGTCAATGAGTACATAAGCTAGATTCACAAAATTAAGTAGAGTGAATAGCTAATGTTGGTCACTTAGCCCATTTTTGGTGTATCTGATTAAATCACCAATTTTATACTTCATAGATTATACCTAGACTTCACACTTATATTCAACAACTAATATCTATGTTGGATTCCACTCGGTAAATGAACTAAAGATCATATCAATCTCCATTTGAATATAGAGAAATCTAGCTTTGCTGTTTTTTTTTTAATTTCTGAGAATTTTATTGGGTGGCCCCTCTTCCCTTTATCTTATTGTTTAGCTAGGAATTTGTATTAAAATAAAGCTATATTTATCCAAATGGATGCATGAGGCACCTTGATATCTGAGAACTATTTTCCTCAGAGAAGATGGGATTCTGTCCCATTTTCAAAGTGCATCATCTGGGAAACTTTTTTCCCCTGGAAAATGTCTCATAGTCAGTATTCAGTGATTAATGATAAAATGAGGTTCCCTTTGTGGTCTCCTTTTTAGATCAAGTATAGTATCAAGATGTCTGTGATCATTCTGTTATTAATTGGTGATGGTCACTCTATTAATCTGATAGTGTGAGAGTGACTTTTCCTCATTTTCTGCATTTTATCATGACATACACTTGAGCCTTTTTATTGTATAAGTAAAGGGAAACCTTTTTGCCCTTACTTCTATTTAGCCCGATCTGATTTTTAATTTTTATGCTACAATGATAGTCTTTCCTCAAATCTATCCAATTGGCTAAGATGACAGAAAAATATAATAATAAATTATGGAGGGGATGTGGGAAAACTTGAACACTAATGCATTGTTGTTGGAATTGTGAACTGATCCAACCATTCTGGAGGGTAATGTGGCTCTGTGCCCAAAGGACTATAAAACTGTGCATACCTTTTGATCTAACAGTGCCTCTACTGGGTCTGTATTACAAAGAGATCATAAAAGAGGAGAAGGAACCCTTTGTGAAAATGTTTGTAGCAACTCTTTTTGTGGTTACAAGGAATTGGAAATTGAATGGATGCCCATCAATTGAGGAATAACTGAATAAGTTATGGTATATGAATGCAACAGAATATTATTGTTCTATAAGAAATGATGAGCAGGGTGATTTCAGAAAAGCCTGGAAAGACTTACATGAATTGATGCTAAGTGAAGTGAGCTGAACCAAGAGAACATTGTACATAGGAACAAAATTATGTGATGGGCAACTGTAATGGATTTGGCTCTTCCCAATAATGTGGTCATTCAAGGCAATTCAAGGGAAAGCCAGAGAAGCTTTGAGAGACCAAGCAAGAATTAACAAAAATAGATCATAAAGAATGAAAAAGTAGAACAGAATGTAAAACATAAGAAAAATGACAGATCTGGAGAACAGATCAAGAAGTGAAAATATAAAATTAATTGGACAACCTGAAAATTGTGACCAAAAACGTTCTTTGATACAATAATGCAATAGTAATCCAAGAAAAATTGTCCTAGAGTGATAGAACATGAGGGGAAAGTAGAAATAGGAAACAAAAATCCATTGATCACCATCTCAACAAGATCTTTGTGGAAAACATATAGGAATATTATTGCCAAATTTCAAAAACCCCAGATCAAAAAGAAAATTTTGCAAAAAATAAGAAAAAAATTCAAATATACTGGAGCTACATTTAGAATTGCATAGGGCTTATCAGCAGCTGCAATAAAAGACCATAGATCCTGGAATCATATCTACTGAGAATCAAAAAAACTAGGCTTAAGGCCAAAAATATCATATCCAGCAAAATTGTCTATTATATTGAATTAGGAAAAAAATGGACATTCAGTGAACCTGAAGATTTTCAGGACTTTCTATTAACCACACCCAAACTTAATAGAAAATTTAACATATAAAAGCCAATATCAGATCAATTTCAAGGAACTCAACATGGACATATTGTTCATATTTTTTTTTGGTATGGGAAATGTGTACCATATATTTAAGATAGACATCAACAGTAAGATAGCTTAATAGAAAGATTGAGATAGACTTAAGGTAAAAATATAAATTAGGTTGGACAAATGAGGTGCATAGTAAGAATAGACACAGAGGCATTAAAAGGGGGAGGAGGGCTCATAGTTCTGAAAACCTACTCACTTTGGGAATGGGTTGAATAGGCAGCCCTACACATGTACCATGAAGGGTATAACATCTTCCAAAAATTTATAAAGAATAAAATGAAAAGGGTTGGGCAGATGGGGAAAGGGAAAAAGACAAAGGAGGGATCCATGCGTGGGAGGAGGTTAAGTAATAAACAGCAAGGCAGGTTAAGGTGCAGAATCAAAGCAAAGGGTCAGCAGGGATAGGAAAGGGGTGTGTGTGTGTGTGTATGTGCACACGTGATGGGGCATGTATGTCTATATATATATAAATAAAAAAGAAAAGAAAAGAAAATGCTATTTCTTGGAGGGTGGAAAGAAAAAAGGGGGAGGGAAATTTATATGGTAACTTTATTATATTTTTAAAAGGAATAGCAAGTTGTACATAATTTGCAATTTCACATAGTCATCTACTGTTAGGGAAATGTTAGTTTTATTTCTTAAGTTCCAAATAAAAGAAATACTTTTTTTAAAAGAAGAATTGATTGAGTTATAATTATATTGTAAGTACTGGAAAACAAAGAAAGAAAAAACATAATCCTACCTTCAAGGAACTAGATGCTACATAAAAGAAAAGTGACCCATAGAATATATGGAGTGGTTCCTGCAAACATGTAGCCAGACAATAACAGAAATCTGACTTTTACCAATAATGAAACCAGGATTCTTGAGCTGCTATTGACTAGTTGTACAACATTGACTACGTCATTTCACTTGTATGAACCTCAGTTTATGCATCAAGAAAAGAGGGGTTAGGACTTGATAGAATTGAAAGGGATTTATAAATTTAAGCCTAACCAGGAAGGGAACACTTGTTGAGAAAGTTCAGTATTAATTGCATCACCATGAAAACTCAATACCCTTTAGCTAGGCTATCATGATTGTACAATACCTTCATTCTTCCTTCTCCCCAGAGCCTAGGCTTATGTAAGCCCCAATGGGTATAAAATAGGAGAATTCCAGGTTCTCAATATATGTGACACTTCTCAGTTCATGATGATGAATTTTGTATTTTAATTCTAGAGGGAGTTACCAGAATTTACTGAGCAAGAGCAGAATATAGTCAGATTTGTAATTTAAGAATATTATTTTGAAAGTTTAGTGGATGATGGATTACTCAAGAAAGAGACTTCAGGCAAGGACACCAATTAGGGATAACTAAATTTCTCTGAACCCCAGTCTGTAAACCATCTGTAAAATAAAGAGATTGAACTTAATTTCTAAATTTCTATTCCTAAATCTGATTATTTTGCATTATTAGGAACAGTTTGTTTTTGTTTGCTTTATTCAGAACTGTGGTTTCATTAGTATAGGAATTCCAAGTGAGGAGACTACCTCAACTAATGTATAGTATCAACTCTTCTGAAATTTATAGTCTCAGAAGGAAAGAGAAGAATAATCATTTGCATAGTGCTTTTGATGTGCCAGTTACTCTGTTAGTCACCTATAGATATTACCTCATTTGAGCTATGAAATAGATAATGTTATTATTTCCATGTTACTGTTGAGGGAGTGGTTGAATGACTTGCTAGTAATTGTTTGAAGTTGGATTTGAAATCCAGATCTTGACTCTATATCCAGTTCTATTCAATGCATCTCTTGGCTGTCTGGGACACTGAGAGGTTCAATTGACCAAGATCACAGGACTTCTAGGTGTTAGCTGTGAGGATTGAACCCATCTTTCTGAATCTAAAGCAAACTCTCCTATGTTACCCAGTTTTATAACACTGCTTAGGGTGAGTAATTAAAGAAAATGCTACTTTTTGCTGTTCTTCACACATTAACCCTCCACATCTTATCTTTGGGGATTTTTACTGGCTGTGCCCCATGCCTAAGCCTTTCTCATCTGCCTTAATCTCAGTATCTTCCTTTTGAGACTACCAGTTAATTTTGTATATATCTTATATATTTTTGTATATAGTTGTTTGACATTAGAATGTGAGCTTCTTCATAGCAGAATCTGTCTTTTACCTTTATTTGTAATAAATGCTTGTGGCCTTGAATTGACTTGGCCAAGTAAAATTTCTGTTCTCTTCAAAGATGCATTTGAACCAGATTATATGGTAGTTACTATATTTCTGTGGTCTGTAAAGTGTTTTACCTGCTCCAGCACCATGTTGTTATGACTTCAGTCTTACCCAACATTAATACTTCCCTTCCTTTTCACATTTCCCTCACACATCATATAGCTCTAATGCACTTATCATGCAGTCATGTATATTATGGTTATCTGCTTGGCCATTCCCTTGCTTAAATGAGCATTTCATAATGCTAGGAGTGGTAACTGACCTAAAATATACAAACCACCCATGCAGTAGTATCTTGTACAATGAGTGCATTGCACTCTGCAGGTTCTTAATATGTCTTTACATATTTATTAATCAAATGAATGAATGTGTAAAATGAGGGAAAAGAACCCCACTGATTAGTATGTTCTTTTCAATCTCATGTCTGTTATTGAGTTATTGAACTTGACCCAAATGACCTCTACTCAGTCTAATGAGCCTTAAAATTTATGCTCATGACATACATAATCTTGGATCTACTGTCTTATAGGTGTCTGATCAGGTTGAAGAATGAAAGGATTTGAGAGATAAAGAGGAGGAAAAAAAAAGAAGAAAAAGATCAGGCTATCAAGAATTCTAAGTCATTATTCATGAGCAGTTAATCAAAAATCAATGACTTAGGAACAATATGTCTAATTCTCTGCAGCTAAAATGAGGCAACACTATTGTGCTGCCTCAATGAAATAGAACACATTTTCAATGTGTTTTTGCTTATGGGATGGCAGGCTCTTGGCACACAAAATTATGGTACTTTTATATTAGTCTAGTGAAGGTGATACTAAAGATTCAGCTCTTTGAAGCTCAGTATCTTCCTGTGGACTTGAGTTGAATGAGGAATAGATTTGTTTTCAGCAATATATTTTCAAAGTTATCTAGAGGATGCTATCTTAAATTTTAAAAAACCAAAACAATAACAACAACATAATGACGCTCCACCCCTCTCAAAAAAACAAAAACAAAAACAGCCACTCAGGTGCTGTTAATTTAATAATTCATTTAGTAATTACCTCTTGGGAGACACTGAGGTTTTGTGGTAACGAAAAGATAGAGGAAAATTCAGAAATTTGTTGTGGTTGGCAGATATAGGAAATAAAAAAGGATTGTGAATAAGATGGCAGGGCAGGCAATTGTTTGGTATACTTTGCTTATCTTTTGTTCTTGCTCAACTTTTTTTTTTCATGACAATCAAGGAAGGTGCTGATAGGCAGGTAGACTTGGTAGCTTTGACATCTACACAGCTCCTGTGGAAATCTTTTGTGCAGAGTCCCCAAAACGTGTGTTGGGAACACAAGACCTTTATTAGGGATGTAACAAGAATTCAAGGGAATTTCCTAACTCTACTTCATACATTTTTTTCTTGGGGGGATGCAGCATACACATCAAATTAGTATCAAAAATTGTCAAAAGAATAAAATAAATCTCAATGGCAGGGCATTCCAGCTGTGCTTTGTTGATTGTGGCTAATTGTACCAGCTCCTAGCCTTAGATATAAAATAAAAGAATTGTTAATCTACCCTTATTAGTGTAGAGTCTTTTTAGGGCGAAGTTTTTTAGTCACTGCCCTCTTTCAGAGAACTGATAGCCCCCCCCCAAAAAAATGATCCTGAAAAGCAGAAACTCAGAAGATGGTAGTAAAGTAAAGTTTGGCAATCATAGCATCAGCAAGCTGAGAAGAGATGAGGTGTATTTAGTAGAAAGGAGCGGTGTGGTACCTTATGCAGAAACAAGATACCTGGCAATTGCTGGGTATGACCTGCCAACCTGCCAACTGGTGAATTGAATGGTAAAAAGAACTCATGCACCTTCAAACTTTGAACAATAGAGTAAGATCAACAATGTTTTATTGAATTGAATTCTTTGCTGATAAATGCTGGCAATAATGAATCTCATAAATGGCTACTGATTCTTCCATTGGTTTCTATCTTCTGATAATCACCAACCTTATTTTTTGGCTCCCAGACAAGACACAAAGATGAGATCCTATATGTAGGATGATATGTGAAGATACTAAGCAAGTCAGTTAATCTTTCTGAGTTTCAGTTCACATCTGTAATTTGAGGGGTTTGGATTTACTTTTTACATCTTTATTTTTTGAGTGCTTTAGGTCAATTTATACATTTTCTTACATTAACTTTACTTTTTTCCTCCCTCCCAACAGAGAACAGTGTGAAGGAAAATACTGTGAAGTACATGGAAATACTGGAAGATAAATTGCACAGGTGAGAATAATACACAGAAAAAATTCCATTAATGAATTCAATTAGTCAAACTTTTAAAAATGCTTGCAATGTGCCGGGCACTGAACTAAGTACTGGGGACACAAAAGGAGGCAAAAAACAATCCCTGAACTGAAGAAACTCTCAATCTATAACAGGTAAACACATATGTAAAGAGCAAGCTATATTCAGCATAAACAGAAAATAATTAATGAAGAGAAGGCACTGGAATTAGGAAGAGCTAAGGAAAGTTTCCTGGGATTTTAGTTGGGACATAAAGGAAGCAGGTAGGTCACTTGGAGTAGAAGAGGTCAAGAACATTCTCCACATGGGAGATAGCTAGAGAGAATGTCTACAGTTGAGAGATGGAGTGTTTTGTTTGTGGGACAGTCACCTGTTCCACAAATATGAAAAAATTGAAAAGATAGGAAAAGGTTAGATTTTGAAGGGCTTCCCAAATAGTTTCCTTATAGTAGAATTTGTTTAAAATTAATGATACAAAAAAATTAAATAATTAAAATAATAAAAATAATAAAATAAAATAATAAAATAAAATAAAATTAATGATACCCTTATGATGCCAATCCAGGTTTGGGGAGTCTTGAAAACATAATACAATATAGTCTCTTTCTATAATAAGTAAGCAAGCTATCAGATGGGCTTAGAATATATTGGGAGAACAAGTATCATGTATACTTATTTCCCCATCCCCTTTTTACTCCTTTATTTTTTTGGGAAGAACCCAAATTTTGGGGGTAGAAAAATTCAACATAGATTTCATGTTTCAGAGTAAGAAGGAAAATCTTGTTGATGTTGCTAAAATTTGAATTTGTATCTCAATCTGCTTTCCTTTCACTGTCATGGATGAGGGAGTCCTGTGGATTTTAAGCCAGTTCATGCATGTTTTGGAACAATGAAAAAATGCACATCATAGGTTCTGTTTTGAATCCTAAATCAAAACCAGCATGAAAATTCCTGGTTCATTTTTTTTTGCCTTCAGTAGGAATGCATATTTGAAAAATGTACATGATGTTATAGCATATCAAGAAATTTTCAGTTCCTGAAGACATGTCCTTTAAAAAAAGCAACCAAATAAATCACAGCTACTAAGATCTGCTCCTAATTAAGAAAGCAAGTTCTGAAACATAGTAACGACCTTCTTCCTAGGTAGCTATTTATTTTTATGGAGACAGTTTTGCTACTATTTTGGAAATTGTTAAATAACCTACTAGTAGACTATTTCTCAAAGCATTGCCTACTAAAATAGACACAATGGCACAAGGGACATCTTTTCCTTAAGAGTTTGTAAGAGGAGAGATCAGATTCCTCAGCTGTATTCTGAAATCTTAATAAGGTCATATTTGTTTCTAACAGTGTGCAAGCAACCTTTTTTTTTTTTTTAATCATTGACTTACCATTTGCTTCCACATGAGAAACTTTGGGTACCAGGAAGATGGGAGAAACTAGAATCAGTATAGCATTGATACAGCAAAAAGTATGTGAGAAGTGTATCCCACTTCTAGCACCTATGCTAAGGTAAAGTGCCCTAGAATAATGTTGACTTATCTCCTTCCCCAGTTTGGAGATACCGAGACAAAATATTTTCCTGGTTGTCTTCTTTTGGTCATTTTCCTGAAAGCTTCTGTATCCCTCTGCAACTTTTTCAGAATTAGGGGGGAAAATGCCACACACATGCCAGGATTGATTTTCCTACTAGATTTAGTGGTATATCAATCTTTCTTCCTTATTTCCAAAATTAACCAAAGCATGATTTACCTGACATTCAAATACACATATATGTTTATGTACATGAAAAGAGAGATGTGTATCAACAAAATTATGCTATTTAAGCAGGAGTCTTTTCTTTTGATATCTTCTTAGTAATTGCTAGTAAACTAATGATAATTACTAGGTATTAGAAACAATTTTCTAGAACTAATTTTCTCTTAAATTATTTGAGTTAAGTTAGAGATTTTGGATTATTTCTAGTTGATTGCTCATGTGTAATTTTTTTCAGTATTTTTTTTCACAATTTTCAGCAATTTCACCATTTTTATTCATCAACCAAGGGCAGAAATAGCATATTTATCAAATTTGGGACACATAATTAACTAAATGTTATAGGATCTTAAGGGCAGCTAAGTAGATAGATCTCTGGTCCTATAGTCAGGTAGATTTCAGTTCAAATGCAGTCAACAATGGTTAACAAAGAGCTTAGCCCCTTAAATCTTGGGAAATTGGATTCTAGACATTCAAATTTTTTGGCTTATTGATCCAATGTGGGCTGACAATCTAAATTTTATATTCATAATCTCAAGCAATTTCTGTGGAAAAGAAGAGTTGTAGCCTAGGTGATAGTTGGGCTTGAGAACTAGTTGAAGGCCAGAAGCAAAGATTAGAAATTCATGATTCAATTTCACTTTAAAAATACTTCATTATTGCCTTTTGTTTTTAGGTTTTCATTACATTATCCATACATAATCCCTTTTCCCACTGAACCTTCCCTTGTAACAAAAAAAATTAAATAAAATCAACATGGCCATCAATATAGTGGTTACATTTAATAACATACTGAACTTCAAATTCATAGCCATCCATGCTTTACTGAGAAAATAGAGATATATTGTTTCATCTTGTCATCTTTTGGAATATCTCTAGTTGATTGACCATGTGCAATTTTTTCAGTATCTTTTTCTCACAATTTTCACCAATTTCATCATTTTCATTCATCAATGAAGGGCAGAAGCAGCATATTTATCAAATTTATCATGTAACTAGCATAGGATCTTAAGGGTAGCTAAGTATGTAGATCTCTGGGCCCAGAGTCAGGTAGATTTCAAATCCAGTTTCAAATATTTGCTAACTATATGATTCTGGGTAAATAATTTAACTTCTATTTGTCTCAGTCTTTTCATCTGTTGAATGGGAATAATTATTAAATATATCACTGTAGGTTGTTCTGTGAATCAAATGAGATAATAATTGTCAGGTACTTAGTATAGTGCCTGAAACATTTTGAGTGCTATATAAGTGTTAAGATATTATTATGTTCACAAATTAGTATGTGAGGTTAAGTCTAACAAGATTTTTAATAGGAATAAAGGTTACATTTCAGTTAAAACAAATTTCACAAGCAAGTGATGGGTTAGCAGTGGCCTGAAAAATTTTGATGAATTTAGTACAAATTCACTGAGTCACCTATTTAATGTGGCAGTACAAAAGCTCATACACTCATAAATTACAGTCAGAATTATAATATCCAGGATGACAAAGAGTAGTTCTAGGGTACTCTATTCTGATCTGGTTATCTATGGCTAATTTATAGAGGTGTCTCATTTTTAACAACGAAATGGAAATTTTCTAAGTGAAAGTGACTAGAGCAGAGATCCATTGAAAGAATTAGGGAAATTTAGCCTGAAAAGATTTAGAACAGTGAAGGATATGATAGCCCTGTGTAAGTGTTTTAAGGGTTAGCATGTGGAAGGTTTGCTCAACTTTGTCCAGTGGTACAAGCAAAAAGGAAATGTATTTGGGTTTACTGTCAGAAAATTTTTTTCCAATGATTTGAGCCATCCAAAAGTCAAATAGACTGTCTCAGTAGGTTTTGCACATCCCCTGTTAAAAAACAGATAAGCCAGTTGAAATAAAGATGCATTGTTTTTCATCTTAAAAATTAGTTTAAAAATCCATGAGGAAATAGAATAAAACTCAAGCTATCCCTTTTTAAGGGAAATTAGGTTTGGAAATCACAAGCTGAGAATATTTGTGAACTGAATGGACTCTTCTCTCCCTAAGATTTAGCAGAAGAACCTCTCATGAGCTAGTGTCTAGGAGCCAGAGTTAGATTTAAAATCATTTGCTATTTTGAAAACAAACAAACCAATTCATATGAGGTGACATTAAAATTTTTGTCCTTATTTTGAAGTGCTTAAAGCTATGCAAAAATAGATGGCCAGGATGGCAGGACAAAAATGAAATCTGCTTGAAGTCCTTACTTAGTGCTTTATAGGAAAGGAATTTTATGAATAGACTGATTGATCAATATATAGGTCAGTTGATAGAACCTTTATTAAGTACTTAGTGTATTGAAGACGCTATTCTAAGCACTGGAAAAGAAACATGAGAAAAAAAAAAGACAAATTGGATTTAAGTGAAGGAGCGCGGTGCAATGTCATCAGCCTCACTTTCTCCTCCAGAGCTATCTGGATCCAGTGGCCAGATGTGGATCAGGATGAGTGCAGATGGCTCTAGATGTAGTGGGAGCTCCTGACCTTTTTCAAGCTAAGGTCTTTAGCAGGTCTTAGTTTGACGAAGCTATACCCATTCATGATTAAGGCTAGATAAGAAATGAAGCAGAGAATGGCCTCTAAAATATTCAATCTGGCACTACTACATACCTCAGATTGGCTAAGATGACAGGAAAAGATAATGACAAATGTTGGAGGGGATATGGGAAATTTGGGACACCAATACATTGTTGATGGAATTGTGAACGGATCCAGCCATTCTGGAGAGCAATTTGGAACCATGCTCAAAAAAGTTATCAAACTGCATATCCTTTGAGGAGAAAATTTGGAACGCAAGATCTTGCAAGGATCAATGTTGAAAAATTATCCCTGCATATGTTTTGAAAATAAAAAGCTTTAATTAAAAAAAGAGATACCTCATGTGAAAAAAATTTAAAAAAGAAAGGGAGGGAGAAAAAAAAATTGGAACTCAAAATTTTACAAAAATAAAGAAACTATTAAAATAAAAGTTTAAAAAATTGAAAAAACACAATAGCAAAGTGACAATAGGATGCTTCAATATGTATTCAGATTCCATAGTTATTTCTCTAGATATGGATAGTATATTGTATCATGAGTCTTTTGGAACTTCTTAGATCTTTGTATTTCTGAGAAGTGCAAAGTCTATGAAATTTGATGATCTGTACAGTGTTACTGTATATAGAGTTCTTGCTCTGCTTACTTCAAAAAAAAAATCGGTCTGGGAGGAGAAGATACAAGATTATGTTTTAAAGAAGGAAAACCATATGTAAAAGAGAACTGAAAGAATACAGGGCATGGAGGTGAGGGAAAGAGAGTCAAGTTGGGAGACTAGGCTGCTGAGCCACAACGTGGCTAAAGTGGATATATGCTCAAATAGAGGTTCCTCATGCCCTCATATATAAAATCCCATATCTCATCAGGTGGAATTGGCTTAATGTTAAATAAAGGACACAGTGGACATTTATTTCATTGATATGACTTATATAAACAGCCAATCTGCATATTTCAGGGCCAAAGACTGACCCCTAGAATTTATTCACAATGGGATTTGCTTTGGGGTATCAGGAGTCATGGGAAGGTTCCCTAAATGTGCTTCTCCTTTTCTCTAATTTAATATCTGGGTTTTTACCTAAGGAGAGGTCTCATTTGTGTTTGTTATCATTTCCATATGTTCCAGGCTGCCTGTTCTTTAGCAAGCCATCAGAAAAAAAGGTTAGGTGAGGAGAGCAGCTGGAAGGCCTTTTTCTGTGCAGCCTTCCAGAGTCAGTGTCTAAATCTTGCCCTATGAAACATAGAGAGTGGCCTGCCAAGGAGGCAGAAGCTGAGCCTGCATGAAGTGATGGGGTATCCTGTAGTCTGTTTTCCTTGCTCTCTAATCTTACTGGTATACAACTGAGCCAGGAAAGTTACAGTGGAGGCTCTGGTCCTTCATTTTCTTTGAGGCTTAAAGTCATCAAAACTTTAAATTTAAATTTCTTGGCCCTCATAATCAAACCTGGTTTTATCTTCATTAAGTCTACAATTCATAGAGACATTTCTTAGGTTCATAGATGGGTTGAGTTTTGCTACAGATTTTATTTCCAACCTGTCAAAAGTATCTGGGAGAAAATTAATTATTATCAAATACTAGATCCTATGTCTTCAGGCATTGGTGGGTCAAGTCTCTTCTGCTGTGGCAGATGTTTTCATATATTCAAACATACATACATACACATGTACATATGATACACTTCTTTTTCTCTCCCTCTTTCTTTCCATTTCTCCATAGTATTTCCATTTGCTTTCTGATAGCATAGCTTACTTACAAAATACACATTTGAATTTAATCCATATTATCATGAAGCTATTAAATACTAGGTCAGAAGTACTTTTAATGTCATAAAGATAATGAAGATTTTAAAAATCTTACTAGAAATTTACTTGAGATCTTAGAAATTAATTTTTATGTTGTTGATAAGATATAAAATAGGTAAAGGGGTCATTAGGGTTTCTGGCCAGGCTTTTTTTTTTATTAGTAGTAATGGCAGCTCCTTTTTAGGAGCTAGAAGTTGCAGTGGGCATAATTATATATATACAAATGACATTTCCCAAACAGGGAAAGGATATTATATGGTATCACATATATATCCCTCTTCCTCTCGTGACATTCTGTCTTCATTTTAAATTTTAAAGAAGGAACCCCCAAAAGTGCTATGAGAAACCTGAAGAGAATGAGGAAATTTTTAGCTGGAAGGCAGGAGGAAGAATCAGGGAAAGTAGCCTATAGGATGCAGCATGTGATTGGGACTTAAAAGGAAGAATGGGACTAAAACAGATGGAGATCATTCCAAAAAGAGCAGATGGCATGAGCACAGAGATAGAAGAGGGCAGGACAATAATACAGATGGTGAGTAATTCAATTTGACAAGAAGGAGAATAGTATAAAATAAGACTAAAAATAAGATTGGGACTAGATTGTTGATAGCCTTGAATGCCAGGATTAAGAGTTTAGGCTATTTTCAATAAGCACATTGTAGACTCACTAAAGGTTTTTGAGTGATGTGATCAGAGTAACATGTTAGGACAACAATTCAGGCAGTGATTTATAAAGAGTATAGAAAGTAGACTAGAGGATTTGGAGGCTATTTTAAGAGAGAAGAGATAAGAGCTTAAACTTGGGTGGTTTATAATAAAAGTGAACTGTGAAAGGAAAAAAAGTGGCTATGATTAGAGAAGACAGATGAGAGTATAGGAAGGAGTGAAGAAAAAAATGAGACTGGTACCCTGGGATATGTGTTAAGATCTTCAAACAGAAATTAATGCCCTATAATCATTTGTGAGGTTTTTTTTTAAACATGACAGCTAAAGGCATCAGAAAATTCTTATTCTAGTTTTGTTGCTACTAATCATCACCAATTGGGGCTTGCAATGGATTTTGAACTTTTGACTCAATTCACAGTCAAGGCTTAGAAATGAGTGAGATCCTCAAAGATCCTAGACATGATTAAATAAAGGATAGAGAGATTACAAAATTTCTTATATTCTTACTTCAGCCATTTTCATCACACATTAGAATAAATCATGGAGTTCCTGAGATTAGAGCATGGTTTCCCAGGTTCAAGAGGCAGCCCTCTTGAGGTTTAAAGATTAAAGAAGATTATGTATTCAGGCCCCAATTGCAACTGGCATAAAAGCAAAGGAGAGTTTGTGAAAGAGAAGGAAAAAAGGAGGGGGGTACATAGCAGAACCTTGGCCACACAGAACCATTTACATCAGGACAAGTCTCAGGATTATTTGAGTTGGGTCATTCCCCAAAAGAAGGGTCAAACAGAGAGATTCTTGTAGGGGAAAAAGGGAGTGGGCCCAGTGACCTTAGGCTCAACTAATTTGCATATTCATTTTATTTCAGCCTCCCCTAATTTAGTTTTTATCAGGCCTTATGGTTTACACATGTAATCTCTGCTCCTGGGAAGACTGAGGTTGATGGATTGCTTGTCTTTGGCAATTCTTAACTGCAGATTGCTTAGCTAATATGGTGAGACTTCTTTTCTGAGAAGGTAGAGGGCAAGTCTAGATTGGAAAATGGAGTAGGTCAAAGCTTCTATACTAATTATGGTGGAATCTAGCCTATGATTAGCCATTGTAAATCTATCCTAAACAGGATAAAAAGTCCCAGTCTTTAGAAAACAAAAACAAACAAACAAACAAACCCCAAAACACTCTCTCCCTTGATATGTAGAAATTGTTTGATTTATCTCATCCCTAGCATGTTTTGGACATCTTACCCCTTTTCCAGAAAATCACTGCCAGATGAATCTTCCCCAAAACAATTTCATCAAATTTTGTCTTTATTTAAAAACCTTCAAGGACTCTCTATTTTTTTGCTGGACAAATTATAGACCCTTGTCATTAAAAACTTCCATGATCTGACTTAAAACTACATTTCTAACATTATTGCCCACTATCCTGTTAGTCTGAGTTCCTGTCCCACGTCACCAACTATCTAGAGAATACTTGAAACTGTATACCCCATAAGAATTTCAAACTAAACATGGCCCAAAGAGAATTCCTTAATTCCTTCCCCATATTTCCAAATGTCCCTATTTCTAAAGGGAGCCATTCATCCAAGTGCCCAGTTAAGCAAGCTTGGAGTCATCCTTGACTCTTTGCTCTCTGATTCCTGCTTCCTTGCACTCTTATCAAATCATTTGACAGGTTTGTTGATTCTATCTCCAAAGAACCTCTCACATATCCATTCCTTTCACTCTACTCATATAACCACTACTCTAACTCAGTTTCTATTTCCTGGACTATTGCAATAGCCTCCTAAATGGTTTTCTTGATTTGTCTCTGCTTTTTCCAATCCATCTTCCTCTACACAGCTGGTTTTCCTAAGCCATGGGTCTAACCATATCATCTCCTTATGCAACAAACTTTAATTTGTTGAAAATAAAATACAAATTCCTCTTGCTACTTAACAATTGGGATCTAGATTAAATTTGTATACTTATGCATTATTCTCCTTCAATTATTCTATAGTTCAAGTAAACTAACATCCTTTCTGTAATTTGCATATGGCATTCTATCCTCTGTATCTTTTCCTTTACAAGGTATCTCTATTTCTGGAATAAATTTTCCTCACCTTTGCTGTTTAGATTTCCAAATATCACTTCAAAATCCATTTCCTTCATGAGGGTTTCTTTGACTTGTCACCTTTACATTAAATACATTTATTTCACATATGCTTAATATATACATGCTTTCCCACCAATAGAATATTTCTTGAAATCAGGATCTACTTTTTTGCATAGTATACCTTCCAAGTCACATTGCATTGGAAAGTGCTTTACAAAATAATAGTCTTTGTCTGAAAGAAACTTACATTCTGTTGATAGTATGAAGAATTACCCCTTCCCTGGGAATGCTAAATATAATCCTGAGGGTTTATGGTTTATGCTATGATGCTCCTGAACCCTATCAAGAGGGTCCTTCAATTTCAAAGTAGATATTGATATCAATCAGCTTCTAGAAAAGAATATTACTGAGAAGGTAGAGAAAAATAATAATTATACATTTCCCCCATCTTGGAGGCAAACTCTTCCTTTGCACAAGAATACTAGGTGTCTAATAAAAAAACAAAACCAAAAACAAACAACTTATAATATGATGGCATTCATAGGGCTTAAGGGATACCCACTTCCTCCTATCTCTAGAAATTCTTTTCTCATTATAGAATATTATCCTGTAGGTATGGCTGTATGCTGGACTCTGAGTGCTTTTTTAAAATCCTTAGCCAGTATTACTCTCAGTCATAAGAGATTCTTCTTCATCCTTGGGGAATTACCAATCATTTCCTTCTGCAGGCACTTCTTTACTGATATCTACTAATCAGCTTGCTAGTGGGACTTCTCCTGATGACTTCATGGACCACCTGAACTCTGGGAACTCACAAAAGAAAGAGAGGTGACAGATGGAGGGTGGGGTGGATAAGGAAGCAACTAACTCTCCCTCTCTTCACTCTTTCTTTTCCCAAATAGAAAAACAAACAGCAGCTCAAAGCAAACTTCATCACTTGAAGGTCTCCAGGAAAGCAAGAGAGAGATCATTTGTTCTAACCTTTTGCATGTACACAGTTCTGGCTCAGCCTCTCCTGAGTCATCATTCCTTCTGCCTCTAGATCAAAATAGAAAGATTTTTGGCCTCAGGACTCCAACCTCTCAATCACTCATAATTGGAAACTGCCTACCCAAAGTTTCATGTGTTGGATTGGAACCAAACAAAGAATACCTGGCACATTTTCTGTCTAACCCACCATGAAGGGCAAATTCAAGTATTCTCGAAGGACCTAGCTCTTATTGGCCAGTCTGCTCTCCCATTACATTTACATCTCTAATGCTTCCCTACCACTTGGCATATAGAAAATGAAGAAATAAAAATGCTTATCAATTGATTCATTTATGAAACTACAAAAGTATATTTTATTTTACTAGAGTTTACTGGCTTTTCTTTATCTGTATGTTTTCTCATGCTCTTCCAGGGACGCCATCCACTTTCATCTTGGCCTATTGTCTTTCCCATATGTGGAAATTGCTCACATAACTAAGTACTTTTCTCAAAATAACCTAGCTAGACAGGTATTTAAATAATAATGATGTACAAATCATTTAATTCTTCTAATCTATTTTCTGGTGTACAAAATGGAGATTTAATAGATATGCTATCTACTTTATAAGCTTGTTGGAAGGAAAATAGTTTTAAACCTTAAAGTAAGTGTGTTGTTATTGTTATCATCCCTATTTAATATGTTAAAATGGAGGTTTAGAGTGGCAAAAGGTAGATAATGTTAATAACAATCTACATTTACATCGCTTTAAGCTTTGGAAAATACTTTATATATATATATATATATATATATATATATACACACATACACACACACACATATATGTACTTGCTATTTGTAACAACATTATAAGGAAGGTTCTAATATTATCCTCATTTTATAGAAGAGGGAATTGAGGAAATGACTTGTGCAGAGTTATTCAGCTAGTAAGTGTCTGAAATTAAATTTGAACCAGGTCTTCCTTACTCCAAATACAATGTCTTATGACCTGAATGCAAGTATTGTGTTCTTTATGATACATCCTGTCCTCCTGCCTGTCACTACTATTCAAATTGTTCCCATCCTTCAAAACTCAGTTTAAATCTTTATGTCTCTGAATCCTTCTCTCATCTGGATTCAAATCCCACTTCTGTCACATGCTAATTGTATGACCATTAACAAGTTATTTAATCACCCAGGATTTCTGTTATCCAGTCAAGAGTGGTCTTTCCTTCCTCAGAATTTCTATATGTAACAAATCCATCCCCAGTTTGAAACAACTACTTAGCTTTGGTCTTTAGATGCGAAAATACAAATGAGATATCCCCTAATGTAGAACTGACTTAGATACTAACTATGTGAACCTGGATTAAGTAATTTATTCTCTGTCAACCCCCAGGTTCCTTAGTCATAAAATGTAAATAATATTAGCAGGGTTATTGTGAAAAAATCATATGAGATGATGAAAAATGTTATCTACCTTGAGAGAGAGAGAGAACTGACATGAGTGCAAAATGAAGCATCTTTTTTTTCTACTTTATTTTTCTTGCTTTTTTTTGCAACATAATCACTGTGGAAATGTTTTGCATGACTTCACATGTATAATAGGAATCATATTGTTTGCCTTCTCAATGAGTGGGATAGAGTTTGGAGGGAGGGAGAGAATTTAAAAATGAAAAAATGTTAAAATATATAAATACTATGAAAATGAGATAATTTGGGAAGCTAAGGACTTGGGGAAGACCTGAATTCAAATCCAGCCTCCTCAGGCACTTACTCTATGTAGAACAGAACAAATCAAATAACCTTTTTCAGCTTCAGTTTCCTTAACTGTAAAAATGGAATAATAATAGCACCTACCTTATAGGATTGTTATGAGGATCATAGGAGTTGGATTTGTAATTTGCTTAACACAGTTATGGTAGATAATAAATAAATCACCTTCTCTTCTCCTCACACCCAATCCAAGATGCCCTCAAAGACTATTGCTAGATAAACTGATATCCTTGTGAAGAGATGCTATTAATATGTCATGAGCAGAATGTAGAATTTGGATTGATTTTTTGGTCCCTGTCGTTTCCTCTGTTTCTTACTTGGTTCCCTTCCTCTACCTCAAAAACATCAAAACACTTTGGAAACAACACAGTGGGCAGTGTGTCTTTATACAAGCATTGTTCCAAATTCTGAAGATAAAACTATCAGCAAAAATATAGTTCCTGCTCTCAAGGAGCTTATAGTTCAAGAAGGGAAGTCATTATATAAAAGAGAGCTCAAGAGGTTGAGGAGGAAAGGGTGATTAAAATAACTTACATAGGCATTGAGATAATATTAAGATGTTATCTCAATAATATTGAGGTAATATTGTGAGAAAATTAAATATGAAATGACATTATAATTAGTAATAATTTTGTAGTGCTATATTTTCCTAATTTATCTTCAGATCCTTGAGTGATTTAATATTCCTTTACTCAGAAGCTATTTTCCCTAAAATGTTCAAATTATGTATCATTCAAAAACTAAGTGTAGCTGCTTAGAGGGAAAAAAAAAACAAAGTTATCTTTATTTTTAGCCCTGAATTTTGCCCAAAATTTCCCTTTCCAAAAGCTTTTCCTTTAGGGTAAAAAGAGACAAGAAAATTTCTGTTTCGCATATCTTGTTCTTAATATATTGGAGAAAGAGAGAAAAAGAAGGAGGAGGAGGGAAGGAGGGGAAAAGGGAGAGAATAAGAAAAGAAGGAAGGAATGGAGAAAGAAGGGAAGCAGAAAAAAAGAAAGAAGAAACTTCCTTCTAAGAGTTATTACCAATGCAATTTACAGCACTTAGAACCTTCCTCATGCATAATCCAAAAGACACACACACACACACACACACACACACACACACACACACCTTTCCTTTTATTACTTCAAATTAAAATGCATCTAAGTTGTCCAAAAGAATTGATTCTCATACTTGATTCCCTTTTCTTTTCATAAATAGATCTTAAGTCCAAATGGTGATTTGTTTTAAGTACCTATGACTGATCTATTCCTTTTTTTTTGGGGGGGTCAAGAAAATATCTACTTTATTTTTATTTTTTTATTAAAGCTTTTTATTTGCATAACATATGTATGGGTAGTTCCTCAACATTGATCCTTACAAAGCTTTCTGTTACAAATTTCCCCCCCTAGTCCCCTCCCCTTCCCTAGATGGCAGGAAGTCCACTACATGTTAATTATATTAAAATACTTGATAAGTCATACAGAATCTCAAAAGAGAGCTGGAGGATAAATGGGAAAATAAATTTAAGTCAGTGCAAGAAGCCCTCCAAAAGAGATATGATAAAGACACCAATTTATTGAAAAATAAAATTAGTGAAGTGGAAAAAGAGTGCAATGAACAAATTGGCCAGTTACAAAAGGAGCTTAAAAAGGTAACTGAAGAAAACAACACTTTAAAAATAAGAATTGAACAAATTCAAGTGAATGACTCAATAAGACTTCAAGAATCAGTCAAACAAAAACAAAAAAATGAAAAATTAGAAGAAAATATGAAATATCTCCTAGGAAAAACAACTGACTTGGAAAATAGATCTAGGAGAGACAATCTAAGGATTATTGGACTTCCTGAAAGTCATGATGAAAAAAAGAATCTAAACACTATCTTCCAGGAAATCCTGAAAGAAAACTGCCCTGAGATTGTAGAATCAGAAGGCAAAATCACCATTGAAAGAATTCACCGATCACCTCCTGAAAGAGACCCCAAAATTAAAACCCCAAGGAATATCATGGCTAAATTTCAGGACTATAGCACCAAGGAAAAGATTCTGCTAGCAGCTAGAAACAATTCAAATATCAAGGATCAATAATTAGAATCACACACGATCTGTCAGCCTCCACATTGAAGGATCGAAGGGCCTGGAACCAGATATTCCGAAGGGCAAAGGAACTTGGATTACAGCCAAGAATAACCTATCCAGCTAGAACGAGCATTATCCTCCAGGGAAGAAGATGGTCATTCAATGATATAAGTGAATTTCACCTATTTCTAATGAAAAGACCAGATCTGAACAAAAAATTCGACATCCAAACACAGAACTCAAAAGATGCATAAAAAGGTAAAAAGGAAAGGACTCTTGAGACCTTTATTTTTACTAGGGGGATACTTAAAGTTTGGGGGTATAATTAACTAGATATTACTTCGATAATATGAAAAAGAGAACTAGAGGGGGAAAGGTTGTCATACTGGGGAAAAGAGTGAAAAAGTGGTAAAATAAGATCTAAAAAAATACTTGGTAAGTCGAATATATGTATACATATTTCCATACTTATTTTGCTGTGCAAGAACAATCGTATCTACATGAACAAAAAATATCTGAGAAAGGAAACCCAACGCAAGCAAACATCGATAGAGATCATGAAAATGATATGTTGTGGTCCACATTTCATATCCCTCTCTATGGGTGTATATGGTTTTCTTCACTGAACAATTGGAAGTGGTTTGAAACATTTCATTGTTGAAGAGAGTCATGTCCATCAGAATTGATCATCACATAATATTGTTGTTGCTGTGTATATTGATCTCTTCTGCTTGTTTCATTCAGCATCAGTTCATGCAAGTCTCTCCAGGCCTCTCTGAAATCATCCTGCTGGTCATTTCTCACAGAACAATAATATTCCATAACATTCATATACCATAATTTATTCAGCCACTCTCCAATTGATGGGCATCCACTCAGTTTCCAGTTTCTAGCCACTACAAAAAGGGCTGCCACAAACATTCTTGTACATGTGGGTCCCTTTCCCTCCTTTAAGATCTCTTTGGGATATAAGCCCAATAGAAACACTGCTGGGTCAAAGGGTATGCATAGTTTGGTAACTTTTTGAGCATAGCTCCAAATTGCTCTCCAGAATGGTTGGATCTGTTCACAATTCCACCAACAATGTATTAGTGTCCCAGCCTTCCCACATCCCCTCCAACATTCATCATTATCTTTTCCTGTTATTTTAGCCAATCTGACAGGTGTGTAGTGGTACCTCAGAGTTGTCTTAATTTGCATTTCTCTGATCAATAGTGATTTGGAGCACCTTTTCATATGACTAGAAATGATTTTAATTTCATCATCTGAAAACTGTCTGTTCATATCCCTTGACCATTTAGACTGATCTATTCCTACCACTACTATCTAACATTTGTTTTGCTTCTCATGGATTCTTTAATATTAAATCTAAATAAAGAGACAAATGGTTGCATGACATGACTTGGGACTTTGTCAACTTATCAACTCCAGATTCCAGCTTCTTACTATAGTGGTATTTGAGGATAGTACTTTTGACTCTGTGTTATTCATATCTAATCTATCATGTATTTGGGCTTCTGGTCTTAACTAATTCATACTTGAGAATTTGGAAGCCCATGCAGTCATGACCACAGAAGGGGAAAAAGAAGGACAACCTTACCTATTTTTAGGTGAAGAAAAAAAAAGATTTCATATTGAGCAAGTCGTTTCACCTCTGAATTTTACCTTCCTTATGTACTGATGGCATTATAGCATGGGCTACCTATTTCAAAGGAAATTCATAGGAATAAGATAATATAAAATACCTGGAAACTTTCAAACATGGTGCAAGTTGTATTTCTATTAACCTTTAATTTTGATTTACATTGGCTTACATTCATTCCATCCTAGTTATGACCCTCTGAAACAGTTTTTGTGAGATCATAGTACCTGATTTAAGGCTAGAAAGATCTTAAGGGAGATTCAGTTTAAAAGAGACAAGGAATGGATATGTAATCTGAATAAAGACAAATCATATGGAGCTCATGATGTCAATAAATGAAAAGATATAGAAAGAATAGAAGAGAAGCCTAGGCAGCCTTGAGGAACATTCATAGTTAGGGAGCATGATATAGACAATGAACCAGCAAAGGAAACAGAGGACTGTCCATATATAAGAGAAATGGAAAACAGCATGTGAGCAAAAAAAAAATCAAAGAAAGGAGAAAGAATCCAAGAAGGATGGGAGAGAAGGAAGGGAAAGGGAACAAACATTTATTTAAGCATTTCACAACAACCCTATGAGGTAGGGGCTATTATTATCCCCTTTTTACAAATGAGAAAACTGAGGCATGAGTTAAGTGACCTGCCCAAGGTCATATAGGTAGTAAATATCTAAGGCCAGATTTGAACTCAACTCCTCCTAAAGGAATTTTCAGTATTCTATTCACTCTATATTCTGTACCTTTCCACAAAGAGATTAAGAAGAATATAGATTGAAGAAAGGTCATTGGACTTGACATTTCAGAGACAATTGGTAACTTTGATGAAAGTAGTAAATCGTTTCAGCTGAGTGAGGAGGAAGAACACCAAATTGCAAAGGTTTTCAAAGTGAGTGAGAGGGGAGAAAGTAAAGATAAAGAATACAGATATCCCTCTACTCAAAAGATTTTGGCTATGAAGTGAGGAGACACATAGGAGAATAGTCTGAGGGAATGGTAAGAGCTAATAAGGAGTTTTTAAGGTAGGAGAGATTTGAGAATATTTGTAGGGAAGAAGCCTGTAGATATGAAGAGATTGAAGATTAGAGAGAATAAGGGGATGATATTGGGAGTAATCTGCTGGAAAAGAAATTAAAAGTTCATTTAATGTTTTGAGCTGAGTGAAGTGAGAAGAAGGGTCACTTTTTAGTTAGGAACCACAGTAAAGGAGAGAATGAATGAGAGGTGATTTCAAGAGACTTTGTGATATAGTGAAGGAGAAGAGAGGAACTCCATAATAGTCTCTTTTCTCAATCAAATATGAAGTAAGGTACCATGAAAAGGGAAAAGTTGTGAGAATAGGAATGGTAAGGGAGTCTCAAGGAGAGACTTGGAATTGTCTTTAGAAGTGGTAGGTTATGGAAAATCAATTACAGATGAGTAAAACGTTGTCTTGCTATACTGAAAGCCTATTTGACAGTAGATAAAATAGATTTGTATTGCTTCTAGATGGCATAGTTACATGCCTTCATTTAACAGTGGGGGACTAAGGTGGTTGGTAGGAGTAATCCAGGATTGGGTTAGAAAATGTCAATTTATACAATTCTTCTCCCACCTAATATTCCCTCCATGAAACTTTTAATAGCACCTTTCACTTCGTCATATCCCATTGTGCATTATATTTATCAAATAATTATTGCAAATGTTCATGTCTTCCCCCTACTCCAAAAAGTTGTGAGCTCCATGAAGCCAAGGATCCTCTCTTGATTTGCATAGCTAATGTTCAATAAAAAGCGTTGAATAGGGGAATAGATATATAAATGATTAAGGGATAAAGTTTTGATGATAACAATGGCTGCCAGGACCAGAAAATCATTAGCTCTAGTACTGATCATGTAGTAAATTTAAATGAAAATATAGCTAGTTTTTCAACCTGTCTTTTTAACCTCGGTTCTTAGAATACATATTCCAAATGTCAAGTGGAAAGGGGGCATTTACAGAAAATATGGGAGCAAACAAGATTGGTTTGTTGCAGCAAATTCAAATCCCATTTAATTGAAAAATAAACCAAATCAGAAGATTTCAAGGAGGAGGGGAACCAGAAGACTTGAGATCTTCATTGCATTATTTGTTTTTTGTTCTTGCAGTCAAGCTGAAAAGTTGAGAAAATCTAAAGGAAAAATTAATCGTGGTGTCAGTGGGAACCCCAGTAGGTAGAGAACCAATTTATCATTAATTAAATGACAAGGCTTTTTAATGATTCAAGGAAGACTTGTCAAGATTGCATAGTTTAATTTGCCAACGGGTGATGAACCTGTTAACTCCAGCCACATGATTAATAAAAGTGAAACTCCTTTTAGAACATTTCGTGGACCCATTTCTCATGTGGGGCCATTTAAAAAAGCATCTTATTAATGCACTTCTCCCCCCCACACACACACACATTAGTGATGACAGTTCTCTAGCAGTCTGGTAAATATAGACAAAATATTGCACGTAAAATTTCTGGTAACTCATTTAGTGACTTTCTTCCCCAGCTGCCCTCTCCTGCTTGCTTGTACAACCCCACTCCCCAGTTGCCTGGAGTTACACAACAAGTGTGAGAACATTAGTTACATACTAGGGAGCTACAGACACTTTAGATGCTGGGATGCTTCCCATTATATCTCTTGGCCCACACAGCACTGGGCTTTAAATCCCTTATCATAACTGCCTCAGGCGGAAAACATTTTTTTTTCTCCCCCTGTAACAGCTGATGTAAAGATGACATTTCTTGAGCTGAGGGAATTTAATGTGATTGTACTGTACTCTAAGCCTCAGAAGATAATTCTGTCACTTCCATTCATCACAAAAATGGGGCCTTTGAGTTGTGCTTTTTTTCTCCTTTCTCCTTAATTCTCCTTGATAGAAATCATAAAATTATTTAGGGGACTAGGGAGGAGAAGGAAATAACAAAGATGATGACTTGTGACAATTACACAAAGCTATTTGATTGAGTTATTTCCTTTATTATTCTGGAAATGAGAAAATAAATGAACACCCCCTGGTTCTCACAAGCTGTGGTATTGGGTTGGATAGATTCTCCCTGTGCAGACTGGTAATGAGGCAGGGCCATCTCACTTTGCAAATGAACACCGACCAGTCCCTCTTAATTGACTCTCAGCCTCCACATTTCCCTTGATTTATTGCTACTTAGCAATGTTTGTTTTTGCTCTGAGGATGGCATTTGTCAATTTTTTGTAGCTACTGAAAAGAGAATGTTCAGAAGTGAACAGTCTGGCTTTGACATGAGGTGTGCTGATTTGGGCAGTTGCCTGCTTACTAGACCATGAAGGGGAAAGACTTTTGTTTGAAATCTTTTACTGCTCTGTTTTCCAAAAGCTCTGTACATCTAACCTGGAGCATGTATCACCTGATTTCACATATCTATAAATGGCATCCTTCAGAGAAGCTTATTCAAGTGAATCCAACTTCCTGGGAAATTTGGCTTTAGCTGCTTTTTCCCTCCTTATTGCTCTTCTTCCCACCTCCAAGACTCTCAAAGCTCATTTGTTTATGTAATAGGGGTGATAATGATGTCTACTTCTGGTGTCTCAGATTACATTCTAATGGAGAATTGTCCTCAGAATAGGTTCTCCTGGGCAACACCCAGGGTTACTAGAAATGAGAATTTGGCTCCCAAATAACAGAGACTTCCTGGAATGAAAATGGAAATAGAAAGTCTCTTAATAATGTCTGTAGAACCATAAGTTTAGTACAGAAAGGAACTTCAAAGGCTTTCTAGTCCAACTCCTATATTCTAAAGATGGGAAAACTGAGACCCAGGAAGTTAAGCAACTTTACAAAAATCACAAAGATAGTAAGTTCTAGAACTGGGATTTAAATCTTGGTCTTCTGGCTTCATCTCCAGTCTTTTTTCTATTATTTCAAGAGGCAGTATGCCATAGTGAGAGACATTTTTTTTCGGAGTCAATTTTTGCCTCTGATTTGTACTAGTTATGTTGATTGATAATAATAGTAATCAATTGATAATAACAATAATAATAACAAATAGTCATATTGCACTTTAAGGTTTACAAATCACAAAATGGATCCTCACAACAACTCTATTAGGTAGAGACTATTATTATCCCTGTTTTGTAGATTCAGAAAACTGAGATTGAAAGCTATTAAATGACTTGCCAAGGGACAAAGCTATTAAGTATCTGAAGAGTGATTTGAATTCAAGTCTTCCTGACTCCAAGTTTGGTTCCTAAGCCAGGCACCTTTCACTCAGACAATTGCTAAGTCTCTTAAGTTGCAAAGGAGTTTTCCCTTTCCAAAGATGCAAGCTTCCATAGCTAGAATTCTCTATACTGATAAAATAATAAACCCATACCCTTCCCCCTAAAAAATAAAATAAAATAAAATAATAAATAAGGTCTCAAGCTGTCAATTTTAGCAAAAAAAAAAACCTTAGTGCTTTCAAATGTATTCCTCTTCTTGCTGTTGCTCTTAAAAACTCAGATGTTTTGCCCTTGTAGTAAGGCTTAGGAGTATATGAAAGAGAAACAATTTCTCTATCTAAAAGAACATCCCCTGAGCCATGTTCACTGCATGAGGGACAAATATTTGTAGAAACTTTAATATGAAAAGAAAATAATCTTTAGGCTGGTCTTCCCATGTTCTTACTAGGGGATAGCTTTAGTGCATAGGACTAGCCTGGGGCAAAGTTGTGAAGCAATGCCTTGATTCTGGCATTGCCCTATCTTAATCAGGGAAGTTTGTTAACCATCATCTGTGTCAAGCCTTGTGCTAGTTGCTCAGGATACAAAGAAAAAAGTGATAAAGTTCCTGTCCTCAAGAAGCTCTAGCAGAGATGATACAGATATAAACAAATAGGTCAGTCAATCAATTAATCAGTAGACTTTTCTTAAATGCCTACCACATATCTGGCACTATGCTAAATGCTGTGGATACAAAAAGGCAAAAAGCAGTCTCTGCTCTCAAAGAACTTTACAGTCTAATGGGGGACAAATATATACAATGCAAGATATATGCAGGATAAATAAGAAATAGAGAAGTCACTGGAATTAAGAGGATTGGAGAAGGCTTTTATTAAAAGGTGAGATTTGAGTAGAGACTTAAAGGAAGCCAGACAGATCAGTAGTTGGAGTGGAGGAGGAAGAGAGTTATAGGCATGGGAGATAATCAGAGAAAATGCCCAGAGCCTGGAGATCCATTTGTATATACAAAATAGTCATAAGATAAACATAAATCCATTTGTTTTTCCCTTTCAGTCTCTTCTTCCTCAGGTACCCAGCGTCTTCATGCTGTGTCTTTGTTGTCCTGGATTCCCAGTTGCAGTTGACCTCATCCTTTCCTGAGCCTCCCCATATCTCCATCAATGCGTATCTGACATCTGACCCATTCCCCTGGAGGATCTGTTCTCTGATAACTAATCTAACAGACATATAAACTTACTCCTTTTCACAGTCTGTGGAATTAACAGATCAATTTGTTGCCTCTCCCAAGAGACAGATAGATAAAACACAGAGTGGATTTTGGAGTTAGAGAATTGTCTGAGTTATTCTGTCTTTGAGAAATATAGATAGATAGATAGATAGATAGATAGATAGATAGATAGATAGATAGATAGATAGATA